>JACDJE010000169.1:915196-1002009 GCA_016647715.1 Pavo muticus
ATATATATATGAGTGTGTGTGTATATATATGTGCATACATATACACGCACTAGAAAAATATGTGTGTTCTTAGCATTTCCAGATGGGAACTAGAAGAATGGCATCTCTATGAGGTATGACATTTGTCAGTCACACACCAAAAATCTTGTTCTGACCTATTCACTTCTGAAGGACACAGTTAAAATTTAGCTTGATGTCACTGAAGTGCTGCGCTATTTATCAGTGTTCACAAAAAAAGAGAAATTTCAGTAACACATTTAAGTGAACAGCTGATTTTTCTGGTGGAAAGTGAAGATGTTAAAAAGATCTCACATTGTCCAAGATCAGATGACAAGTTAATTAGAACAATTAAAAAACTGACAAAGTACCAGGTCCCAAATGAATTAGACTGTAGTTCTAAGGAAGAAGAAAATAGGAAAGCCCTTTGGCAAAGATCTGTAAGGCTCACTATGGATATGGAGAACTAAAGAGAGCCAGTAATGGAACTCCTCCATTACAGTTACAAGATAACATGAATCTCTAAATATGCTATGAACATAGTCTTAGAATATGCAATATTCCTTCCCTTCCAGTCTCTCTCAGATGCTTAGAAATGGCAGATGACGAAGAATTAAGGGGAAAAAATTAGTTAAAATGACAGCAGTTCAAGTGGATTAGATGTGCAGTGTAGTTTAAATGCGCTGTAAATTCAAATTTTTTTTTTGTTGGGATTTTGCAGGAAGAACAACAGGCTGCACAAAAAAAGGCCAAGATGATGAGAATAAATTAGGGCAGAACTCCATCTAATACCAGAGCCAGCAAAACCAAATAACATAGCAGATTAAAACATACTCTATTTTGATATTTGAATTGATTTTCATATTCATTTGTGACACTGGCTGTCTAATTTGCCATGGTAGTCTCCATTACCCTAGCCTTTATACAGTTAAAAATGTCTTTAGCCATTACAAAAACATTGAGAGATACAGACATTCCTATCTGACAGATCATCCATAGTGGACAGACAAAGAACTGAAGAACCAAGGAACAGACACATGAATCTTCGGAGGTGCTCTCATGTTCGATATTCTTTGAAAAAAAGATCCAGCCCTAAGTTAAATGTTCTAAGCAAAGACAAAACTACATCCAAGATGCCAATTTGAAGTAATCTTGCCACACTAAAAATATCCGGCACTCAGGCTATACTATCTACCTACAACTTCTCTATAGTTCAGAATAATTCAGCTATGTGCTAAGGGGATAAAAATTCTGGGATATGCATGTTTTCTGAAAGGGTGCCTTTCTAGATAAACTTAGGCATTCAGATGATAGCAAAGCCTTGGATAGCTTGAGATTCAGGAATTTGAATCCTCTCTTCATCCCACGGAGCTTTTCTGCTTTCTTCTTCTTCAAGTCAATTATTGTCATGGTCACAGCAAGCACATTCCAAGTAACCGTTACTCTAGACAGCATCCAATAATTTGTGCTTCATTAATTACCATTTATGATTTTCATTTAGCTTTGCATAAATTGTTGTCTCTGATCCTAGTGGCTGAGGCTTTAAGTATCGCAAGACACTAAGATTAAAGGATTAAAGCATTAGTGGCTGTGCTGTGATGTCATTCACTGGTATCACCATTATCTATCTACCTTTTGCACTGCATTGGCATAATTTTAATTTCTGTTTTATCACTTAGTTTCAATAGTTGTTCAACTGTTCAGCTAGTAAATAGCTGTCCCATTTCATTCAAATAAAGGCTCTTTTCCAATAGTAAACTAAAGCAGTTTCTTCTTATCTCTTAAAGAGTAATTCAGATTCAGCCAACTACTTTCAAGCATCCATTTGATTTCTGCAGATAAGAGTCTACCTGTACTATAGATATTTAAGTTATCATTTCAGTCAATGGAGAGACAGTTAATAGAATAGATGATACAAACTTTAGTTATCTAAGTGCAGGTATAAATACCTTTTCTGATGTTGAAACCATGTGCCTGTTACAGGGTGTAATGGGAGATCTGCACTCTTCTGGAGTGGCTTGTGGTGAGGTAGGGTAGCTTCAAGCCTTGCAAATGCTTCTCAGTTCCTACGTTGCAGCAACCAAATTGAACATTAAAATATTCAGGATGTGATCCTTCTGGCACAGATTGGACAATGCTTTAGAAGGAGATGAATGACATCTCCTCAAAATGTGTTTCCTTGATCTCCACTATGTATGTGATCTTAGATATCCTATCTAAACATAAATGCTTACATGGACAAATGAATTTGGGTATCTGCGTGTGCGGGTGAATTTCATGTACAGTTTTTAAAGCAACATGGATTCTTTTGATTTAAGCAAAATCAAATGATAATATACTTATAAACTCCAGGAAGCACTGGAACACGTTACCCAGGGAGGTTGTGGAGTCTCCTCCTTGGAGATCTCTAAAAGCCACCTGGACACAGTGCTAAGCACCCTGTTCAGAGTGTCCCTGCTGAAGCAGGGATTGGGCCAGACGGACTCAGAGATCCCTTCCAATCTCAATCATTTTGTGATTCTGATATTCTGTGATTCTCTACTGCTTTATCTCTCTCAGCTCTACAGAGGTACATATTTCAATATGCTAAGCATCCGTATGAAAATAAGATGCATGTCTTAGCAACCTCTGTACATTTGGCTTCTAAAGGAAGCATGATCAGTAGGAAAGAACATCCCAAAAGCCTCTGAAACACCAAATGTTGACCAAACATTTCCTGCTGGGGTAAAAAAAAAATAATAATAATAATAATAATAATAAAAAAATAACAACAATAAACAGTATTGATTCTATCCATAGTATATGCTATTTTGCCAAGATTAGCCTTCAGAGCCACAGACTGTTTTGACTGTTTTTTAAGTTTATTCACTCTTGTGTTCAGTCTCACTGGTCTACTCTTTTGGGTTGTCTTCTCTCTCATTGAACAGATTACCTTAATAATGGATCCTAAAAGTTAGCATACAATGGCTGTAATTAAACAGCATCTTAGTAAATGTTTTGCTGTTTTGTTGAATTAGAATCCTCTCTGGTGAGGAAATGGATTAAATTGTGTAGCTAAGAGCCCATCCATTGAGAACGCAAACCTTACCACATGCATTATATTTTTCTGCCCGTCAACTACTCCTGAAACTTCTTCAGCTGATCTCAGACTCTGGGATAGCTTTTTTAGAAAATAGACCATTTGGAAATGTGCACTGGCATAGAAAGAATCCTTCTGAATAAAATGTTAGCCATCAGTGAATGGATCTGCCACAGAACTGGAATTCACATAAGAAACTATGAAACAGGGAAGCACACTCCTCTGAAAGTTATTGGAAACCAGGATGCTAGGTTTGACCTACAAAAACTCAGACAGGTCAACAACAGCTGATAAATCATCTCCTTTATGTCACGGCAAACTGAAAAAAGGAATTCAACCTAGATCTTCCACAGTGTGAAAAAACATGGAGCAGATAACAAGGATTTTCTACAAGATGTTTCCATTATAGTTTTTGACTTTCCACGTTGCATTTGTTAACCAGATGGACATTTCTCTTTCTTTCATTATTTTTTTTTTCCTTTTGACCTTTTAAGGCTGTGGAAGTTTTCTAGTCCTTTGCAGATTTTTTTTTTTTTTTAATTTATTTTTTTTTTTCATTTAAGCAATAGATTTTCACAGCACAAGACAGATGCTGGTAATTTTTCACTAAGTTATTTATATCAGTGTTTTCCTCTGACTGTGCAAAAGTCGCTCCCTTGTGATGCTGGGTAAATCCAGAGCTTGTCTCTATTGGAAGTAATTTGCCTTCCTTCCACCACTGGCTCTGTACAGATGTCATGACGAGCCCACAATGAGCCTTTCACAGGATGAGGCTTTATCAGAATCCACGAAGCAACAAACAGGTGTGACACAAAGCACAAAGAAGCAGACAGAGCTATCCCTGTACAGCATTCTGCAGTGACACACCTATCTCTGCTTCTTCAAGAAAACATATTGACTTCTGAATCACCTTGTCACCCTATCTGTCCCTTTTGATGTTTGTCTAGCCACTCTGTCCTTACAAAATCCTATGCTGTGAGCCCCCTAGGGCAACAGTTGCCTTTGTCTCACTTGCTTGCACAGAGACACACAGTGAGGCCCTAAAGCTTCGTACTACTTTCTAGGTGTTAGGAGAGCAATAATAAATAATATTAAAAGCCATAACAGCTGCAGTAAAACTGGCATTTATATGGGTTAGCTTGATGCACAGCTAACAAATGATTTAAGCTTTTAAATATATACGTATATAAATATCAACAATAAATAAGATGAAGCTGCAACTGGGAAAAAAAAAAAAAACTCTTTTGGCTGTTAATTTTATTATATTTTTACTTATCTTTCTCTTGCATAAGGGATAAGAATAGGTTTGCGTTGCAAATTCTGGGCAGTTGATCTGTCTTCAATGACAGTTTTGCTATAATTCTCCTAATTTCAAGCTTCTGCTTGAAAAGGTAACAGCAAATGGCATCCAGGACATTTTTGCAGTCATCAGCAGCTGACTCAGTTGATTCATTTTCACAGATTTAAGTTGTTGTGTGCACAGTCAATCCCCTTGGAAAAAGGCTGCTTCCCCATATTAAATGGCTGGCATAAACACCAAATCCTGATTTGAAAATAAGCATAAAAGTTAAGGTTTTAACAGCCCATATCATCACTCCAGCCCTAGATCTCAAGAAAGGGCGGTATTCCAATGACAAGATCCCCAAATAGTTGAACACAAGCAAGGAAGCTTGTTTACTTGTTTGAAAATCACATATATGTGGGTCAGCAAAGGTTTTTAGGTTAAGAAATGATAGCACCCAAAGGACTGACCTCTCATAAGTAATACAAATACTTCTGACTCATGCGTTAGATATGGTAAACCACCAGCAATTGTTACTGTTGTCAGCTCATACAATTTGTTCCTTGGTATTTTTAATAGCGTTAGCCAATAGGAATTTCCTGTGCAAGAATCAACAAATAGTATATAAGGCATATTTGTATTTTAAAGACTTTGTTCGGTTGACCTGGTATCATTATGAATCTATTGAGTTGGTTCAAATTCAAAAAAAGGCAAGTAGACATTGTGAAATCAGCGTAACCTTTGGAAGAGTTGAGACTGTTTAGTCTAGAGACAAGAATGCTGAAAGAAGACAGGATAATCATTTCCAAACATGCAGAAGAGACTTTCAAAGAGAAAAGGAACACAACCTTTTTTTTTTTTTTTTTTTTTTTTTGGGAACAGAGCAAAGAGCAAGAAGCAAAGGCTTAAATCACACCAGAAACCTCAGAGTGAAACTGCTGGCAGAACTCTCTAAGCAAAAAGCAAAACACAGGACTGGTTTAGTAGGTGTGGTATCCCTCTCAGATTTAAAGAAAGCCCCAAAATACTGTAGGGAATATTTTTTGCATTCTTTCTTTATGTTACCAAGGAATTATTTCCTTTTTCCTTCCCTTTCCTTCCCCCTTTCCTACCCCCTTTCCTTCCCCCTTTCCATCATCCTTCCCTTCCCTTCTCTAAGTGCCACTGTTGGAGCACAGGGGTTGGATGAGATGACCTCTAGAGGTCCCTTCTAACCTCAGCCAAGGTCAGGCTGGATGTGGCTCTGAGAACCTGATGGAACTGTACGTGTCCCTGTTCACTGCAGAGGAACTGGACTGGATGACCTTTAAGGGTCCCTTCCAGCTCAAACAATTCTATGATTCAGTTGTTCTATAAGTACACTTTAGCCAAGTTTCTGCAGGAAAGTACTATGCTGTGAAACACTGTTTGATCAAATCCCCAGATTTGTTTTTGTTTGTAACTTAATAAGCTACATACAGAAATCATAGCACTTGACCCTTTAGCTATTCCAAAGTCTTACCCAACAATGACAGATCGTGGGTAAATAACTATTTGTACCAAAGGACAGAAAAAATGAACCATAGCTATGGCTTTTATCGTTGCTGCTGCAGTCATTTCACAAAGGTTGAATGCATCTTTGTGCTCCTTTTGTCGTTCCCTTTTTTGATTAAAATTCTGAAGTAAGGGGAAAAAAAAGGTGGTAATAAGTGTTAGGAGTAGCTTGACTTTCTGATATCCAGGATTTTCCTTGCTAAAATCATGACAATTCTGCTAACAACCCTGGTAAACGACTTTCTCATGCTTTTGTTGTGATGCCCAGCCTAATGTCTTCTGGCATTATGCTGTTGTCAGATGTGCTGGTTGAGGACAGGACAGCCTGTCCCCTGGGAATGAAAGCCACGGTCACACATTTCACAGTCACACATTTCTGTCGAGATACCTTATACACACTTAAAGCTCTGCTATCCCTGAAGTCTCTTCTGTTTTTTGTTTGTTTGTTTGTTTGTTGGTTTGTTTTCATTTAAATTTTGACATACCAGTCTCAGAAAATAAGGACAGTCTCATATGACAGGCCTTTTAAAGTAAATTCACTTAAGTAGATTCATTTGCATTTTAAAATAGGGTGTAGGAGGATGTAATTAAAGAAAGAATTCTTAGTTAAATGTGCCCAATCTCAACGACTTGATCAACTACTATGTGACCATTTCCTACTTCATTGTGACTCTTCTGTGAAAATAAACAAAATCAAGATCATTACTTTGACTTGATAAATGTGGAGGTTAAACTGTGTGGCTGTATTCTGGCAAATACAAATAATAATAAAAATAATTCTAAAAGTTGAAAACCCGTTTTTTTATTGCTCTGCACTTATTCCTACCATTCACTTTTTCTCAACCTTCTTTAGCTGAGTTACACAGCCATGATTTGGTGACTGCCACGATACTGCATTATTGTGACAGTCTAACTTGGACAGTTGTCTAGGTTGTTTGCACAAATGTAGGCAATTCACATAGTCCTGGGTAGGAACTTTAGCTTTTTACTTTAAGTTTTAAAATGAATATGTTCAGCTGGCAACAGCTATAAGACAGAGGGGAATGGAAGTCAGCTGTACATATGTAAACTCAAGGAATGTTTTGATGAAAGTTTTAAGGTTTTATATAATATTTTTATTATGTTAAAGCCATCCCCCAAACTGTGTAGAAAGCATCACTGTGAGAGAAGTCACAGCATGTTTCAGGCCATGAAATCACTAGCACTGCAGTGACATCCATACCTTTATCAGTGTGCACTGATATGAGCTGGATAATTTACAGACATGATTAAATATTTTGCAGCTATTTCAAACATTCAGAATTTCCATTTTTGAACCATCACCAGAAGACTAAGCGCTTGACTCCTAATAAGAGAGTACTTTGCTACATTCTGCAGGAAGTCATGCTTGGACTATTCGAATTCTGTTGTGTTTAACAAGGTTTAGACAATTCATTTACTCTCAGAATGGTAAAATGTATAAAGTGTCATTTTTACTGTAATTGTCTTCCATAATTTTGCTCAGTATTTTATTTTTATTGGAATGTTCATTGAAAATGGAACCATTAAATGTAGTGTAAACATTTCTGAATTGAGATGTTAACATTTAAAAATTGCCTCATTTCTTCTTAATGTGTTTTGCTGTTTTCCTTGCCTAATTATCATTCTTTTCAATATTTATGTTAACATGACCTTCTCTGACTGAATAGCTGTAACTGCTTCTCAAGTACTTATAGCATCATGATTTTTAAATTAAATTACGTTGTCGTAGAAGAGATTGCACAGAATAGTGGGAAAAGGAACAAGTTTCTGTTAGTCCCAAAATCTGAAAGTAGTAATAATGCTTATTGGTTCACTCATCCAATTGATGCAACTGTACCAGAGGAAGTATGACTTTGTTTCTTGTTCATGATTAGAAACATTCTAGTAGATGTAATGCTAGTCAAAACTGTCACATTGACTAGCAGTGGAAGTTTGTTTAATGCTGTAAAATGTTTATTACTTTTATTTATTATACCATCATCCTGCTGACAGAATTAAAGTTACACCATGGATTCTGTTTGCCCATGGGAACAGATCACAGCAATATAGGCAGTAAGATCTGGCTCTGCATCTTGAGTTTTCAGGTCAATGTTATACCATAGCTAAAGCCTACTCTTTTGAAATCCATGAAGTCTGAGGGTGCAGCATATGCAATAATAAGCAAATGCAGAATTCTTTTCTAAACACTGGGATTTGTTTACTTTGATTTTCTGCATGTCTTTCTGTTCAGCTTATCTGGAATTTATGAGTAAGGATCAGAGTATCAGCTCAGTTTCACTATGAAAACTTCTCTTGTATACCCAGCTTCCCAAATGCTTTCTTCTTCTGCCCAGAAAATATGGTAATTTTCCCCTAGCCTTCCTTACTCTTCATTCATTTGGAGCTGGCTGAAAGTAAGAACACAATGAACTAAAGGACAGAAATGATATACATGAAGAGAGAAAGAAGGAAGAAAGTAAAGCACTCAAAACAAAATGAGATATAGAACTTTAACATTTTAACTTTTTAAAATTGGAAGATATTAACAAAATTAAAGAGTGTATAAGACTGAGTGAAAACAATGCACGTCAAAAGACTGTGTAGAAAAAGGGATATTAATGCCAAAAGAAAATGACTCCTGAGAAACAGAAAAAGGAAAACCAGGTAGACTTCAGCTGTCACTAATCAACGAAATGTTACTGTAGATGTATTACTCTTTATATCTGCTTGACAAAAAAAATGCCAAATAGAAATAATAGACCTGGCAGCTAATTCAGTTAACAAGTTCAAACAACTGAGTCCACAAACACTGCACAGCATAAAATTATGTTGAGCTTCCTTCAAGTTCTTCTCTCTTCAAGAATGGGATGAACAAGGATGGTCTGGAACACTAATCATGTGGGAACTGGCTGAGGGAACTGGGATTGTTCAGTCTGGAGGAGGCTCAGAGGATACCTTATCACTCTCTCCAACTCCCTGAAAGGAGGCTGTGGTGCATGGGAGGTGGGCTTCTTCTCCCAGGTAACAGTGACAGGAAGAGAGGTAATGGCCTTAAGCTGTGTCAGGGGTTGTCCAGGTTGGATATTGGGAAAAAGCTCTCCTCAGAAAGAGTGATGAGAATTGGAATAGGCTGCCCAGGGAGGTGTTGGAATCACTGTCCCTGGAGGCATTCAAGAACTGTGAAGATGTGGCACTGAGGGACATTATTACTGGGCATGGTGGAGACGAGTTGATGGTTCGACTAGATATTCTTGGTGGTCCTTTCCAACCTTAATGATTCTATGATTCTATGACTGGGGATGTTTTGAAATCATACTTTCTTCAGAGCTATCTTGGCCTGAGTTCTTTGGTGGAACTTGCGTTTCTTGATGACCTTGAGTTTTTCCTCTACAAATGAAATACACACCCTTTCCTTCTGGCTGACTTTCTTTTCCTTTCTGAGAATTTAGTGAATAAGGAGACAATAGGTTCAAGAAGAAGCAAGAGAGAGCAGTATTTCAAGACAAGCTGCTGTAAATGATTCGTGTGCCCTACTCAATTGCAGACTATCAGCATGAAAAAAGATAACATGGAATGAACTTGTCCCGACAAGCAGATCTCTGATTGCCTAAAGTCAGTAACACTAATGCAGCTTATCCACATTTCCCTTCTCCTTTTCACATTTGGCCAGATAAGCAGTAAACACATGGTTTCCATAGAGGATGTGCTAATGGCTGGCAAAACAGAGGAGTTCAATCCAGAGCCCTGCACCTCATAGGTGAGCAGCTAGAGTTAAACAAGGCAGGGTCATAGCTGAGAGCTTTGGAAAAACAGCACAAAAAGAGGGAAGGGAAAAACAGAGAGAGAAAGGGAGAATGCAATCATCTTTTTATGGGAAAAAATGTCAAACTGTCATGTTAGTCTCTACCGAGACTCTGAGTGCTAACGGTTGCCAGGGCAACTGTTGTGCCAAGCCTCGGTACTTATGTATTTTTTCCATTGATAATTGCTAATGTGAACAAGTGCTGGCTTGCACTTTACACCTGCCTGGCTTGTAAGTCTACCTTAATTGGATGTGCCAAGATTGAGGAAAAAGTAATCTGCCCTTTCAAGACAAGTGACAGGTAGATGAAGTGTTGCTTAGGCCTTTACTGTAACAATTTTGCTGACAAAATTAAAATGAATTGTTTCCCTTAGCGCACATATACTGCCTTTGCTTACCAAATTGAGAGTTTAGGCTTCAAGGTTCATTTTAGGAAATTATGCTACAAAGCTTTTCGGGAAGATCTTGCTGCAGCTGGGTGAAATCTCCCTTTTACTCTCAGAGTTCAAAGTAAATTGCTGCAGCATGTTTCATTTTATATGAACGTATGAAAACAGTCTTTCAAAATGAAGGAGAGAAATGAGTAAAAGGAAACAAACATTGCTATATATGTGTATATATTTAATTTGTAGATGATCATTAAGTGTGATTCTGTAAAGAAATGTCCTATGGAATGAATAAGAAAGAGTTATTTTAAAATTTCTGAGCTGATAGCTTGTACCACAACCTCAGAAGTGATAAGAGATTTTCTAGTAGTCTAGGAGTGCAATACTCAAGATATTTCATAGAATCACAGAATCATATAATTGTTTGATTTGGAAGGGACCATTAAAAGGCCATCTACTTCAACTCCTCTGCAGTGAACAGAGACTCCCACGGCTCTGTCAGGTGCTCAGAGCCCCATCCAGCCTGACCTTGAATGTCTGCAGGAGTGGGGCAGCCACCACACTTCTGGGCAACCTATGCCAGTGCATCACTGCCCTTATTGTTAAAACTTCTTTCCTTATATCCAATCTAAATCTCCCCTGACTAAAAGAAATATCAGAATCTCAAAACTCTCTAAGAATGATTTCCCCATTAAAAATAAACAAAACAAAAAACAAAACAAAACAAAACAAAAAGACCCAAGAAACCCAGGGAATCGTAGTCTCTTATGAGTTTGTCCCAGAGCATCAATTTCTTAATTAAATTTTCTCCCTATTTTAAGCTGCCCTACAGAATTCTACGATGAGGGTCTAATTCTCTGCTGAATCTTATAAGACTGCCATGCCAACTATAGAAAAGTTAGACAGTTTTGTGGAACCTTTTATTTATTTACTTATGTATTTTTCTTGATCTTAAGGAGATTACAGAGTTTCTATGCTCAGCTTGCATTTGCTTCTCAGAGCTGTGTCAGGCCAGCCTGTTCCACTGCTGGCTGTATTCACTCTGTGTAACTCTGCATTTCTTTGATGTTGATTTCCCAGTGCTCTTAAATGAAGTTTACTGAAAGCAATATGCCAGAGAGAATTAACATATGAATAATACATAGTGCTTATTTTAGCACCTTTCATCAGAAAACCTCAAAGAACAGCACAAAAGATATGGGAGATTACCTATCGCCCATTTTTATGAAGGAAGAAGCTGAAGTATGTTGATATTTTATTATTTATCTAACACCTCACCATCATTGAGGGTAGTAATAGGAGAAAAACCATCCTACCTGACCAAAAGATTGCCCCAGAAGCTGGACACCATCAGACCTATTGGTAATTCTGACTATATAATCAGTCTTCCTTTTGAGTAATAGCTAAGGTTTCAAATGCGCCTGTTCCTGTGGGGTTGACTGAAGATTAAAAGACTGCAAGTGTAAGGCAGAGCACAACTTGCCAAGCTGTCTGGCAAGATAATAGCATTAAAAATGAAATTAACAAAATCCAAAATCTATTCTCATGTCCTTCATAAAGCACTGTAAACCCTAGATAGTGATTTCATGTCTGGAAACATAGTGGTCTCATAGGGATATTTTTGTGCTAAGATATTGAGAGTAAGAGTATAAAAGAGCCTTCTGAAACTGCACAGGAGAGCAGAGGATTTATAACACCTTATTTAGGATTCTTTTAATCCATGTTTTCAGTGATATTCATTTACTTATGTAATTCCCCAGTAAGATAGACTCATGGGGCTAATTTTTGTCCTCACACATTTCTGGCTGGTCACACTTGCATAGAGATGAGAGAAGCTGGAGTACACAACCGTAATTGTGGTTTTTAGAGTTGATAAGCCCCAACCTGAAATAAAGCATTAGCTGTATGCGCATTTATTAGTAGCTGCAGCATGCAGAAATCTGTGATTTCACGCTACTGGTTATTAATGCTGGTCAAGATTTAGGAGTCTATCAAAGTTTACCAAGGTATGAAGTAGAGGTTGGTTGGTTGTTTGTTTTTTTTCCATATCACACTTTCTAATATCATCAGAAAGAAATTTGATTCACTTTTCACTGAAAAAAAAAATTGACCTACATTTTCAGCTTCACTGCTGAGTTCATTACAGAAGCATCTGTAATGGTGTTTATCTGCTAATGATTGTGACTAAACTGGATCAGCAAGAGTAGAATATGATGGAGAGCTGCAATGCAATAGCAAATGTTAATCTGAATACAAAGAAAACTAAATTGGAAAAGATTAATAAAGAAATTATTTCAGTTTGCAAAACAATCAGATAAGAAGCTATTATTATTTGAAATCTTCATTATGAGAAAAGGCACATTGGATAGTCTAGAGTGGTCCACTTTTTTTTTTTTTTTTTTTTTTTTTTTTTTTTTTTTTTTTTTTAATAAGTATGAATCTGAAAACATCAAAGAGCTAACGGAAAAAAAGAGAAGCTGTAACTTCAACACATGGCTTAGCAAGAGGAAGCTACTCCCTAGAGATATGAGCTCAACTCAACTTCCACAAGAGAATTAGGAAAAATAAATAAATTAATTAAAGCAGATCAGGAAAAACTACTTCTTACAAGCACCGTGAATACCTGGCATTGGTCATTTGTCCAATTTCATGATGTTAAAATGGCACAGAATAGACACATCTTCCAGACTCCTCTTATAGTTGGCTGGATTAATCTTCCTATATAACTTAGGCTAATGAGTAAAAAACTTGAAATACAGTTGAAAGCAATTTGCACTGTATCCTAAAATAAACTTATCAGAAATCTTAGTTGAAGATTTCCAAACATGGTGATATAAAGTCATAGGCCAGAAAATGTGAAGATGGGATTTTTCCCCTATTGCCATGCAGGGTAAGTCATCCATTGTATTGGGTTTACCTGGTGAACTTTTGATAACAGGAGGTCTGCAGGGGTGGCCTCTATGAGCAGCTTCCCAGCACTGCCCCATGTCAGAGCAGAGCAGCTCCAGCTGGGACCTCCAACAGGGGACTGCTGCTGGGCAGAGCTGAGCCATGAGCAATGCTGGAAGTGCTTCTGGGAGAACAGATTGAAGGGAGGGAAACTGCTACACAACAGCAGCTAGGAGAGAGGGGTGAGAAATAGGAGAGAAGCAGCACTGCATGCTTCAAGGTCAATGAAGAAGGAAGACAGGAGGTGCTCCTGACGCTGAGCAGAATCTCCCTGCAGCTCAGGAGAGGCCCACGGTGGAGTAGGCTGTTCCTCTGCAGCCCAAGGGCACCACAAGGAGCAGAACTCAAAGTGCAGCCATGGACAAGCCCATGGTGCAGCAGTGGATGTGGCCTGGAGGAGGTACAGCCCATGCAATCCCTGCAAGAGCAGATCCCAGGTCTCTTTGAGACTTTTTATTCCCCTCTTTCTTTGGGGAGGGGGAGAAAGAGAGTGATGTGGTGGAGCTCAGCTGCCTGTCATTGTGAAATCATCATATCCAGTTTGGAAGGTTCACCACCCAAAGTTGTACCCATGGAGAACAATGTGATGTATTCACTCCCTGGTCGTCGTGAAGTGTTGGAGCTACTGTTTTGACCCAGGACCTCATGGCAGGTACTGTGTTCTCATAAATCAGTCATGGGAGACAGGAATTATACTGTGTTCAAAAGTGTGATCTAGGATTTATGAAAAAGAATCATTAAATGAAAACTCCATGCTTGCTGAATAAAACATGGAATATTTGTTTGCTCCTTTTTATTAATGCTACAGGGTTCATCATGTAGCACAGTCTGTCTTGAGTGAGCACCCTGTGATCTCTCACCTGTAAAGTACTACACAATAGAACAATTCATATTGTTTCTTTTTGTACAATGTAAAGACGTAACAGTGAAGTAATCTCTTTATATTCTGCAAGTCTACCTGTGGGAAGGAAGGGGAATGGCTGTAGTTAAATTTGATAAGTTCAGACTCATAGAATGTCTTGGGTCCTTAAATATCATCAGTTCCAACCTTCTTGTCATGCATGGGCAGAGCTCCCACCCACCATCAGGCTGCACAGGGCCCTGACTTGAGCCTCACCTTGAGCTCCTCCAGGGATGGGGAACCCACAGCTTCTCTGGACAGCAGTGCCAGGGCCTCACCATCTTCTGAGTAAATAATTTCTTCCTAACATCTAACCTAAATCTCTTCTCTTTTAGTTAAAACCATTCCCCCTTGTCCTATCAGGCCATCTAAAAAGTCTCTCTTCCTGTTTTGTTTATAAGTTCCTTTTAAGTACTTTTTCTGGGTATTTAAATTCAGCACCTAATGGAGGATTTTCTTTGTACGAAGATGAGGTTATTAAGGCATGCTTGCTTTTTTTTATTTTTAATGGTTCATCCCTCCTTAAACTGATATATACTGTGTGACTGGAATCTTCACTTAATTTTTCATCTTTTTCAACTCCAAATGCAAGTCAAGAAATTGATTTTTCTCTGAATTAAAGAACTTAGAGAACTCTCTAAAGTGCTTCTAAATTGCAAGCGCCCATTTTACTAGTTAGACTTCAGAGCTTTTCACTCATTAACGTTAAACTAAAGAACTGCCATGTAGTGTGGGCAGTGTGAGAAGGAACCAAGAGCAAGTCAAAAGAAAAAATACTGTCACAGTAACAGAAATTAGAGAGAATATGTAAAGACAGAAAATAAAGAATACCCCCTAGATTCGTGGATTATATTGATCCGATTCCTTTATTCACATGGAAACTGGAGTAGATTCATTGAAATCAGTGATGAAGAAAAGTATGATTATTTCCTTTAGATACAGGGCTCAGTCACTTTGGCTTAATAAAATGCATCTTCCTCTTAGCTAAGCTCCCTAACTACCAGTATGTTCAGCTGGAGCCATACTGAATGCAAAGTTAAGATATTTTATTTAAATTAGCTCATTTTAAATTTGAAGTTTTTCATTAACCTGTAAAGAGATGAGAGCTCAAAATCATGCAAACAGTAATTCAAAACAACTCAGCAGATAAGCTGTAACTCATTAAATCATTATAACTTCATCACATTCATACGTGTGTGTTCATGTCCTTGCTCTTACCTATGATTTGCATTAGGACAAAACAAATACTTTTCTTGAAATTGGTTTTCATGCTTACACATTTTCCTAAATGCTTCATTGCATCTTTTTAGTAATGAATAAAAGAATTCAAGTCAGTAACCATATAAGTGATTGTAGAAAGTTCAATGCCCTCAAGAAAGAGGATGTATTGATATGCAATATTATACTGGTAGTATTTTAGCACGTGACAGTCAGTATTCATACATGCAGTGTAAATATGAAGAACTCATAGTAAAAACTTCAAACAAGTAAAATTTTATCAGATAAATTTACAAATTGAAGAAGAAAATAAAATATTTCTTTTTTTTTCCTACTGAAGAAAATATTTCTTTCAGATATATTTTCTCTTCTTGTGCATCTTAAAACTAAGCCTGTAGACAGATGTGTTTATGGTCCTCTTCATCTCTGCGGGCCTATAGCCAACAAGTGATTACCCATTGACTTATGTTTAAGATATTTGTCCAGTAGAGAAAGGGACCGGATAATGAATCACGTTCCATCTTCCTTTGTATTCATATAAATTGCCAAAATAATCAAGGAACATAGTGTGTCAGATTTTCTGTATTCATACCATCTCCTGTAATGGTTTGTCCCTGTTCGTTGCAGGGGACTTGGAGTGGATGACCTTCTAGGGTCCTTTCCAGCTCAAATGATTCTGTGTTTCTATGACTCTGTGGTTTAACAGTTTGTGAAGATGAAATAATATCAGAGGGTTTTTGTCTCTATTGTCCCACTCTATATCACCATATTAAATATATACATATGCTTGTATATATTTATAAGTATATGCGTATGTGTATATAAGTGTATGTGTGTATATGCATTAAATTTCCATTCTCGGATGGAGTATCTTTGCTGTCTTGGTGGGAAATGAGATAGATAGAAAGACTGAACAATCATATTTCAAGATATAATTTTTAATGCATCCATGTAGGAACCAGGTTTTTCCTCTGAGTGTATATAACAGTAATTCAATGTTTTGGCCAAAGAATGGGGACTCACAGATCTTATTATGGTACAAATATATCCATGCATATTATAGTGAAATATAGTATATATTTTTAAACATATATACTAAATCGTTGTGTGAAAAACAGGTAAGAAGATCTGATGTGTAAATCAAAGATATAAGAAGAAGATTACTTGCTAACAACTGTTTGAATTAGTGACACAAGATAGGCTTTCATTCATGTTGCATCGTCTGCTCAGAGTAGAACTCACTAAATGATTCACGTGACTATAATCTCCTCATAGAACATATAATTTAACTCTTTTCTTTTTCTAGCATCGAGAACAACTTCAGTATTATTTTCTAATCTCAGAGTGATAGAAGAGAAGCATAGTTTTCGAAATTATAGATCATTCTTCATTTTTTCTCTTTTTATGTATTGCAGGTAGGATATATCTCCTGGCTCAAAGAAATGGTTTGTTCTCTGCTCCTGAGATATTGGTGAAAAGCTGTAATTAAGGTAAGAAGGTGATAACTTGAAATTTTGTAAAATTTCTTAGTCTTGCAACCTTATCTAACTTGAAAAGTGGTGTCTAAAATTCTGTGCTTATTTATTTTTCATTTAAAAATTCAAGTTTGTTCATTATATTTTTAATGCCATAAAGATTTTGTTGTTACAACAACTTACTCAGCTATAACAGCACTTGTGGGCTTATTTTGTTTGTTTGTTTGTTATCAGAGATGCCATCACAGATTTAAATTTTAGTAGCCTGTGGGAAAAGATTGCATTTCTACAGAAAGCAATTATTTTTGTAAACAAATTCACCCTGAAAGAATTGTAACAACTCAGGACTAACTGTGGAGTTTGAACACTCTACACTTGGCATAAAATTTGAAAATCAGCTATATAACATAGGACCTTTAATTCTAATTCAAAGAAAATAAGACTTAGAGGACTTAAGGGATTTACAAGCTTTTGATTCCCCTCTGTCCACACCCCCCACTCCCACTAAAAAATAATTTAAGGATTGATCTCTAGGTTGCATTATTTTCCACTGAGATGTCTTCTCTTATACATCTTGGATTTGAATAGCTAATGTTCTTGTACTGGGATAAAATTATACACTTCTTTCTGGAGGCACGGAATCATAAGCTTAAAGTTGCATCATTTTAAAGAAGAGTAGTGAACAAATACCAAAAAACCCCAGCAGGAATTGATCTATCTATCTTTTGTAAGTACTTTTGTGAATCCCTGCTTTAAGCAACAATGCGTCAAATCAAATGATTAAATCTAAGATAAGCACAGAGTTGATGGGAGTCCAGTACTTGGAAACAAATGGATTTACCAACCTCTTCTGTTGTGTGTGGTGGGATTATCACCAGGGAGTGCAGCATGGAGTCATTCTAACTGCTTGGTCCTCTGTGGAAGTCATCACATCTGTAGCTTGCAAGACGTTGCTATGAGAAAAACAACAACAACAACAACAACAAAAAAAAAAAAAAAACATGAAGGAGGATTACACATAATTATACATACACATAATTAAAAATTCAGTACTCTTTTCTGAACAAAAGATATATAAGGAGATATCAAAGATTTGACCAAATCTTCACAGATAATTTTTCCCCTAGGAACAGGGAATTGTCTGTTTTCAAGCAAATCTTGTAGGTTTAATCTTTTCTGCAGCATAATTAATGAGCACTGTGTTTTGCTGGCTGCTGTTTTCTGAGATGACCTACTCCAGGTAGTGCTGGCATGCCTATCACTGCTAAATTTATCAATGTCCAGTCACATATTCATTAAGCTTTTGGCTTTAGCGTACAGCAACGCTTTTGTAAAAGTTTGGTCAAGAAGTCTGTACTGTTCAGTTACAAGCTGCTAAGTTTAAATGAATGTAAATATGTTTAAATGTGAGCACTACACACTCTATATATAGTCTCTGAGTTGTGATTTATATTGATAAGATCGTAGAACAAATTTGTCATAGTAAGTTGCAGACAAACAGTTTCTTCTTCTGTATTTAATTGCAAATTAAATCCTCAGTAATGCAGTAGAAGTGTTCTGATGGTGTCCTTCGAATATTCTGTTAGGGTGGTTAAAGACCTTTGGCAAGAAGCATGTTGTCTTTAAAAGATGATTCCAAATATGAAGCAGCATTTTCTGATTTTAACATAAAACAACTATCTCAACGAATGCATTTCTGTTATTATGTTATTGTGCTTAATTGTGTTGGTCACATTTCATTAAATCTTGACATGTAACTAGACTTGATTGATGTAATTTGACAAATTACATCCAAGATCAAATACAAGCCTCTGCCTACGTTTCAGACGTTGCTTTAACAGTCCCATGAGTGTGCAAAAGATAGCTCCTTCTTGAACTAAATATGTGACTCCTGAATTATCATCACTTAGCAGGACTATGATATCTGATGATTTATGTGTAATGTGTGTAACTGGAAATGAGTTTTTGAGTGTGAATGAACCAAACTATTTTACTGCTTGATTTTTTATGTTCAGTATAAAATCTTTACACTAACACACTATCAACTTATCAGACTTCTATTACTAAGACTAAGCACCGACTTAAATCCACCACTTTTAAAATACAGCAGTTTATTTCTGCCAATAAACAGTCATTATAAAGACTTTCTCTGTAACCAGGAGCTGGAGTGGCAAAATACCATTATCATGAAAAATCGGAGCCAACTCTGCAAGGTTATGTTTAGTAGGAACTAGAATGTGACTTCTGGAAGAACGAGAATAGAAAAAAATGTGTTTTCAGTTGCAGGATAAGTCTTGGAACAGTTTCATTTTTGCTAAAACAATAACAAAAACAAAAAAAGAAACAAAAATTTCCAGTAGGATGAGCTAGTGACACATTGGAGATTTGTAAAATACTGCTTACAAAGAGTGGTTAGAAACTAATCTGAGTTAAATGGATTTAACCTCTGGGGTTTAAGCATAGTCCTGCCTGCCCACCTGAAGTATCACATGGCAGAATTGTGCAAACTATGGCTGATTATTCCCTTAAAACCAGAGATTAAGTTAAACTTTCGTTAAGAAGTAAATTGCTTCTGAATATGGAACAGAATCAGAATTATGAAACTAAAACAATATGCAACAGTATGCTTTCTTAGAGTATACACCAAGCAACTCTGCGTGAACCAGAAAGCGCATGTTAATACTACTAGTAATAAATCCATTTATTTTAGTGAAGCTATAGTTAGTGTATGTCATTCAGGTACTATCAGAGGAACAGAAGTGTCCTCTTCTGGGAATGTATTGTTAGAATATATCTGTCACTGAATGCCATCTGGTCTATTACAAAACAAACTATCTCTTCAGAGATATCTATTCTTAGTTCTTAAGGAGGCTGATGAGTCCTTTGACAGAAAAGGACAATATGACAGAGGAAATAAACCTATCAGATGCACGAAGACTTCAAAGATATTTTTTTCTAAAGGTCATCTCCTGTAGTTGTCTGAATTAAATTACCCTAAACTACTTCAGAAGTCTTGCCATCACAGTGCCTTCTGAATATGGCTATCTTTTATTTATCTGAGCTAAAAAGTAAGAAAGAAACTTGACTGAATGTGCATGGTAACATCTAACACTTTTCTTGCTGTACAATAAGCTATCATACTCTAATCATTATCTGCCCATCAAGAAAAAGTTATTCTTGTGTTTGCATTTTTTAGGATCACATTATGGATGACATTAGCGTGATGCAAGGAGTCTCCCCTAAATTATAACATTCTCAAATTAGGGCCAAAACATTTATTGACACTGTGTTCTATGAAATTAAGCAGCTGCTCTTTCAACGGTTTTCCAAAGGCTAATTCTGACCCAAGGGAAATGGACAGGATACGGTGTCATGGTCCTTCCCAGACCAGTCTACAGCACAGGCTGTACATACAGATAATATTGTGATGAGTTGGAAAGGAAAATGAAGATGGAACCATTCTCCGTGAGAAAGTGTATTTTATTTGAAATCCAGACGCTCCACAAAATCATGTTTACGCTAGCTTCAGAATTGTTCCAAAATTCAAGAGAGGGAAGAGAATTTTATGCGAAATGAAAATATATTAGTATTGAGTGAAATAGATATTAAAAAAAAAAAAGAAGAAGAAGAAGGAAACATTAAAACAATTATGTTTTGTCAAAAGAAGCCATTTTGACTGAAGTTGAAGTGTTCTCAGCACCCTTTCTCTAAAAATTTCACTGGACTTTCTCCAAAAAAAATTCTGAGGAGCAGAATTTATTCTGTATTTGACTCTGTTCAAAAACTTTATTACCAATACATTCATAATTTCCTTTTTCAATTCTGGTTGCAAGTCATTCTCTTCCCAAATTAAAGAGGCATTGGGAAGCTCTTGTAGTGGATGAGTATAGAAGGATTGGCTTTCACATGACTGGAAGCCAGGACTAACCCAACTAGTTTATGGCTTTGCACAAAGAAGTTGGTTGCCTTGGCTCTCTTCAAAGTAACAAGAGAGAGAGTTAAGGTCTTTGATATAATAAAACATTTAAGTAAGACAGTCATTTTTTCAGAAAGCATTGAAGCAGATGATCAAGCCAATCCCTTATTCGGAAATCTTTCAGGCACGCTGTAAGTGATTCAAATTTGTCTTCTTGTTTCTTGCTGATTAAAAAGGAACTAGTGAGCTACAATGGGGCAGATGACAGCCGACTCCAGACAGAGTAGGAAAAGGACTTGGGGGTTTATGATGATGTTTGCATTGTTGTTGGTTGTGGTTGTTTTTTGAATTGTTTTTCCTGTGTAATTTGATGGCTAATATCAGAAATGATGCTATCAGCTGTGGCAGGACAACAATCAAGCTTGAGGGCTTTTAAAACAGAACTAAAAGAAGTTACCCCCAGAAAAACAGCATTGTTTATTGTTGGTGTGATAAAATCAGAGAGCATGACAGATTAACTAGTGGATCACCAATCCAGCTGACTGTAGCAGGTCTATCATTATTTCTTCCAATGCTAAATATTTATGTCATGACTTTCTAGCAGTATCAAGAACTGAATTTTGCAACCCATTTTGTCCCTTTTATTTTCCTTTGTTCATTTTACAGCAGAAGTGTTATGAATAGATAAATAAATGACTTAATTATGATAATTGTTGTTTGTTCTGTACATATCTAGCATGTCAGCTAATATAACAAATCACAGTATATGTACAATGGCATTGACGTCCTTGCATTTCATATGATTTTTTGTATAGACGAGGGACATTAATTGATTATATTATACCAAGATGTGCTGTATTCTCATCTCTTCCATTGTTGTATGTGCAATTCAAAAGCCTTCTTAGTGTACTTCCCAAAGGATTTTTTGTTACGTTTTCTTTTCCCGTTCTTTGTTCATACTCTAATTAGGTTTTGATGATAGCTTCAGTTATAATTTTCTATACTGAACTAGGTATGGAGAATGAGAGTATCAGATCACTATCTGGAGCTAGGTTTATAGAACCATAGAATCATAGAATCTTACAGAGGCTTTTGTTGGAAGGGACCATAATGATCATTTAGTTCCACCCTCTCTGCTATCAACAGTGTTGCCAGCTGCTAAATCAGGCTTCCCAGGGCCCCATCCAACCTGGCCTTAGGCACCTCCAGGGATGGGGCATCCACAACCTCCCTGAGCAGCCTATTTCCTCCTAATATTTAACCTGAATCTCCCTTTCGGTTTAAAATGATTTCACTAGTTCTATCACTATCAGAAAGTCTAAAAAGTCGGTCTCCCTCCTGCTTCTAAGTTCCTTTTAAGTACTGGAAGGCCATAATGAGGTCTCCCCAAAGTCTTCTCAAAGCTAAACAAGCCCAGCTCCCTTTCTTCATAGGAGAAGTGCTCCAGTCCTTTGATCATCTTTGTGACCCTCTTTTTTTTTTTTTTTTTAAGAAGTTATAACGATGTACTGAGTTGTCTGCTACAAAAGGGAGAAAGCTAACACTATTATTACCTGATAAAAAATCAGATTCCTAAGGCTCGTTTATTTTTTTGTGTCTTTGTGGTGTGACAGAAAAAGGTGATGACTGCAGTTAAAGGGAAATTCCCTGATGTAGTGGGTGGCAACACTGCCCACAGCAGGTGGTTGGAACTAGATGATCTTTAAGATCCCTTCCAAACCAAACCATTTTACAGTTCTATGAACAGCTACAATGCAGCTCATAAACATAGTATCTTTTGCAATATTGTCTTGTCTGTCTATTTTTTTCCTTCTTCAAAGGGCAGATTTTTCCTGCCTTACTGATTTTGATATTTCTTTATTCCTTATAATACTTGCTTGATGGTAAAGAGGACTGATAACTTTGCTCCGATAGATGGTAGTTTTGGGAGATCTTGCTTACCCCAAAGCAGAGTACTCCAAAGCTATTTTCAAGATAGCTAAAAGTACAACTCATCTTCATACTGGACTCAGATAAATTTTTTATAATTTTGGTTTTGAACTGATTTCCTATGAATGTTTTAGCTGGAAACTCTAGGTTCAATAATTAAAAATTCTTATGAGATCCCATTGAGCTTATCTCTGACTTCTTTTCAATATTTGTGGAGTATTGCTGTTAAAAGCTCAGGATGTCAATTCTTTGCCATCCTGAGCAGCCATAGATGATGTCTGCAACTACATCAGAAGTTCTCCTATGTATCAGTGCCTGATGTTCGTTAGCATCCGCCAGATTATCATTGCTTCTTCAGATGCACTTAGCATTCAAATAAAGATCAAACAATTTGCAAGCCTGAGCTTCTTTTAACATGTATTAATGATTTATACAAATGACTTAATCTGTTTGAGTAAGAGAATGCTTTATTTGCTTTATTTTATTATTTATTAAATTATTATTATATGGTAAAGGGAATTTTTAGGATGTTGTCATATTAATTGTTGTGTGAATTTTATACAAATATGTGCTTTAACTGTTCACTCTTACTTTTGCCATTTTCAGTATCAATGAAAATGTGAAATAATAGTTTCCTTACTTGTAATTAACTAAGATTACACATCACACTTACACTGTTGTGCTTCGTAGTATTTACTTATATGTAAAATATATATTTATAATGTAATATGTTATATTATATTATAACCAATAATATAATATAATACAGTGTTATAATATATTAATAATATAATATTAATATAATATTAATAATATTGTATATTGTAATATAGAAATATATACAAATAATATTGTGTTGAGGAGGAAGCTTCAAATCTGCATATATATACTCTCTATTTGATTGCTTGAAAGTACTGTGCCACAAAAGTATGAGTAAATTAAACATGATGTCAAAATTTGTATAAATTCAGTTTAGCAATCTACTGCAAAGCAAAACCGCTGTGCAATTATACTGCAATTACAAGCTAATTACACAGATATTACATCATCTGCATTTAACTTATACCGTCTTTTTCCAAATTATAGTGATTAACCTTGCAGCTTCTAAGTTTTCCCTTGAATAAGAAAAAAACACGTATCCTTTTAAGTCATTTTTATGCTCTTATGTATGCTTCATATGAAAATCTTACATAAAGTACTGAAGCAGCATCATTTCTCTAGCTAATTTAAGACGAGAATTCCTTAAAGATAGTACCTGTGTTCCACAATAATGTTTCTTATTAGTAAATAATATCTAACTGGAAAGACAGAAAAAAAATATGTACAGAGTTATGTATATAAAGAACGGCTATGAAAGAGTAGATTAGCTTTTACACCTGGAATTAAGCTTTCTCTGCAGTATACCAGACTTTATATGAGTTAAAACTCAGTTTTGATTTCATATCTCCTAACTTTAGATAACTGAAATTGGATATAGTGCAGTTACTGGCTTCATTTTCTGTAGAGGGAAGTTCACTAGTTTACACTACCTCATATATTGCAGCAATGATTTTCCCAGTGCTTACTGACTTCCAGACCCAGTGGGCACCAGAAGACACTTCTTTCCCATTATCCGGTTCTGTGAACTAAGAAGACCAATATGCCCATGCAATAATATAATTATTCACGAGTCAGAAAGAAGCACAAGGTTTTTTTTTTTTTACAATCAGTGCATATTGTCTGTATCTTAGGATTTTATACTGACGATGTAATAATAGAATTTGAATATTTATGAGTTTGCCAATAATATGAAATATTGCTCCTTATTCAGGAGGATGTGTTCGAATTTGTCTGCCAGTGGAGTTCTGAAGCATTTTCTGTTTTCAAATCTGTGTGCACAAGGAAAATTGAAGCCTGATATCTTATTTACAGAAATATTCATTATTATGCATGTTATTATAGTTGCTCGAATGTGCTAAATACTGCACATAAAACAAAGTACAGGCCTTGTCTAGAAAATGTTTAAGCTAAAACAGAAATTATAAGTGCATGAAAAGAAAAACACACGTGGGAAAGGAAGCAGTGAAGCAATGCTGGTTAACAAGTAATGCAGAATTTTAAGAATTTATAATCTCTAATGTTATGGAAATCAAAATTTCTGTAGCTATTTTTTTAAGTCTGGGTTTGTGTTTTACAGTAATAGAATTTCTTTTTTTAAAGTAGCCTGAGACGTCAAATTTTCTGAATCTTCTTTTGCGTTGGCCTTTAGAAGAACCAGACTCTCTCTTAAATGGAAAAATAAAAAAGGGAATGCAAGAAGTTTTATATTTTCATACTGTCATGAAAACTGGAAAGTGAAACCATGAATGGTGTACATCCCTTTATTTCATGGGTCTGTTTGTTCACACCTAATTAATGACATTCAACTCTTTACAAGGGTAAATAATGGCAGGACAAAGGGAAATGGTTTTAAGTTGAAGTGTGAGAGTGGTGAGGTGCTGGAACAGCCACCCAGAGAAGTTGTGGATGCCCCGTCCCTGGAGGTGTTCAAGGCCAGGTTGGATGGGGCCCTGGGCAGCCTGGTCTAGTATTAAATGTGGAGGTTGGTGGCCCTGCCTGTGGCAGGGGGGTTGGAGCTTCATGATCCTTGAGGTCCCTTCCAACCCAGGCCATTCTGTGATTCTGTGACATAATTTTGAATAACCAGATGAAGACATTTTGCTATAGGAGCAGATAGTAAATCAAAGAATTGCACACATAGTAAAAGCAGGAACAGGACCTGTTTTCCTATCACTCGCTATGATAAATTTCAATTTCAAGTTTAGCACGTTTCATCCAAAAAAGGGAAATAACACTGATCCCAGTGTTTCACATCCATCTTCTACAGCAAGAAACAAACTGAAAAACGAAACAAGGACACAAATGAGAAAACCAGAATTTTAGGAAGATGGGTAAGAGAACTGTGCTATGCATTTATATTAGAGCAGCAGATTTATTACTTTTTTTTTTTTTTNCGTTAAGAAGTAAATTGCTTCTGAATATGGAACAGAATCAGAATTATGAAACTAAAACAATATGCAACAGTATGCCTTCTTAGAGTATACACCAAGCAACTCTGCATGAACCAGAAAGCGTATGTTAATACTACTAGTAATAAATCCATTTATTTTAGTGAAGCTATAGTTAGTGTATGTCATTCAGGTACTATCAGAGGAACAGAAGTGTCCTCTTCTGGGAATGTATTGTTAGAATATATCTGTCACTGAATGCCATCTGGTCTATTACAAAACAAACTATCTCTTCAGAGATATCTATTCTTAGTTCTTAAGGAGGCTGATGAGTCCTTTGACAGAAAAGGACAATATGACAGAGGAAATAAACCTATCAGATGCACAAAGACTTCAAAGATATTTTTTTCTAAAGGTCATCTCCTGTAGTTGTCTGAATTAAATTACCCTAAACTACTTCAGAAGTCTTGCCATCACAGTGCCTTCTGAATATGGCTATCTTTTATTTATCTGAGCTAAAAAGTAAGAAAGAAACTTGACTGAATGTGCATGGTAACATCTAACACTTTTCTTGCTGTACAATAAGCTATCATACTCTAATCATTATCTGCCCATCAAGAAAAAATTATTCTAGTGTTTGCATTTTTTAGGATCACATTATGGATGACATTAGCGTGATGCAAGGAGTCTCCCCTAAATTATAACATTCTCAAATTAGGGCCAAAACATTTATTGACACTGTGTTCTATGAAATTAAGCAGCTGCTCTTTCAACGGTTTTCCAAAGGCTAATTCTGACCCAAGGGAAATGGACAGGATACGGTGTCATGGTCCTTCCCAGACCAGTCTACAGCACAGGCTGTACATACAGATAATATTGTGATGAGTTGGAAAGGAAAATGAAGATGGAACCATTCTCCGTGAGAAAGTGTATTTTATTTGAAATCCAGAAGCTCCACAAAATCATGTTTACGCTAGCTTCAGAATTGTTCCAAAATTCAAGAGAGGGAAGAGAATTTTATGCGAAATGAAAATATATTAGTATTGAGTGAAATAGATATTAAAAAAAAAAAAGAAGAAGAAGAAGGAAACATTAAAACAATTATGTTTTGTCAAAAGAAGCCATTTTGACTGAAGTTGAAGTGTTCTCAGCACCCTTTCTCTAAAAATTTCACTGGACTTTCTCCAAAAAAAATTCTGAGGAGCAGAATTTATTCTGTATTTGACTCTGTTCAAAAACTTTATTACCAATACATTCATAATTTCCTTTTTCAATTCTGGTTGCAAGTCATTCTCTTCCCAAATTAAAGAGGCATTGGGAAGCTCTTGTAGTGGATGAGTATAGAAGGATTGGCTTTCACATGACTGGAAGCCAGGACTAACCCAACTAGTTTATGGCTTTGCACAAAGAAGTTGGTTGCCTTGGCTCTCTTCAAAGTAACAAGAGAGAGAGTTAAGGTCTTTGATATAATAAAACATTTAAGTAAGACAGTCATTTTTTCAGAAAGCATTGAAGCAGATGATCAAGCCAATCCCTTATTCGGAAATCTTTCAGGCACGCTGTAAGTGATTCAAATTTGTCTTCTTGTTTCTTGCTGATTAAAAAGGAACTAGTGAGCTACAATGGGGCAGATGACAGCCGACTCCAGACAGAGTAGGAAAAGGACTTGGGGGTTTATGATGATGTTTGCATTGTTGTTGGTTGTGGTTGTTTTTTGAATTGTTTTTCCTGTGTAATTTGATGGCTAATATCAGAAATGATGCTATCAGCTGTGGCAGGACAACGATCAAGCTTGAGGGCTTTTAAAACAGAACTAAAAGAAGTTACCCCCAGAAAAACAGCATTGTTTATTGTTGGTGTGATAAAATCAGAGAGCATGACAGATTAACTAGTGGATCACCAATCCAGCTGACTGTAGCAGGTCTATCATTATTTCTTCAATGCTAAATATTTATGTCATGACTTTCTAGCAGTATCAAGAACTGAATTTTGCAACCCATTTTGTCCCTTTTATTTTCCTTTGTTCATTTTACAGCAGAAGTGTTATGAATAGATAAATAAATGACTTAATTATGATAATTGTTGTTTGTTCTGTACATATCTAGCATGTCAGCTAATATAACAAATCACAGTATATGTACAATGGCATTGACGTCCTTGCATTTCATATGATTTTTTGTATAGACGAGGGACATTAATTGATTATATTATACCAAGATGTGCTGTATTCTCATCTCTTCCATTGTTGTATGTGCAATTCAAAAGCCTTCTTAGTGTACTTCCCAAAGGATTTTTTGTTACGTTTTCTTTTCCCGTTCTTTGTTCATACTCTAATTAGGTTTTGATGATAGCTTCAGTTATAATTTTCTATACTGAACTAGGTATGGAGAATGAGAGTATCAGATCACTATCTGGAGCTAGGTTTATAGAACCATAGAATCATAGAATCTTACAGAGGCTTTTGTTGGAAGGGACCATAATGATCATTTAGTTCCACCCTCTCTGCTATCAACAGTGTTGCCAGCTGCTAAATCAGGCTTCCCAGGGCCCCATCCAACCTGGCCTTAGGCACCTCCAGGGATGGGGCATCCACAACCTCCCTGAGCAGCCTATTTCCTCCTAATATTTAACCTGAATCTCCCTTTCGGTTTAAAATGATTTCACTAGTTCTATCACTATCAGACAGTCTAAAAAGTCGGTCTCCCTCCTGCTTCTAAGTTCCTTTTAAGTACTGGAAGGCCATAATGAGGTCTCCCCAAAGTCTTCTCAAAGCTAAACAAGCCCAGCTCCCTTTCTTCATAGGAGAAGTGCTCCAGTCCTTTGATCATCTTTGTGACCCTCTTTTTTTTTTTTTTTTTTAAGAAGTTATAACGATGTACTGAGTTGTCTGCTACAAAAGGGAGAAAGCTAACACTATTATTACCTGATAAAAAATCAGATTCCTAAGGCTCGTTTATTTTTTTGTGTCTTTGTGGTGTGACAGAAAAAGGTGATGACTGCAGTTAAAGGGAAATTCCCTGATGTAGTGGGTGGCAACACTGCCCACAGCAGGTGGTTGGAACTAGATGATCTTTAAGATCCCTTCCAAACCAAACCATTTTACAGTTCTATGAACAGCTACAATGCAGCTCATAAGCATAGTATCTTTTGCAATATTGTCTTGTCTGTCTATTTTTTTCCTTCTTCAAAGGGCAGATTTTTCCTGCCTTACTGATTTTGATATTTCTTTATTCCTTATAATACTTGCTTGATGGTAAAGAGGACTGATAACTTTGCTCCGATAGATGGTAGTTTTGGGAGATCTTGCTTACCCCAAAGCAGAGTACTCCAAAGCTATTTTCAAGATAGCTAAAAGTACAACTCATCTTCATACTGGACTCAGATAAATTTTTTATAATTTTGGTTTTGAACTGATTTCCTATGAATGTTTTAGCTGGAAACTCTAGGTTCAATAATTAAAAATTCTTATGAGATCCCATTGAGCTTATCTCTGACTTCTTTTCAATATTTGTGGAGTATTGCTGTTAAAAGCTCAGGATGTCAATTCTTTGCCATCCTGAGCAGCCATAGATGATGTCTGCAACTACATCAGAAGTTCTCCTATGTATCAGTGCCTGATGTTCGTTAGCATCCGCCAGATTATCATTGCTTCTTCAGATGCACTTAGCATTCAAATAAAGATCAAACAATTTGCAAGCCTGAGCTTCTTTTAACATGTATTAATGATTTATACAAATGACTTAATCTGTTTGAGTAAGAGAATGCTTTATTTGCTTTATTTTATTATTTATTAAATTATTATTATATGGTAAAGGGAATTTTTAGGATGTTGTCATATTAATTGTTGTGTGAATTTTATACAAATATGTGCTTTAACTGTTCACTCTTACTTTTGCCATTTTCAGTATCAATGAAAATGTGAAATAATAGTTTCCTTACTTGTAATTAACTAAGATTACACATCACACTTACACTGTTGTGCTTCGTAGTATTTACTTATATGTAAAATATATATTTATAATGTAATATGTTATATTATATTATAACCAATAATATAATATAATACAGTGTTATAATATATTAATAATATAATATTAATATAATATTAATAATATTGTATATTGTAATATAGAAATATATACAAATAATATTGTGTTGAGGAGGAAGCTTCAAATCTGCATATATATACTCTCTATTTGATTGCTTGAAAGTACTGTGCCACAAAAGTATGAGTAAATTAAACATGATGTCAAAATTTGTATAAATTCAGTTTAGCAATCTACTGCAAAGCAAAACCGCTGTGCAATTATACTGCAATTACAAGCTAATTACACAGATATTACATCATCTGCATTTAACTTATACCGTCTTTTTCCAAATTATAGTGATTAACCTTGCAGCTTCTAAGTTTTCCCTTGAATAAGAAAAAAACACGTATCCTTTTAAGTCATTTTTATGCTCTTATGTATGCTTCATATGAAAATCTTACATAAAGTACTGAAGCAGCATCATTTCTCTAGCTAATTTAAGACGAGAATTCCTTAAAGATAGTACCTGTGTTCCACAATAATGTTTCTTATTAGTAAATAATATCTAACTGGAAAGACAGAAAAAAAATATGTACAGAGTTATGTATATAAAGAACGGCTATGAAAGAGTAGATTAGCTTTTACACCTGGAATTAAGCTTTCTCTGCAGTATACCAGACTTTATATGAGTTAAAACTCAGTTTTGATTTCATCTCTCCTAACTTTAGATAACTGAAATTGGATATAGTGCAGTTACTGGCTTCATTTTCTGTAGAGGGAAGTTCACTAGTTTACACTACCTCATATATTGCAGCAATGATTTTCCCAGTGCTTACTGACTTCCAGACCCAGTGGGCACCAGAAGACACTTCTTTCCCATTATCCGGTTCTGTGAACTAAGAAGACCAATATGCCCATGCAATAATATAATTATTCACGAGTCAGAAAGAAGCACAAGGTTTTTTTTTTTTTACGATCAGTGCATATTGTCTGTATCTTAGGATTTTATACTGACGATGTAATAATAGAATTTGAATATTTATGAGTTTGCCAATAATATGAAATATTGCTCCTTATTCAGGAGGATGTGTTCGAATTTGTCTGCCAGTGGAGTTCTGAAGCATTTTCTGTTTTCAAATCTGTGTGCACAAGGAAAATTGAAGCCTGATATCTTATTTACAGAAATATTCATTATTATGCATGTTATTATTGTTGCTCGAATGTGCTAAATACTGCACATAAAACAAAGTACAGGCCTTGTCTAGAAAATGTTTAAGCTAAAACAGAAATTATAAGTGCATGAAAAGAAAAACACACGTGGGAAAGGAAGCAGTGAAGCAATGCTGGTTAACAAGTAATGCAGCATTTTAAGAATTTATAATCTCTAATGTTATGGAAATCAAAATTTCTGTAGCTATTTTTTTAAGTCTGGGTTTGTGTTTTACAGTAATAGAATTTCTTTTTTTAAAGTAGCCTGAGACGTCAAATTTTCTGAATCTTCTTTTGCGTTGGCCTTTAGAAGAACCAGACTCTCTCTTAAATGGAAAAATAAAAAAGGGAATGCAAGAAGTTTTATATTTTCATACTGTCATGAAAACTGGAAAGTGAAACCATGAATGGTGTACATCCCTTTATTTCATGGGTCTGTTTGTTCACACCTAATTAATGACATTCAACTCTTTACAAGGGTAAATAATGGCAGGACAAAGGGAAATGGTTTTAAGTTGAAGTGTGAGAGTGGTGAGGTGCTGGAACAGCCACCCAGAGAAGTTGTGGATGCCCCGTCCCTGGAGGTGTTCAAGGCCAGGTTGGATGGGGCCCTGGGCAGCCTGGTCTAGTATTAAATGTGGAGGTTGGTGGCCCTGCCTGTGGCAGGGGGGTTGGAGCTTCATGATCCTTGAGGTCCCTTCCAACCCAGGCCATTCTGTGATTCTGTGACATAATTTTGAATAACCAGATGAAGACATTTTGCTATAGGAGCAGATAGTAAATCAAAGAATTGCACACATAGTAAAAGCAGGAACAGGACCTGTTTTCCTATCACTCGCTATGATAAATTTCAATTTCAAGTTTAGCACGTTTCATCCAAAAAAGGGAAATAACACTGATCCCAGTGTTTCACATCCATCTTCTACAGCAAGAAACAAACTGAAAAACGAAACAAGGACACAAATGAGAAAACCAGAATTTTAGGAAGATGGGTAAGAGAACTGTGCTATGCATTTATATTAGAGCAGCAGATTTATTACTTTTTTTTTTTTTTTAGGTGGTTGCATATGTTACCGTTTTCTCAATACCCATCATACAGTTAACTAAGCATGAAATCATGTCATACCAGAAGAGAATGATAGTTTTTAAAAATTTATTCACCCATATCAATAAACCCGAAAAAGTGTTTTCTTGTAGATAGAAGTAATAAAGAAAAAAATGGCTTCTTCTTTCTTGAAGAGTTTGGATTTAACAGATATAACCTTTTCTTCTGTGGTGAGCACACTAGATCTGACAAATATATATATATATTTTTATTCCTCTGTTCACTGGAAATGCCAATGAATACTCCCTCATGCATTACAAGCATTTGGAATAACTGTATGCATTACAATGCACACATAAGATTGAATTCAGATAACTAAATTGGTAGCAGAGCCTTTTAAATGTATCTAGCTTATTTTTATGTTAAGAGGAAGAAGGGCTATTTAAGTGATGCTAAAAAACATCTTGGTAAAAATTGATCATTAATAAATTTAAACTAGTAATTAAAAGATTGTGTCTAGCTGTTAGAAGGCTGATGTTCTAGACTGGCAATGTCATCACCAAGCAAAATTAAATTACCTTATGGACATTTGTAAAAGAGATTAAAAACAGGTTTTGCTTTTGAAGGTGAAATCAGTGAGCTAGAGTAGTCCTCTTCTATATGTCAGCTACGTCGAAAAGGACAACCTTTCTTATTAGAATACACCTGTCATGCTTCATGAAAATAACTGATGGCCTAATTCTGATCACAAAAAAAATTTTGTTGTTGTTTTTTTTTATTTTTTTTTAATTCCTAGTCAGATTTCCTGAAGTGACTTGCTTCATTAGTATTTCATGCCTGTATTTCATTTCAACAATTAATACTCCTCTCTTGATTTTTTTTTTTAACACTCAAATTGTTTTAGAAACAGGCACTGAGTGATTCAAAGACCTCTAAAATTAATGGATAAGCTTTGATTGCTTTCACTAAATTTTGGCAAAAAAAAAAAGACCTCCTTGGGTCTCTTGCAGTATATGATAAATATTGAGAGACATTTTCACTTCAGAAGAGCTGGGTTTTAGTGATGTTGCTGCAATCTGAAATAAACTTTTATATGTATTTTATATGCATATTCACGTGTTTTCTATGGACTTAAGCATCTGAAATATCTGAAATCTACAATTAGGGAATCTCAAGGAGACAGTCTGCCATTCTGATATCTCATCTTTTGATTCAGAATAACATGGATGGATGAGTAAGGAAAAATTGTCACTGCTTTATCATACCTGTCACTGTCATACAATCATAGAATCATATATTAGTTTGAGTTGAAACACTCCTTGCAGTGGACAGGGTTGCCAACCACTTAATCAGGCATTACTGATCCAACCTTTCCTGGAAGAGCTATAGGGATGGGGCATTCACAGCTTCTTTGTGCAACCTGTTCCATTACCTCACCACCTTCCAAATAAAGAATTTTCTCCTGACATTTAATACAAATCCCCCATCTAGGTACTAGATGGGGCCCCATCCAACATGGCCAGGGATGGGGAGCCCACAACTCTTCTGTAACACCCTATCCCAAACAAACATATCTAACAACTGTAAATTTGGACCTCAGTGTGCACAGAGTAAATTGCATCTATTCATAGACCACTATGCATTTCCTCTAAGCATTCCTGGAAAACATTTCCTAGCTGTAGGGCTTCAATTAATCAATCAACCTTTATTTTTATAGCACCATTCTGGAAAATCCACTCATAGCACTTTCAGTAATAGAGGTAAGAAAAACGAATCCATACTCTCCAATTAAGAATAAAGCATCTGTCATCTTGATTTCATTCATTGAAGACATTTCAGTTGTGGAAATTCCAACAGCTTTATACCTTAAAAACTCTCTGACTTCAAAACTATCAAATATGTATAAGATACAATAAAATTATTATGTTCGCATAGAAGACTTTGAAACTGGACTTTTGATCTGAATTGATATTTCAGATCTTAGTTTCTTCACTTGGGAAAATTAGAAACTACATTTAAGTCCTTTCTACAGGCCACAATTTGGCTGCTAAATGGTAGTTGCAGGATTGCTCACAGTTACGTACAGGCGTCAGATGCTCTCAGACATATGGTTTAAGATTTATGTAGTCTCGTGTGGAGCTTGAAGTTGGACTCAGTGATCCTTGTGCTTCTCGTCAAACTCAGGATATTCTATAATTCTGCAATTCTGTGTCAACAGTGTGGATATCTACAGATGAGCGAGGCTCCATTTAATCATTGACAGAAACAGGTCAAGTCATCTGTTTTGGATGAGTCAAGGCACCCTTCAAGTGTCTCTTAATTATAAAAGGTGTTGAACACGATTTGATCCTGTGCAGATTTATACAGAGACCTCTCCAGTTTGTCAGATAAAGTGTGTCATGAACTGCAATTTCATAGTGAAATATCATAGTGAAATTTCAGTTAAATAGTTTAATGGAAGACATACGTAACTAGAACGCCAGCAAAACTCAGCTCAGTCCTGAGCACAGGTTATGATGCAGTTCGCATATTTTTATAGCCATGAGAGTTTCAGAAGAAAATAATGTCAAGAACTGATGATGCAGCACCTGTATTCACTAACAGGTAATATTTCACCATCAGAAATAAATAGTGTTTCAATACAAGTTTTATTTCCATCTTATCATATGAATATTCAAGATGAAAACTTACCCAGAGTACAGAGAGGTGCCTGAATGCATTCAAAAGCCAGTTCTTCAGTAGACTGAGGTACTAAATGGGTTGAATTTATACCACGTGCCAAGGTTCATTAACTCTTATACCCCCAAGTCATTCAGAGAATGTATTAGTGGTTTGAGCATATATTGAGAGCAAAGCCAGAGCACATGCCAAAGCATGCATACAACTGGGCAGCTGAAGAAATCTGCAGGACAAAATGAAAGAATTTCCCATCTGATCAGTGCTAATAGAGAGCAAAATTTAGAGATCCAACTTGGAGGCCAAAGTATTGAAGAATGCTTTTGCTAGCATGTGAAGTGAATTTCCCATTTCTGTTCTGTTCACTGATTCCTCAGATGTTTAGCAGATCTTGGTCCTGTTTTGAGCTGTTTGTTCTTTCTCATGCTAGCATCGTGCTCTGTGCTCTGTTGGTTTAGTTGAATTTTATTCTGTAAGTCTGCAAATTACCTCTTGCAAAATTATGTTTTGGAAGCTCGATGTATCTGCCATTCATCTGTGTGCTATCACATCTACAGAGGTTATTTCAGCAACATCATTACAAGTCTTACACTTGAAAGTGAGGATAGATTTCTGTCTTTTCCCATAGGATAAGTACTACTATTCTAAATATATTTGAAAAGTATTTTATTGGTGAAAAAATAAGACCCGAGAGTGATAAGGTCATTTATCTCTTGCTATCAGGATGCATTTAGGCTTTTATTTGCACATTTGCTGGCAGATTCTTTCTTCCTCTGACAGACTTAAAACGTATTCCTTTCATCTCCTCTCAAGGTAAATGAAAGTCCTATATGCTAACAAGAGTCTGTTGAAACAGGCTTGAACCACACCATGATCACCTGACCTGAGTTTTCTCATTCTGTAACAGCAGGATTTCAGTCAGGCAGCTTTAAAAAAAATAATAATAATAAAAAAAATTAGTCATCTAGAATTATTAGATAAGCTGTCTAGGCTCCCTTAGCAGGCCAGAGATTTTCAGAATTTGAAAGATATCTTCCTGTCCTTATTATGGAGAGTGGCAAGTACCCACAACAGTCATCTGTTTGCAGTGTGTTCTTTCCTGACTTGGTTGGAGGATGTCAATGATGTAGTAATCAAAAAGTGTTAACCCACTGTTCTGTGCACTACTTCAGAGCCTTCACAAACCAGGTGCCAACAAAACTTGCCCTAGGGGGAGGGAGAAAGCTTTCTGCTCTTTGTGGAGGAGTCTGGGCACCACAGAGACTTCCAGTCCCATATTCCTGTCTTTCTCTATTCTTCTAAACCAAAGATTGTTATCCAACACCATTTCCCCATGACTGCCACTTTAAATGCAGCAGCAAGCAAGAAATGTGATGGTAGGCAGCAGGAAAGGAAATCATAGCATAAGCAAAGCTCACTCTAGGTCCATCAAAGAGCCAGCAAATTCTGCATAGTTACAGTAAAAATTATGCTCCTCTAAAGGATAGAGACTTGACTCAAAAATAAAATAAAGCTTTCAGAGTTCAACAGACTGAAAAGTCTGAGGAAAACCACAGATTGCAAAGATTTCATAAGTTTTAGGATGTATGCAGTAAATCACTATCAAAAAAGGTATGGGTTTAAGTAGACCACAGTTATCTCTCTGTCACAACAAAAAAGAAACTACCTATTTTTGTGCAACATTTTAAGTGTAACAATATTAGCATGTAGCAGGGTATCTTGTCACCCTAAGTACTTTCTATTGACAAGAGAGAATTTCATTTTAATTACCTGGTTTCTCAGAGCACTTACTCTTTCCAGGCAGTATGTATTGACCATTTGGTGATCTCTGATTTCTTACAAATTCATCCTGCCATTCAGTTTGCTAGTCACTTACTGTCCTGATGAATGTCCTGGGAATGCCTCAACTTTCAAACCAGTAGTGTGTTTTCTACTGCTTAAGGTTGTCAATAAACTTAACAGGTCTAGCAAGGAAAATGCGTCCCTTATTTGTCAGGCACAGGAGACACAAGGAGATGCTGTGCATCAGTTATTTGGCTTTGATGAAGATTTTTGCTTTAGGTCTTTGACAACTTTTTGTATATATTGTAAATACAGCATTACGTCTTGAGTAATCCTCACAGGAACAAGGAATAATTATTATTTTAATACACGTGTAGAATCACACAAATGCATACGTGCACCTTCCATATTCACCTCAAGTGAGAGAAATGACATGGGGAAAAATTTCAGTTTCCATAGGAAACCCCAAACATCTTCTTCCTCATTAAAGATTTCTCATCCTTGATGCTATCACCTTCTCAGCTTAGCATACCTTAACCCTGTGTGAGGGCCCTTTGCCCAAAGTTGTAGGTACTTTTCACCATTCTTTACCACTGGTGATTTTTCTGCCAAAGGGGAACCCGATAGCCCAGTTTCCAATAACTGAAATAATCAAACCCATAATCTGTAACTGTTTAAGCCGATTGTTTTTCATCTTTCCCAGAATTCTACAAATTCTATAAAAACTGTTGTTTTCATTGTATTGTAAATAAAGTGGAATAAATAAGGAAGAGAAAGAGAAGACTATAGAAGATATAGGGTAAAATAAAGAGTATGAGAAGGAACTTCATACTCTTATCAATCTCTTAATCACAACCTCCTGTAAGGTTGATTCACCTAACTCCAGATTTTTCCCATTTATCCAGTTGTTTGTAATTCCACCAAAAAATCAACAGAAATATCCTATTTTCAAATTGTACATGATGACTTTTGAGGAGAGAGTTTAAAATTCATTACAGGCATAAAAACAAATCAAGCTGACAGAATGCTCAAATATACTGTGCTGCTTGGATTTATAATTGAAAAACCCTCTGCTGCATGAAATGAGTGAAATAGAGCAGATGAACTAGCAGACAAGCAGGAGATCAGAATTAAACAAATTTCTGTAAATAAATCCCACTTACTTATCAGATACCAAGAATTAATTTTCTCTGTATTTGGCCTTCCTGTAAGATAATTTGAGCAAATATTGGTTGGGACTGAAAAGCAGAGGGCAACTAGATTATTTTCTATTATTTAACTATTTTCTTTCATTTAAATAGTCAGACATGCAAAGGCATGTATTCAGTTCTTGGTTGAAAAGGAAGCATAAAAGGATGCGTCTGATCATGAACCATAACACTGTGGGCTCAGTTCTCCTGTGGGATGTTCTGAAACTACTATTTTGGAACAAAATTTACTCTTCAGATGTGCAACAGCTGATGCAAAGTAGACACGTGGTTTTGCCTAAACTTCACTGTAAAGACCACAAGAGGATTTTGGTTGGAAACATATATACCTGTACACTTAGTACTAGTTTTATAGCCAATCTTAACAAAGTTTAGCAACAAGTATAAATAGCAACTTGTTTTGGATCATATACTTAAATGTACACATTATTATACGGAGCAATTATGGAGTAAACATTTAGTTTTGTCTCTTTAACAGGTTATCTGAAAAACTAATTATTTCAGAGTCAACTGTCTTTCAATCCCCTCCCCACCCAACCCCCCAAACAAACAAACAAATAAATAGTTGAAAAAAACAATTTATAGATAATAAAAGCTAGATGAACTGTTGAGCTGGCCAAACGGGTTGATAATCCTTGGTATTTATGTATGTTGCAGAGGTAATGTCTCAAAAGAGGTCTTGGGTGGTAGCAGGAAGCCACGTTTAGTGTTGAGGCAGTGGTCCATGTGATTGTGCTCCATTTCTCATTGAATTTGTTGGCACACTGCACAGGCTGAAAATCAAACAATGCCATGTCACCATCCTGACCAAAGAGGCAATAGATTCAAGTTAGTCCCAGAACACGTAGTGACTCTTCCAGTCCTTCCACCCTATCAGCAGCATGATTGAATTGATATTGCCTTAGGATTAACCTTTTAAAGAAAGGAAGTAAGGGAGCTTATTTGTTTGTTTTTTGTTTGTTTTTCGTTTGTTTTCCTCCCATGATCATTTTATACAGACACTTTTCCAGGGACCAAACTGATTTGTCATTTTTGCTTAAAATATCCACCAATTTCTATAGAAATGGCAGTCAAATGAACATTCTCAGATGAGGGAACTCTGGAAAGTGGTTAAGAATATGAAAGAAGTCTATTTACAGCCTGTGCGTGAACCCTTGAATTCGGTGTAAGGAAAGTAGTTGCTGAGAGCAGTATTTGAACTGTTATGTCTGTCTGCTGAAAGATATTTCAGAAGAAATGTTGCATCAGAAATGAGGATAAATCTTCAAATCATTGAGAATCTTATTTATCTTTCTGGATTTCTGATGCTCTAAATTCTGTTCAGTGGAGATTTATTTTGTAGTTGCCATACATCAGTAGCTGTGGCATTGATATCTAAGTGCCAGGGGTCATCACATATACATTTTTTTTCATTCGCTTTAGTCATTCTTCCAGGAAGATGATCGATGTAACTACCAGTACTTACATTACTAAGTTGCAATCATTCAGCACTGAACACTTTATGAATAAAAAAAGCTAGCTACCAACGACCTGTAGGTTCAAAATTTATGTCTTCTTTCATGCAGTAGCATGTCTATGGGGTAAGGAAAACCCTCATGTTCTGCTTGGATAAACATTCAGAAGTTCAAAGACTTATCCGAGGAGTCTGCAAAATAAGTCAGAAGTCTCTAGCCAGGAGATTTTTTGAGCAACTTTCTTAGCAACTGAAAAATTAAATCAATCTTATGAAATCTGTGACTTTCTTCTATTAAAGGGCTAAAGTTTGAGTTATACTGAGGTTGGAAATGGATCCTAAGGTGAGAAATGCCTAAATCTTGTTAAAAAAAAATATTTTCCTCCTTGCAAAATCTTTGCTTAATAACTTAGGTGAATGTAAATTTTTTATAGATTCAGTCATAATCAACTGATCTAAGCACAGGATAGGACCTGGGGAAGTTCCATTATCATTAACTTTGCCTCCCTAGACACTGTTCCCCAGTTTATCTCTCTACTCAACTTTTCCAAATTACCTATTTGGGAAATTATTTAATTGCCCGTCTCTCAAGAGTTCTCTGTGAACCATTTAATTAGTCTGTAAGGCATTCTCAAAACTATCAATTTATTTCTTTTTATTTATATTACGTCTGATTAATAAGTGCTTGAGGTGCAAACTCAGTTCAAAGTCACTGAATTTTTAATTTAATCTTATTTATTTTTTGATTCCCACAGGCTGGGCAGAAAGAGAGACAGTAACTAAAAAGCTCAGACTTCAGATGTAGCACCTTTCAATACTTTTCAGTGTCTGGTTTAACTCCCCAGTCACCCATTCCCTTGACTAAGTGACAGAAAAGGTCTATTTCTCAACTCCAGAATTAGATGATGATGATGGTAATTGCATTATATTTTCTCCATTAGTTTCAACTTATCCTTTTAATTAAATTGTAAAGGAATGACAGATCCCCCATGCTCACTCTAAGTCTTTACTGAAAGTTTAACATCCCAAGTGGGACTTGAACTCCCATTATCACAGAGCAAAAGTTCAAAGCACTAAAACAGGAAACATTAATGTGTCAAGCAAGTAAGCTAGCACTTACAAGGATCAATTTTCCACTTAGGCATCCTTTGCCCAATTGTGCTCACTCCCTCTGCATCTATACCCACTAATGGATCAAAGATGAGAGGCTAGGAATTCAAAAATCATCAATTCCCAAGACTCATTAATATTACAATTGCACCCACTAGCATTACTTTGAAAGGAAGCTCTTTACAGGTTTGTTTTAATAAACTCTTTTTCGTTATTGTTTGTTTTATTATGTTTTGTTTTGATGGGCATTTTTGACCCATCTTAATACTTTACATTCAGGTTGGCCAATTGTTCAGTAAATTTCCATGGATTGTTCAGTAAAATTCCATGGATCTTCAAAAATGTTATGATACTATAGAAGAAGTAAAAATAAGGACAAATATATATATATACATTAATGAGAAGACTTTTATTTCACTGCCATATATTCTTTTTGGCTACCATTGTAACTGCTGGTTGAAGCAAACCACCCCAATTCAATCAGTTACTAATGCATTTTTCTAGTCCTATCCAGATGAATAAAATTTTTAGAATATATGAACATACAAACTTTTAGCTTAAGCTTATTCACTTAAAATTAATATTAATGCTGAAAATACAGACAAAAATTATTCCGTGAATATTCTGAGGACAATGGTAAAATTACTTTTAATTTTTTTAGGGCATTTTAAAAGTATTTGAAGGTCCTTTTCAATTTTTCTTTTCTTTTTTTTTTCTTTTTCTTTTTTTCCTTTCTTTCATTGTCAGTTTTAGGAAATTACTATAATGATTTTCAGTTGACTTGCTGTAATGTCCTCAGTCTCAAAATTCCTGCATTTATGCAGTGGAGTTGGAACAAACTCAGGAAATCAATAGATGTACAATGGCAACAGCAGATTTCTGGATGAGAACTGAAAAATCCTGTTTTTCAACTGTCCTCTTGAGGTCTCAGTCATTGGTTGAAAAGGTAGCCTTGCACAGTGCTATGATGCTGATGCCAAGAGCTAGTATAATACCGAAGTACCATTTAGAGTGTGGTATTATGTGATAGCTGGACAGATCGTACAGTGTGACATATGTCACATAAACTGATATGCCACACAATAAAACAGGCAGTTTTGCTATTGAGAAGGTGTTCTTCATAGGCTTCATTAAAAAAAACTTACTTTTTGAAAAATTTTCTTAGCCTTAAGATAAAAGTCCCTGTTGGTCAAAAAATCAGTGATTCCGGGAAGAAATCTACACATGAAAAACAGTTACCTTTGCAGTAGCTTCACACTTGTAGTTTGTGAAATGCAGTAACCTTCAAATTACAAAATTGATGCCTTTCAAAATCTGGGTACTCAAGTAACTTCTACAGCAGAAGTTTTGTTTGCATATTAAGATAGTAGCTACACATAGTCACATATTAAAAAAATCAATAGCTTGCTATGGAAAATAGGAAGAGCTTGAAAAAAAAGCCACAAAGTTTTAAGGCATTCTCTGAGCAGAACTATATTGTTTTGAATATCTTTGGAAATCATACGTATTACATATCAAATGGGAAACCACAGTGTTGTTACTCTGTTTTGCATGGATTTATAGGGGAAACAGTAAGAAAATTATTCACACAATAGTTTAAAAAAAAATCCCTGATAGGTATAAAATTGATGTGCTGTGAACAACTGACAAAATAATAGAAGCAAGGAGATGATCTGCATTCATTACAAATGAATATCTATATATAATAATACACAACATTTAGAGGTTAACTAAAGAAAAACGACATCTTTCTATTGCCAAGGTTGAGCTGGTTTCTCATTATAAGCCACATTCTGACAATTCCATAAATATAATCAGTTGTAGGGGAAGCTGGTAGAAATCACTACATTTAGATTGCATAAGGCATTTCATTATGAAGTATTCCACTGACATTTTTTTCCGTCTGAAAATCAGTAAGATCATTATCAACTGTCAGATGGAGATTTTTACATGATAGGAGATCTCTGCCTTATTTAGTGAACCGAGACATGCAATTCAGTTTGCAAGGGCAATCACTGATAGTTACTCAGTTTTGCAACCTCAATAGCATTTTTTAACCTCATTTATTTTCCCCTTAATAGCATTTAATGAATACCATTCTAATACCTATTATATTTTTATGTAAAAATGACTATTTTTTTCCTTTTGAACCTCAAAACTGTCAATAGCATTACATTTTCCTTTTTTTCCAATGTTACTCATTGTTCTCTTAGAAACTGTCTAATAAAAAATGTTAAGTCAAATTTGCATCACCAAATCCACAAAGTTATTTCTGGCAAGCCAGACTGAGAGTCTAGGGTTGGTTATACCTATGTGCAGCACCCATTTCTCTGCCATAGATCCTGAATTGACAATTCATAAACACTGAACTTCTATCTAAATCCTCTCTATATGTTCTTAACCTGATGTTCACTGATGATGAGGTAAAGAGAAGGGAAAACACTTCCAAGATGAGCCAGGATTAGGTCATGTCCTCATCGATGGTGGTAATGGATGTGCTCTTCACATGCCAAGCAGGAGCTTATCATTTCATCCTCGAGAATATTTACTCAAGAAGTAAATCAAGTCACTCTGGCTAGAGCAACTAGTATTTTGTTGCAGGACTCTTACCTTGGGCCAACCCATGCATCTAATATGTACTTAATATGCACCACAATACTTTGGATGATTGTTTTGCATTATGTGTCCTTTCTACATTTCGTTAAGAACTCTTATACAAAGAAAAGTTCAATATTGTTCTCAAGAAGAATCGGATGCTGTTGTAGGAAGCAAATTTGTATGTATATCTTAAATTTGATTGCAAGCTATCACCAGGTATATACATTGATTTTCCATTTTTTGATGGAACATCAACAAAACTAGCTTATTCCAGATGAAGAAGTTTGTCACTCTTGAGCTAGGTAGATTTCATTCTTCTTTTTATAAACAGGCACAATTTAAACCATTCAAAACATTACAAAAAAAAAGTCACTGTTATCAACTGAGAATTGAACTCAAGACAGTCAATATCAAGCCAGTCGGTAACAGGCTAAAGCTGAAGTATCTGTTACCTGTAAATATTTCACGACTAACTAATTCTGCTAATGAGTCTGTTCTTACACATATTGCCATTAAATCATGAACTGTGATTGTGTCAGCAGAGTTACACAAACAACAAATAAGCTCAACAACAATCAGACATTATCTTGCCCTAGAAAAGTTGTTTGGATTAAAATTAAAAACTCGGGTCTATTGTCCTGAATTGAGCGGATGTGTGAGATTCAGGCAATCTTTCTCTCCTTTGAAAACATTGTTTTCCCCTATGAAGAAAGGCTGAGTGAACTGGGTCTGTTTAGCCTTGAGAAAAGAAGACTGAGAGGGGACCTGATCCAGGTCTATAAATATCTAAGGTGTGGGGGGCAAAGTGGCGAGGCCAGACTTTTCAGCAGTGTGTGGAGACAGGACAAGGGGAAATGGCCAGAAACTAGAGCATAGGAAGTTCTGCACAAATGTGCACAAGAACTTCTTTACGGTGAGGGTGATGGAGCACTGGAACAGGCTGCCCAGGGAGGTTGTGGAGTCTCCTTCTCTGGAGATATTCAAGACCCGCCTGGATGCCCACCTGTGCAACCTGGTGTAGGGAACCTGTTTTGGCAGGGGGGTTGGACTCGATGATCTCTAGAGGTCCCTTCCAACCCCTATGATTCTGTGATTCTGTGATTCTGTTTAAAACATGGTACTGAAACTCATCCAAGACATGCTTTTTCTTTGCCATCCCCTAAGATGTGTTAAGATCTGAATCTAGCATGGACCTACCATGAGTCAGCTTAGTTAGAAATTCGTTTATCTCAAGTACTATATAATGAAGGTAGACACAGACCCATGCTTTGTGGGGCCTGTGATGTCTAGAGGTTTCATTTCATCTACCTACAGATGTTTTCACTGTAGGTGCCAATTAACTGTAGGTGTCTGTGGTGTCTGAATTAACTATCAGTCCTCTGTACAGGCAAAAGTGACCAGTGTAGAACATCAGTTATCTGACCCTGTTTAGTTGTCTGGAGAGAGAAGAACTATGACCCAAAATTGCCTGTTTCTCTTTAATGACTATAAAAGGACTCCTGGGTGGAGAGTTCGGATGTCAGCATCTCTGAAATAAATAAATGCCTGAACTAGGTGAGATTAGTCTTATCCAAGAGTTCATAAATTTCTCAGTGTGTGGAAATATTTTTATTACATTATTGTAAACTCAGAAAAAAAATGTGTAACAGAAACATGGATTTCAGTATTTTTTTTCATTTTTTCATCTTTGTAAGGAAAGCTTTCTGTATATGTGTTTTAGTATAAGCAAAAAGCAAAATATTTGTGAAAATATGTTATTTAATAGAACCATAGAATCATAGAATCATAGAACCACAAGGTTGGAAACGACCTGCAAGATTATCTAGTCCAGCTGTTCTCCCATTACTGTTGCTACCACAAGCTACTAAACCATATCTCGTAGCTCCTCATCCAGACGCCTCTTGAACACTGCCACAGATGATGACTCCACCACCTCCCTGGGCAGGCCATTCCAGTGCCTGACCACTCTCTGAGAGAAAAAGTTCTTCCTTATGTCTAACCTAAACCTCCTCTGGCACAACTTGTGGCCATTTCCTCGGGTCCTGTTTGTTGCCTGAAGTAGAGGCCAAACCCCTCCTTGTCACAACCTCCCTTCAGGAAGTTGTAGAGTGCAATGAGGTCTCCTCTGAGCCTCTTCTTCTCCAGACTAAACAATCCCAGCTCCGTCAGCCACTCCTCATAAGACTTGTGCTCCAGACCCCCCACCAGTTTCATTGCCCCTCTCTGGACAAGCTCCAGGGCCTCAATGTCTTTCTTGTAGAGAGAGGCCCAAAACTGAACACAATACTCGAGGTGCAGCCTCACCAATGCTGAGTACAGGGGGATGATTACCTCCCTGCTCCTGCTGGCCACACTATTTCTAATGCAGGCCAGGATGCCGTTGGCCCTCTTGGCCACCTGGGCACACTGTCGGCTCATGTTCAGCCAAGCATCAACCAACACCCCCAGGTCCCTTTCCTCTTCACAGTCATCCAGCCACTCATCCCCAAGCCTATAGCGCTGCATGGGGTTATTGTGGCCAAAGTGCAGGACCCAGCACTTGGCCTTGTTGAACCTCATCCCATTCACCTCAGCCCAGCAATCCAACTTATCGAGATCCCTCTGAAGGGTCTCCCTAACCTCAGGCAGATCGACCACACCTCCCAACTTGGTGTCATCTGCAAACTTACTGAGGGTACACTCAATCCCTTCATCTAGGTCATCAATAAAGATATTACACAAGATGGGCCCCAGTACCGACCCCTAGGGGACACTACTTGGAACGGGTCACCAGCTGGGCTTAACTTCATTAACCACTACCCGTTGGGTATGGCCCTCTAGCCAGTTCCTTATCCAAAGAAGGGTATGCCTGTCCAGGCCAAGGGCAGCCAGTTTACCCAGGAGAATACTGTGAGAGACCATGTCAAAGGCTTTGCTGAAGTCCAGGTGGACTACATCGACAGCCTTTCCCTCATCTACCAGTCTGGTGACCCAGTCATAGAAGGAGATGAGGTTGGTCAAGCACAATCTGCCTTTCATGAACCTGTGCTGGCTGGGCCTGATCCCCTGGATGCCACGCACACTCGCTGTGATCTCACCCAAGATGATTTGCTCCATAACTTTCCCTGGTACGGAGGTCAGGCCTGTAGTTGCCCGGATCCTCATTACGACCCTTCTTGTAGATGGAGTCACATAGGCAAGCCTCCAGTCCTCTGGGACCTCTCCAGATAACCAGAAGCACTGGTAGATGGCCGAGATATTGATATAATATTGATATTAAAAACATTCACCTCTTAGGTGGCAGATATATTTCCAAAAAAAAAATTGCTTACACATTTCCTGAAAGAGAAAAGCTGGCAGACCTCAGTCTAACACTTAACTGATGCCACAATACTTTAACAACCTCTTTAGAGTCCTCCTTTTTAATGATTTTAGTGCCTGCTCTTCATGTTTTTCCACATTTTTTTCACTACAGTTTATTGCTTCAAATACTTTTTGCTTCGCATTCTGCCTTTCCATCCATTTGTAAACCACATCTGAAAACATATCTTCTTCACAGGTTATCTCTTGCCCTTTATCCCTCCCTTTTCAAATGCAATTATTTGCATCTTTCAGGTGTGCATTACAACTACCAAAAGCCTTGCACAAATAGTTTGTCTGAAAAATATTCTAGAAAATTAAATGTAATGACAGTTCAGAACAGTATTACATTAATAATTAATGGATATGTAGTTCTGGGCTTTCTAGATTTGCCCAAGAACTGGCAGAACAATAACAGGTTCAAGGCGTTCATTGATTAATTTTCTCGTAGCAATTGAAAAAGTATTCACAGCAGACAGATTATCTCAGTTTTCTAGTTATGCTTTACAATACAAAATTTAATACCTTTTAAGAGGTGAAATGCTCGATTTTACTTATGAAAAGGTAAGCAGTTTCTCCTGACGGTGTTGGTTACAGGGAGGGCAGTCAAAATGCTTAGCTTCTGTACAAATTAAGTCGTGCGCTTTGGCCGGATACTTTGAATGATAACATAACACTGAAAGTAAATAAAGACACGGCAACTTAAAAGCTCAATCATACTTTATTTTCAAATTTACAACTTAACACTGATCTACAAAAACTCTAAAATAGGCATCCTCTGTCACTATCATGTCTGTCTGTAGAATTAAATTCCAAGTAATGGTCCCAGGGTGACTTCCACTTCTTTGCACTGTATGTTAATTAATTTCCTGAAAAGGATGCAAGAATACGTAGTCCATGCACAATAGACAGAGTTGCCTTATCTAAAGCTACCCTAAACCAATTGTCCCACACTGCACATCGTAGCAGGGGGGTAGATGAAACTGAGGATTAGGGTATCTGGTCATAGACAGCACTTTGTGAATCTTACTATATTGTTGTCTGAAACAAACTGAATCATCCAACACCATATCATCTCAAAATACGCACCCACTTGTTTTCATGGAAATTCAGAGAAGGACAGGGAAGCCAGCAAATCCCTAAAAAGCATCTTCAAGGGGAAAACTACAGTGGTGTATTGTGCTGAGCTTAGCATATTACAGTATGAAAGAAAATGTGGGATATCTCAAACGAGTACAGGAGAGGACACATTTCTGAAATTTCTAACGTCTTTTCCATCCATAGATCTCAAATGCGTTAGGAGGAGATCAAGTACTACAATACAAGTACAGCAAAAATGACATTATCTATCTTACACATCACTTCTGTGCTAGATTATTGCTTTCTGTCAGTATCTAAAGCATATAGCTGAGTGAAGTCTAAAGTGATTGGCAGTGCTTAGCCATACCCTCCCCCAGCAAATGCATTACACTGCTTCCATTCAGCTTAAAAGCTGTCAGCATCAGAAAGAACTGATGTGTCCTTCTTGGAAAAAGTTACAATAAAATGATAATAGAATAAAGGCAAATTAAAAAAAAAATTTTTAAACCCCTTGCTAAAATCCATTTAATCTTTATATTTAAATTTTCTTTATATTTCATAGAATCATAGAATCATAGAATGGCCTGGGTTGAAAAGGACCATGAGATAGCAAATAAATTAAGGGAAGGAAAAAGGAGAGTGAAATCTGGTAATGAAAAGGAAGAAAATTATGACTATCAACACAGATGTACTAGAGATGGACAGCAGAAGTTAAGTAGTCTTACTGCATGTTTCCATGCAGTACCTCTCCCTTCTAGAGTCTTTGCTATTTAATAGGTTAATCTTATTCAACATTGAGTAGAAGCATAGTAAAGGGTATCTCTCTATCACTTCATAAATTCATGACATCTAATGAACGTTAATATCTTTGAGATAACTTCATAATTGCTGAATTTGCTTTGGAATCAGCAAGGTGACTCAAAAAATATAAAGAACTAATAGACAAACATGCAAACATTCAGACAGACACGCACAGATAAGCATGCATGCCATGCCATGGATTGGATAATCTTAGGGTGCCAGGGTGAAAATGCATAGTGTGAAATAAATTAAAATGTAGAAGTGCTGGTGCAAACATGTTAAAATTTTGTTAATTTTTTACAATTAGAAATTTCCATGAAAATGAATGACATTGACAGTACAGCAAGAGCTTGGGTTATTTTCTTGGTCTTTTTTTCCTCCCCGTCCTCCTATGAAAACAAGACTTAATGTTGGATACATGATTATGGATACATGATGGTTTCAAAAAGAAGACCTGAAATAGAAGATTTGCCCTTATCTGTCACTGAAACACGCAAAAATCTGTAACTCTAGAGAATCGATTGGATTGAGCTCATAGATAGTGTTTTAAGGCCTAATAGCAGGGGACTGCAAGAGACCAACATGACAGAAAAGGCAGGAGAATGAAATACTATATGATCAGATAAGAGAGACAGGTAAGATTGTGATTACGTGTGATTTTAGCCTCCCTAATAATTACAGAGAAATCTTTGAGATAGTAGCTGATGGTATGATGAATGACTGACATAACAAATGATTATTTCCTGAAGCAATATGTCAATTATTCTGCTTGCAATAATTTATTTCTAGATCTAGTGTTATTCAGTGTCCAAGATGCTAATATGCTTATGTGAAACTATGTGTTCTTTTGACTTAAAGCTGAAAATATAAAACACAAAATAATATAAAGGCCTAAAATATAAACCAGAAAATAATAATAAATGTAAAATATAGGTTATTTCCTGAACACTGGGAAGAGACTTTCAGCAGATCTTGAATGATGAACTGAAAAAAATTAAAAGGGAAGTTTGTTTCAGCATTATTTTTCTCCTGGAAAGTGAACTGCTGTTAATACCTGCTAATGCTTCATATGCTCTACATGTTCAATTTCTCTCCAAAGATTTCCCCATTTCACTGAAAAAGAACCAGGACAATGAGATCCAGCATCTCATTTTTCCTTCAGGCCTATGACCCAACACCATGCCTTCATTCATGTTTCTGGTCTGCAGGACTTAGCACTTAACTATTTAATAAACATTTAAAGACCTGAGAGAATGGTGGAGCCCATGCAGCTGCTCAGCTCCAAGTGAAACTAAGGGTGCCCCAAGTCTCATTGCTAGACTTAAGTTAGGCAGTAGATCAGAGGAGATGCACAAAGTCAGATGTAGTGCTCATGAGAAAGGTGAGCTGTTTTACAGGATGGCAAAGGCTAAAGATAGGTCTAACCTATAAGAGGAGGCTATTCATTTCTAGGTAGAGATCTCAAAAAAAGACTAAAGGTATCATGACTTTGCCTGAAGGGGAGTAGAAATACCCTTTTGTTCTCCTTTGCAAAGACTTTCCCATGTTTCTCCTATGGTTTAGAAAGCCTAGAGGGTTTTTAGATAAGTCATTATCCTTCCCAGAGGGTAAGAGGCAAAATGATTACTTCAGTGTCCTGGGGACTGTTTAGGCAGGAGATATGAAATGTGGCCTGCTCTTCCTCCAGTATCCTTATACAGTGAATAAATGTGTTTCTTCCCAGAACAGAACTTAACAGGACACCTCTCAGGGTATAAACAGCTTATCAAGAACAGCAGCAGGTGGAATGGGATGTTTTATTTCAATTCTGAAACTGTGTACTACGTAAAATGCACCTATTCACTCCTAAATTTTAATGGAATGCAGAACAAGTTACTTATGTCTAAAATGAGATTTAAACACAACATAAGAGAACAAAATCAGCAAACAATCCCATGCATCCACTTCCCAGGACTGTCTAATTGGAAAAGTATCGAAGTTCAATGCATGGATCCTCCTCTATCCTTTGAGTTCATTATGAAGTTCTCTTGAGTGGCTGGAGAGCTATTGAAAGACAACATTGGATGAGCAATAACTGCCTGTCCCACAGCCCTCTGAGGAGGCTTAAGAGGCTTACTGCACGATACCTACATATTGTACTATACAGCAGCTCCGTGAGGCAGGTGCTTAGCTCAAAAATGAGAGAGTTGTATTCTAGACATTACCTCACCTAACATAATTACCTCATAATCCCCACATATCACAGAATACTGCACTAGGTACAAACTGAAGGGGTATTTTCAAGACATTTTCTTTCCATCCACTGTCAGAAGTGCAGGCATTCCATCCTTGGCTGTCCTGTGCTATTTGATCCTTTAAAAAACATACATTCATGAAAATTGGTACAGCATTTTGAGACCTAATTGCATACTCTTCCAGTCATTTGAAGTCAAAATGCAAAACATGCATGCACTCCTGCTGTATTATGGTACAAAGGTATGGTTCCCATCTTTAATGCATCCACAGCTGTGATTCTAGCAGTTAGCTTCTTTGAAAGGAGCCAGTCAAAACCTGTGGCATTTGGCGTACATCATTTTAATTTTCAAGAAACTGTAGGTGTAGTTTCACTTCACAGAATCTCGCCTAACACAAAGCAGCTGGGATTTAAGGTGAGATGAAACAATGGATGCTTGATGTACATAACCATTCTTTTTAAAAAGAGAACTGTATAAAATAGGGGTGATGGTTACTGCACTGGTGATCCCCTAAGGATTTCATTGCTTCTTCTGACTGTTTTAATATATGCGAATCATCACTAATCCCCAAAGACAGAATTTGAAACAAATTCAAATGCAGTTATTAAGTGAGTGTATATATAGTATGTATAAATACATGTTGTTGCATAAGAAATCTACAGAATACTGAACTGGATTTTTTTGTTTGTTCTCTTCCCTTCCCGACTCTACCATCATTAGAAAACTATATGAGATGGTTCTAATGCGCAATACTAATAATTAAGAACAGAATGCATGTGGTGATGTACGTAATCTTCCTGTCCTGTGCAATGTGACATACAGTTCAGTGCTTGACTTCCCTTAGAGCCCGTGCGTGCGGAAAATAATTGTTTCCAGAAGACAGACAAGAATCAGAAGATAACTCTTCCTTTACTATTGAGGTGGAGTTTTCCCATATCACCAAAATAATATTTCAAAATACTATATGACATTCAGATTAATTTAAGGAAAATTCCCTTTATATATGTATTTTATTTCGGCAGTCATATGCATCTGTGCATGTGTATGCATATCTATCTATATATCTTTACGCCTATCTGCATGTCTATGTACTTTGATTCTTAACACATAGAAACTTTTATATACTCCTTTTTCTGTCTTCAGTTTCTCATCTTACACATGTAGGAGTAGGAAAAATATATGTATCAATAAACTGGGCAAGACATTAGAAGGAATATGTTAAGAATTGTTCACAAGTGAAGCTGTGGATCATAGGTAATAAAGTCCATCAGGTGAGCAATAGTATGATAATAATCAGTCAAAAGATACAATTAAATAGTTTGAGTCTGCAACAATCATGTTTTAATAATATGAACTGACACAGACAAAAAGTAATTAAAATAAATTTTTCCTTAAAGTTATGTTCATGTGGAGATAAATATGCTTATAATTTTAATGAATCATGATGATTTATATGAACTGATGCAAACCACATAAGATTCCTGTTTCATACCTGAGTCTCTCATTTCCTAGTTTTGCTTTACGTCTGTTCTCAGTTTTTCAACTCTAAACAATTATTTGTTTACATATGTGCTGTATCGCAGCACGGCTACTTAAGATACAGAAAGTTAATATTGCTCAGCTGTTTGCAATATACTAAAATCCTTGTGAAAGAGGGATTATTTACCATGATTCACCAGTACACGTTTTTTCCGGAGAGTATATTGTACAAATATTGTACAATATTGTATATCGTACAAAGCAGCTTTGACTGATAGTGTTTCAAATAATCTGTGTGACAATCCCTGTGATAGACCTTGTGACATATTACTGACTCATCAAGGGAAATATTTTCTCTTACTCAATCTAAACTGAATAGAAAAAAAAAGCCTGTATGTGGAGTTCATACTTCTATAGGCTGTGATTATTTTACATCACTAGGGAAGTAACATTTTGTTTCAACAATATAAGAATAGTGCATCTGATTTTCCCATTATAATATACATCATCCTCAATAGATCTTTTGCAGCATGATATCCATGCTCATTTACTTCTGTCTTTGTTTTAATCAGAGAATCATAGAATGACTCAAGTTGAAAGTGACCCATAAGGATCATCAAGTCCAACTTCTGGCTGTACACAGGACCACCCAAAATCAGACCCTGTGTCTGAGAGCATTGTCCAGATGCTTTCTGAACTCTGGCAAGTTCAGTGCTATGACCACTTCCCTGGGGAAACCGTTCTAGTGCCTGACCACCCTCTCATTGAGGAACCTTATTCCAGTATACAACCTGAACTTCTGCTGCAGCTTCATGCCATTCCTTTGGGTTCTATCACTGATCATAAGAGAGAGGAGATCAGCACTACCTCTCCACTGACTCTCTTGAGGAAGATGTAGGCCAAGATGATGTCTCTCCTCAGCCTCCTCTTCACTAGGCTGAACAATCCAAGAGACTTTAGCCACTTCTCATGTGTCTTCCCCTCTAGACCCTAATTCTGTACGGTTTTTTCCCCTTTAAATGATGCTTTTCACAGTCTCTCTTGGGATACATGTAAATTAAGAGCAATGAGCGATGGCTGACTGATCTAAAACTCAACTGAAAGACTCAGCTACACAGTAAAATACATCCTTTGCCCAAGACTGTGCTAGTCCCTAAGGCAAAAGACTCCATCAAGGGTTTTGTTTTGCCCATAAAGCTAGCAAGTTTATCCCTGTTTACATTTACAAGAAAAAAATCTAAAATAAAAAACTTCCAGGTGCATTGCACCATTTCAATTCTATAATTAATATAAAATACACAAGAATTTCACCAGTCTTTGGATCACAGCAGTAACTTTGTCTACATAGAAAATAGGATATAAATGTCTAAGCTGACAATGAAGATACAGTCAGTGGAGTCCAGAGGTTTTTCTCTTCATAAACTATATACTCTGTGCTGTAACTTATATATAAACCACTGAAGATACAGTAGGCATTTAGGAGATGCAAAACAATTCTGCCTTTCTGGACTTACAGTAGGTGGCCAGCTGGGACACATCAAGACATCTCAACTGGTACCATTGTCTGTGATAAGACAATTGAATCAAGCCCCGGCTAGTAGGTCAGTTGAATCTCTCTCTGGACTCCATTGATTTTATTGATTATCTATTTGTTGGCATTAGGAAATCATTTTATAGACAATTGAGTTAAAATGAGATGAGTCCCACTTCAATACCTAAAAAAAAATAATTCTGTCACATATGAACTTGACCTGAAGGGACTGGAAAGAATAGTGATCATGTCAGTCTTAACGTGGGATGTTTTCTGTCGTGGTTGAGTCTGAGATCATGAAGTATTTAAAACTCCATGAAAAAGCATTGCATTAAATTGGAAATTAATAAATACTATTAATGTGTTTGCGGTTTGTTAAAAGAATGCCAAAAATATTTGAGTATTAGATTTTTAAACTCTGCGTTTTGTACCTGGAAATGTACTTTGCCTTCCAAAGATAGATGTAATATTGTTCCTATTATGAATTGAACACAGAATATTGTTTCAGTTTGGCATTTCCAATAGTTGCTGAGTGGTCAGCAGCACCCTCTAGTTGTTAGATAACTTTTTAAATTAAATTCCAACAATGTTTATCTTCATTAAATTATTGCAAAGTACTTGGTCAAAAGCCCAAATACCAACTTTTATCAGCAACAGCTCAAAATTTTGTACCTCATAAAGGGCAATGCTGATGATCCTAACATTAGATCTCAGTGACATTTCCTTTTCTGATGAAGACCTTGGATGATATCCCCAGAGCTGATCAGATACACTGCATAAATCTGCAGCTTTTCTGCACTTATCACCAAAGTATCCAGCTGTTTCTTTAGAGAAAATAAAAAGAAGAAGAAGGAAGAAGGTTTTTATCAATCTCATGTCTTATCATGTCTAAGAGTAGATCATCATTTGTACAGCCACTGTCTGATGAATGGCTTCTAGACAGGAAAAACACATTCCAGCTTTCTATCTTTTCAGAAGTCTAAGGAAATGATTGTACTGGTGCTGTCTACAATGTTGTTATCTTTCTATCTCTGCCTGAAGAGATTCATATGAGGAAACATTCTTGTTTAGTTGCTTCTAAAAAACACATCAGAAGTGGAAATACTTCTGATCAAAACACAGGAAATCCTGTGTTTTGATTTTGTTAAAGAACATCTTCATGATGATCAATGCCTGCATATTCACAGAAGCAGTAACGTAGATTCTCAGTGTTCAGATGAATGCAGAGTGGACCACCAATAATCACTTTCTGTCTCCATGGCTCCACAGTAGAGTCACATGAACCCATTATAACCTGTTAGTTCTCCATCTCATCCTTTGAAAATCTAAATGAGAGGAATTCTACTGCCACCCTTAAGTATTCCAGTGCTTAATAACTCTTATCATTGAAAAGAGTTTTTTCCTATTATCTGACCTAGATCTCCTTTGCTGCAGCAATATGTGGAACACTCTGTCATGTCTTTCTTTGTGGAGCCTTTAAAATGTTTGAAGTTCATTTGGATGTCTCTATGTAGGTTTTCCTTAAATACACTCAGTCTTATTTTTATAGACTTCCTTATAGTTCAAGATTTCTATTCCTTAAATTATATTTGATTCTCTCTTCTGGATCCTATCTAAATAGGTTAGATTTTTTGGAACATAGTTCTTAAAACTGGATGTGCAAACCAGTGTGACATTAAGACCAATGTTCAATTGGAAGATTATTTTGTTTGGTTTAATTATAATACAACTGTTTATGAATTTGGTGTGAAGTTATTTTGTGTAACACTGTACCATTGTACTACTGTGATCTATCATATTCTTCAGATTCCTTTTTGGTGTGCTGTTATCTACCTAACCTTTTTCCACTTTGTGCATATGGTGTCAAAATTTAAATGCACTTGTGAAATATATGTAGTGGGAACTCAAAACATTGGAAGAAGAAGAGAAAATAAAACAGCGATTTCTGTGCCAGTATATACTGTGAGAAGTAAAAGAAGACAAATACAGTGACCAAACCTCACATGAATAATGGATACATCAGCATCTTCGTTAGTCTTAAATAATTTTCCATTACCATAAGCAGAGGAATATTATACCTTCTTTTCTTAGTATTTATCTGACTAATTTCACTAACTTTCCTTATGTTCTTCTTCTCCAAGATTTTTGTAAATATCAAACATACATTCCAAGTCAGAGCAGATGTAATAAATGTCATAGTAGTAGATTACTGCTCTTTTCAGCGATTATTTGCTTTCTTCCTTCTTCGCTTAAAAAAAAAAAAAAAAAAAAAAAAAAAGTTAAATCACAGAATCACAGAATCACTAAGGTTGGAAAGTAGGACTTCATAGAACTATACAAAGAGAAAGAAAGAATATCCAAATTTATCTTAGGGAAGTTCATCAATCTGAAACCTATAAGAATACATTTTAAAGCAGATGTGTATCTTCTTTATATTCCAAGAAGAATATTCAAAAAGCTGTTGGCAGCACTTCCATCTATATCAGAATAAATTTACTAAACTCTTAATTACTACAATCCTGAGAAATTTTCTCTCCCTCATGTTTGCCTTCTAAACTGGGAAATCATAATTCAAATGAATTTTATCAGGTTTAGAGGTCAATGTCAGTCTTCAAGTTTGAAGTGGCTTAAATGCCACAACATGCTAATGATAAAGCTTGTGATTTTCTCTAGACTTAATTCCTATTTTTTTAATATGTAGAGCTGCCAGTAATGCTTACTGAAAAACAGGTATTATAGAATGCGATTTTACTTCAGGTTTCTAATCCTCAGGCTTCATTTTTTCAGTAGTTTGTTTCAGACTGAATCTGAGTTTCTTATGCTTATTTTGTAAATGTTTTTTTTTTCTTTCTTTCCCATTTCTATTCATCAGAATAAGCAGAATCAGCTCTAGCTATACTTATTAACTCCTCTCTCAATGCTTGATTTACTTTATAAGAAACCAAGGACTGGAGAGTTAAATATGTCAAAAGTCTTCCCTACCCTAAAATGACTAGATTTTTTAACCTGGGATTACTGAGAAGATCTCAGAATAAACAAAGATTCTCATGTGATTAGGTAAACAAGGAGAAACTAAATTCTTTTTATTTTGTTTTATTTTTCTCTTCTTTAAGAGTGGATATTGACAGTGTTAAGAGATCAGTAGTTAAGGATGGACCATTAAAGCCTATGTGGTCTTCAGATACAACAAATGGCCATATAAATATTAATATGTTTAAAAATTTTTATTTGAAGGGCCTCTGGTCAGTCTTTCTATGTAGGTTAATTATAGATAGTATTATGGAATACATTATGAAATGTTTTTCTGAGTACTCAACTGTAACTGAATAACTATGGCTGAAATGGTTACAGCACAGGTTTCTTCCCAGAAAATATCGTTCTTGACTTTGATAAATGCAACCTTGAAAATAACACATTATTGACTAAACAAAAACATGAACAAGAGTTTCAAAGATAGCTAATATCATTTTTCAAATGGTAAAAGCTAAAAGTAAAAACTGCTTTGATTAAAGGAGAAATTTGCCCCCTGCAGATCTGAAGTCATGTGCAACACTTGAGTGTCATTTAAGTACTGCAAATGGAAGTTAAGTGGTGAATTCTACTCCAAGTACAAATTTTAAATGTTCTTCATTATGTAAAAGCTCTGCTTCTTAAAACTTTGATTTTCAAAAGCATTAACAGTATTCAGAGTAATAAGTTTTTCATTGTGTCTAAATATGATTTTTGTGCCTTTATCTCCAGTAAATTTTGATAATAAAGAAAATAATACAGCTCCAAGTAATTGTGATATGATTGTAACTAACTTGGTTCAGTAAAGCTCCTGTTGTTAATTAGGAAACTTTCACATTTTAATGGAAGTTAAAATAAATTTCTTATTAGCAAAGGTGTCTTGGGTCAGTAATAAGTAGGTAGGTTTCTCTTTGAACATTATATCTAATCAATCCAGAGAGAATTAAAAAAAATTATATTTTATCAGAAACATGCAGAAGCAAGGATCAACAAGGGGGACGGTGTGTTACTTTAGAATTAATTACAAAACTGATTTAGGAAATAATCAATCCTTTCTTAATCAGAGCAGGTATATAATGTGACAAAGAAATTATTTATGAAGCCACAAGAGCAAATATCCTAGGCAAGAGATTATGGGGACAAGGTTCTGAATTATAAAGCAATCATATTTAGGACATTCGTCGCATTTTAGTTTGTATTTCTTTTTGTATTCTATTTGAAATATCATTAATTAATTTAGAAGGGAAACACTAAACGCTATAAACCATAAGAGATATGTTATATCATTTCACTTTTCAGTGTTCCAGCTATATTTTCAGAACATGTTGTTATAATTTTTTCAGTCTTAATTTGTGAATGCATTTTCTTTGATTTGAGGTACAGAATAGATTTACTCTTTCAAACTGTTCCTCCAGTGCATCCAAAATACACTATTGAAATCTGAGACATCTGAATATTTCTAGTAGAACTCATCAAAAAGGGGAAAAAACAAAACAAAACAAAACAAAAAAACATACAAAAACAAAAAACTCAATATATTCTTAAAAAAAATTGGAATTAATGCATTTTCTCACAGTCATTTTAATTATTTTCATTCAGTAGATTTTGTTGATATCCTCAGTTTGATGACCTTTCTTGACTAAGAAAACATAATTGTAAAAGTGTAATAATGAGGGATAGTACTCTTCTTTGATAAGATATTGCCATTTCCAGATTTGGTAAATTACTCAGAACTTTTCTTCCCAACATATATTTCAAATAAAGTGTGTAAAGAAAGTAAATCTCATTTTAACTCGATTTTTGGGAAGAAGTAAGCAGCAAATAGACAACATCCCTATAGTGCAATTACAATGAGACCTGAGAGACAGTGTTTGTTTTGTTGTCCATTGCCTAAGTTCTAATACTTAGCTACTAATGTTTTGTTCCTTTAAATTTCTTAGGAAAAAAAAAAGAAATCAGAATTTTCTGGAACACTACCTTTTTTCCTACATATTTTCAAGTAGTTCTCTGACTTTTTTGATGTTTTTCAGATAATGTTTGTTGAGTTCATCACAAATTCTGTGTGTATGACTGGTGGATGAATTCATCACTTTTAATTTTATACTAATCTAACAAATTTGTAACTGTCCACATCTCATAGAATTGGATTGTCATTGATAACGTGTATGAACTGCAGCTTATCTCACTTTCTCTGACATAAAATAGCTGTGTGAATAATCTTTCGATGACAATAAAACCCAGACACCAGTAGCTGCAGCACACACATAGAAAGAGAGTCTTTGCTGTGAGGAACTCTCAGTATGCATAGGCCTGCTAGACAAAATGCAAGCCTATGGTGAAGAAAAAATTTGTCTAGAAATCACAGATTCATTTTCATTCAAAACTCTCCGTCTTAGTCCTATAGCTGATTATTATGCTTCATCTCGGTGTCAGTGGCCACTAAGCATTGCCTGTTATTGTTACTATTATTTAGATTATAAGATCCTGGCAGCGGGTAAGGTGTTTTGCTCTATGTCTGCCCCTGGAAGCAATCAAGGCCAGGTTGGATAGGACCCTAGGCAGCGTGATCTGGTGAGTGGCAACCAGCTCATGGCAGGGAATTGGAGCTCAATGATCTTTAAGGTCTCTTCCAACCTAAACTATTCTATGATTCTATGATTCTATTGTATGATTCTATAAACAAAATAATAACGAGTTCAGAGCTTCAGTACCCTAGGGAAAATTTTTGTGGTGGCTCAAATCACTCTGCCCACTCAATCTGTTATGCAAAACAGAAATTTGATTTGTCTGAGTCACCACGCAGGAAAAAGGATGTTGATAAATGAGGACTATATAAAATCAATTATCAATTGATCAATTATATTTTGCCTAGGAATTGTGAAATCCAGTTAAGTTCTTTACTTCCCTTGCTAACATAGCACAATGTTTGTTTCTATTGCAAAAACAACTCCATGGGTATTAGTTTGTCTGAGATCTTCAAAGTGGCTTTTAAATACCTCCTCATAGAAGAAAAAGGAGGGTACAGTATTCCTTTCCTATGACAAAGACACCTTTTACTTTACTATTCTGGGGGCAGAGAAGAGTTCAGGAATGTTCAACATTTTTGCCTTTTTGTGGTTTCTTTTTCCATTAGCTAAATACATAACTTTTTCAAAAACTTTTTCTCACATTTACACTTTTTTCTCTATCATAGGCATCTATCTCTCTGAGATGCCACTGTCTCATTTGTTGCAAGCATTTCCTGGATTTCTTATACCCATTTCCAAGTGTCAGTGACACAATGCCAGTGTGAATTGGCATCCAGGCAACTTTCACAACTAAGCCAAAATCTGAATAGCAAAATGCAGCTCTTCTTTATGCAGATGCTCCCAATGTCAGCTCTCACTTTGTTCAGACATAGAGTTCATGGAAAGGAGGGCTGATTCTGAATGCTAGCAATAACCTCTGACAGCTTTACCTGATGTTAACTGAGTACATTTCCATTATTCAAAATATACTCACTTTTTCCCCTGAAGACCTTCATTCACCAGAATGTCTTTAGGCTATTTTTCTCAAGGTTTGAAAAATGACTTAGTGTGGTTTTTTTGATGCAAGTTAATACAGTGATAAGCAGAGTAAAGTCTCCATGAATAGCAAATCATTAATTTACTTCAGAAAATAAGACTTTGGTGATGAATAAACCCCGTGAGGGTTCTACAGTTTTAAACAGTTTCACTGGCAGTGAATATGTGGACTACCAGAAAGAAAAGTAAAGCATGTTACTAAACTAGCAGTTATTTTATACAGTTGATCAGAAAATACACTTTAGAAAGGAGGGTGCTTGACAAAGTGGTTGACATTAGACTTCACTAAAATGGATGATCATTATTTTAAACACAATATACATCAAAATTATTGGAGTACGTAACTGGGAGATGTAACTAAGAATAACTTTATCTTTAAAATGTAGGCAATATCATGAGTCAGGACTCAGTTTCATGTATATCAATAAATTGAGAAAATCCTGCTGATGGAAATGATCACAGTGAAATTATTTGAGCAGTTCTGACATTTCTTGTCCAGACTTCATCACTCCAAGCCTGTTACTTCTTTTAAATCAGAAGCAAGGAAAAGGCAACTTCCACACTATTTCTAGTGTTGTTTCATTTTTGCTTATTATGCTTGAAGTCATTTTCCCAAATCTACTAATCATCTTTTAAATTGTCTCAGTTGAGTTATTCTTAACAGATTATTTTAACAGGTAAAGAGTGAAATGTTGCTGATACAACTGCGGAGAGGTCCTAAATTCACGGAAAGCACAGAGTTACCAGGTTATCTATCATTATATCCACAGTCTCTAAGGAAGAAAATGTAAGATTTCCTTCCATAAAGCACAGTGATTCCTCAATTTTACTCTCAGTCCCAATGGTACTTCTGGTGGTTAACCTTACTTCTATAATCAAATTCATCCTGGATTTATGGACCTAGTTGTAAGTACCGTGACGTTATTTGGGCTCCAGTCCCAGAATGGGTGCCAGGGTTGAGAATGGAACTTTGAGAGCTTTGCTTTCACTCTCTCAGTGCAAGCTTGCCCAAATAATGGAATAACAGCTATGTAGAAAAAAAATATATAAAAATAAAAAAAAAAAATTATATACTCTTCTGGTAGCTAGGAGTGATGTTAGTCTTGTGTATTGAATAGAGTTAGATTTTTTTTATTCTTCTAGCAGTTCTAACATTTGAAATTCAAAACCAATAGTACATGCAGATCAGCAAAGTGACATTTCCAAGGTATTTATAAAATAAAATGAGAAAATCAGCCCTGTTTATCCTGGTCTTTCTTCAAATCATATTATTCTGGAAAAATCAAATTTCTGTGCCTAGTTATCTGAAGTCAAAACATACATGTCCTGATAAATATAAATCCTAAAGCATTTTCTTTTGTGCAGAACCAGTAATAGGAAGTTGTGAGGGAAGATTAAGATTGCAGGTATGGGATGATGTGATAACTCTGCTTCTCTGCACAAGGGCTCAGCCTGAATGGTCTCCTCGAGGACAACATTACCCCTTGGAAATCAAGAATGATGCTGAATCCATCAACTTTATTGTTCTGGTAGTTAACTAGAGAATCAGACTCCATGTAAGTGTTAATACACTGCTCATAAAAGCAATAAATGTGTTGTACATATACAGCATTGCAGGATGATTGTTAGAGAATTCCTTCTTAGAAAAGTTTGATTTACAAATGCAGCAATACTCTGTGCTACATCTTGCCAGCAGCCTATGTTAAAGGATGAAAAGTTTAATTCATCCTTTTCTAGAAAAGAACAAATGAAAGGTGGATAACAATATCAACAAAACCAAACTGACCTGCCTGATGGGGACATGCCATCCTGCATTATGATAAGTACATGAAATCAAGAACTTACTGCTGATCAGAGTTGCCCAGAGTAAAAGGACTATAGGAAAGCACTATCTTGCTTTCTTTTTCCCTATTTATTTCCTACAGAGGAGCAAAGCAAAGGAAAAAAGGTTAACACTTCCATCTTTTTATGTTTTGCTTTTTTCACCAACAGTTCAAAAACACTTTAGAAAATAAAACTTAAATGAAAGCTTTCTGAGCAAAACTTAGATTAAAGTGGTGGGTTTATTAACAAAGAGTTGACTCGTAATTAATTAATAACAGCAATAATTTTCTGCATTGGAAATCACTCAAATCTTATCCAGAGGGTCTCAAAGGAACAGGAACACTGAAATGTCTTGGCCATGATACAAACATGAAAATCTATCCAGGAAAACTGTAATACATAACAGATTGTGTGAACCTTGTTTCATGAATGAATCAGAGCCTTGACATCCTTTTGGAGATAACCTACTGGCTCTAAGATGGTGAATTTAGTCCTGCTCTTCACAGCTTAATGTCAACCTTACAAACAAGCTTCGGTAATTAAAAAAATAACACAGAAACCACTAGAACACATAGAATGTGATCCAGAGCTCACTGAGTTTAACAAAAAAATCTTTCTGCCATTGATAATGAAAGATTTTTAAGGGATTTTCTGAAAATATTATTCCGGAATGCTGTGATAAAAATTTGAAATGAATGCCTCTCTAGTCAATCTAATCAGACTATGACCAAAAAATATTGACAAAATATCAAGAAATCAGTGGGGAGTGGGATGGGGGTGGGGGAATTGTGTTTGTTTTTTTAAAAAAACTCTGCATTTTGCTTCTTTCATATTACCCTCAATAAGGAAATTTTTATACATGAGATTTTCCCACATCTATAAGAAATACACTGAATCATAGAATGAGTTGGAAGGAACCTTAAAGATCATCTAGTTCCACTCCCTGCCATGGGCTGGTTGCCACCCACTAGATCAGGCTGCCCAGGTCTCCATCCAACCTGGCACCTCCAGGGATGAGGCACCCACAGATTCTTTGGCAATCTGTTCAGCACCTTACCACTCTCAGAGCAATGAATTTCCTCTTGATGTCTAATCTAAATCTCCTCTCTTTTGGTTTAATTATGTACAAATACAGCTTAACTTTCTGTGGTTGTCAGGCTTTGACAAGCAACTGACTCCATAATTTGTCCTTTGAATCTTGATTATTGGTTAAGACATAAAAGAAATACAGAAATTTATTTTCTTTCCAAGACTTTTGTTGTTTGTACTCTTCCAAAATCAGTAATTTCTACTGTAAATGGAGTGAGTCTGGTATAAAACAATTTAATGATTAGAATAAGGAACCTTGGGATATGACAGTCACTGAGACAAATCCCATTCAGCTGAGTTCCAGTCATGACAGGGTCCCTAAGATCAGAAGGCACTTTGGTCTCCTACCTACTCCATGAGAGTAAGTACACTGGGCTCAGACATGTCATATAGAAACGTTGCTTGAGTAATCTCCAGAAATAGAGTTGTAGGCACATGAAAAATATTTTGCTGGCTGACAGACTTCTCACCTTGATTTCACTTCATATAAACTGACATTTGGACCTATTTTATTAAGTCCTTATTCTGGTGCCCTGCACATCACAGTCATGCTAATCTGCTTCAGAGTTACTTGGGGCTCTCCATGCTATCCCATGATGATGTACGTCTCCATAATGAGTCCTTGGATTTTGAGGGAGCCTCGATGACTTGTAATTTACCAAATGAAAGACCTTGTGACCTAGTGACCTTAAATACCGCAAAATTATTAAGCCACCATTCTGCTTATTTAAATTATGTATAAGTATGTTCTGAACATTTGGATTGTATTTATATACCAAAGTTTAAGGTAGAGGGGATCCCCATGGTAAGGAGCCATGTTAGAGCAGTGCTTGAAAAGATGCGGACTGTGAAAAGCCCACATGGGATAATTTTGGGAAGATGGCATCCTCTGGAAGAGAACCTACATGAAGCAGATGCAGAGTGACCATGGAGGAGCTGCAGAGATGAAGCGTTGTGGACTGATGGCAGCCCCCATTTCCTTATTCCCCTGCTTGGGAGAGGAAGTAGAAGAGAGTGGATTGGGAGTGTTTTTAGTTTGATTTCAGTTCTCACTAGTCTGCTATCAACAGGCAATAAATTGCCTTAATTTCCCTCTGCTGAATCTGATTTACTTGTAATGGTAATTGATGATGGATCCCTTTGTCCTTATCAGCCCTTGAGCCTTTTTCCATCGTATTTTCTCCCTTCTTCCTTTGAGCAGAGGTATGAGAGTGATGTGGTGGATCTCAGCTGCCCATGAAGATGAAACCACCACAATACTACAAACTTAATCATGTTTGTAGCAAAAGAGACATAAAATTATGATAAATGCATTACATTTAAAAGGGTAGTCCAAATTTCTTGGTTTTAAAATATAATTAATAGAGAGCAAATAGAGAATAAAATAAAGCTCAGGATCACTCTTTAAGATTATTTCCAAGCTTCTTTGCCACTAGCAATGGTTTCTATTTAATCTTTATCCAATTTTTACTGAAATGTTAATTAGGTGTATTAAGATATCCAGAAGACAGGAAGGGTTCCTGAAAAATATAACTGAAAGTGCTTTCTGTTTTTCAAGTCGTGTGTACAGCTTAAAAACAAGGTGTTGTCACCTTTTGTACAATGCAATTCACATTTTATCTTGGTGTTTCACTACAGATAATTATAGTCAAATTATTAAAGGCAACGGAAGAGAAATCTTATAGCTACAGATTTATGTGTGGCCAATGACAAAGCAAATGAAAGTCAATTTGAAAGAAGTGTGTACAGAAGTGGGCAAAAAGGATGGTGAAGGAAAATAACCTGATTTTTCATTTGGATAAGTGAGAGATGCTGTCAAACATTTTCACCTCCGGGGCTTTTTTTGAATTAGCACTAGTTTGACAGTTGCTGCTGTGAGGTGCCTCAGGATTAAAAGCGTGGAGAATAGAGATGTCATTCTGACTCCAAGAGAAGATGACATTCAGTAGATTTGTATTGGATTGCATCTTTATCACAGTAAAAAGCATGTCTCACTTGTTCTAGTAAGTGTCTTGCTTGCTTTTCATTTTCTGGACACCAAAAAATGCAGACTGACAGTCTGATTAGTTCTCATAACTTCCATTAATGATTATTCATTCAATTACATTTTAAGGGACATTTATTCCTTGAGATCAGTGATATAGAGGGCAAGACAAGAATGCCATATCAATTATTGTCTTCTATCAGGTGTCCACATGCAATACAGAATTTACTGTATTATTCAACCAAAATGATAATTTATTTATCAATCATCTCTGAATGTAAATGTTGTCTCCCAAGAGAGTTCTACCTGAAATTGAAACATTTGGTAAACAGCATGGATAATTATATTACCTATGTCTGTTTATTTCATGAGGAGTCAGTAAAACAGAAAACATGTTTTGCAGTTTTTTAGGAGTTACATGAAGGGGGGAAAAAAAAAAACCCACCAAATAAATGTCCTTCTCTTTATTTTGGAAAGATTAAAAGAAAAAATAATGGATTATCTAGAAGAGCATTCTCTATGTCTCAACTCCTCTTTAATAATGGTAACAACAATAACTCCATAAAAATGTTTGAAGAGATTTTCCAATTTGGAATCTTATACAAGGATACTACTGAGAAAAAAAAAATCAAGTCACAGGATACCATGTACAGCATGCCTCAAAAAAGCTTTTTAATATGTTAAAAATTTTGCAGCTGAAAATGGGACCACCTAAAGCTATTAGTCCCTTGTGAAATTATAGTATTCCAAATTGTTCTGAGCTTTCTTATTTCCCCTCAATTTTAATATTCCAAAATTAATATGCATAAAATATTAGTAAACTAGGACTCTTTTTAAATTAGGTGTTTTAATTAAGTGGCACCTAGAAGGTCGGAAATAAAAAGACTCTTTAAATATGACGAATATGCAGTTCAGAGGAAGAAATAGCACCATAATTTATATATACTGCAGTATTACTCTTATAATTTATGCTTTGGAGCATGCTTTCTGTTAGTATTAGCAAATCACCATGGAAAAGTAATGGATTAAAAAAAAACCTCACCAAAATTTAGGCGAAATTAATACCTTTATTCTTTATCCAGCCCCACATTTCAGCTGAGATAATTTTTTTCTGTCATGATACTCTTACAAGTGGAAACCATATACCCCACTCAGGCTTAGCAAAGCCTGAATGTGTGTTAAAAATACTTTAGTCTCCCATGATAAAAATAGCTTGTTCTTTTTCCTAAACCATTGTATTTTCCCTGAATTTGTACTGAAAATGCACTTACTGAATACTTTCTGCACTTAATTTCACATTTGCCTATTTGCCTTTTTCTCGATGGCCTTATAGTGACTTCTTTTAGACAACCAGTGATCAATGAAAGTCTTTTTCAATTTCTGAGGGAAAAGTTTCTAGCTCAGTTCAGAAATTTTTGTTACTTACCCCTGAATAATTGACCTATTTTCTCATTTTAATTTCTCCTCCTTTAACCTAATCATTCCTCCAAGGTACTGAGATTTTCTTCTAAAATCCTACTCAGTTTTGCATCAGTAAATTTCATGACCACCTGTTTTCAAGATCATTAAAAAAGCTTTCATAAGACTCTTCTCTTGTTTTCTGTATCATATTCTCTTTATCTAGGACCTTGCTTATCCTTAAAAACTTTTAAGCAATCTTCATATTTTCTAGTTTTGACATTAACAGCCCATATGGCCATTGGGTACAACGCTTCAGTGGATTAGTTCTATTACGCTTTGTTATGAGAAGCAGATATCTTACAAAGGACAGGTCAAACTAGAATAGAAGAACATTGCTTTGGGAAGTTTTATTTTTTGTCACCTTAACTTGGGACAAAGCAACTTGGCTTACTGAAATACATAAATTAGCTAAATAAGAAGAAAAGGTATTTTTATGGTGATAGTGCCTCAATAACAGTTATAGCGGCTAAACTAGTAAGAGAACTTAATGAATGTGTATATTTCGGTCTGTAGTTCAGATGTATATACTGAGTATGTAAAGTGGACTGTGATCAAATAAGAATAAAAAACCAAGATTGTTGTCCAAAGGGAGTAGCAGCTTTTTCTGTATTGTTTATTTGCCATGATCTCCTGCTGTTAGTTTGAGAAGGCCTCCCAGAGAAGCATTTATACCATGTTTTGATTGCCAGCAAGTCAAGCTGTCATGTTAAAATGTTTTTTTGTTTTGCTTTATTTTTTTTTCCTCCCAGAAAGCGTGTTTTATTTCTGCTAGGAATAAACTCAAACTGTAATCAGATATCCAAACATTTTTTAGTCAGTTCTGAAATTTCAATATCACAATTGAACTTTTCAGCTAGGACTTGTCTCTAATTTCCGTGTACAAATGCATGATTAAGCAATCTAAAAAGATACAGAAAAGATAGGGGGGTTTATGTCATTAAAGTGAAGTAATTCTTTATGGATTGGATTACTTGTTATTTTCCTTTGAATCTCTTTTTCTTGAAAAATGTTTGTCACATCTATAAGAATGAAAACTGAGCTTATGCACTGAGGATAAGAACAGGCTGATAAGAAGCAATGGATTTCCCTCCTCTCTACACCTTGCACCATCCTTGGAGAGCTTGCTTGAAAATTTGAAGGCATAGGTTATTTCTCATATTGAACCATTCACAACTCTCTCTTCTACAACTGTCAGCACTGAAGTCCATTGTATTTGTATGTCCACTGAACTTGAGATCACTGGCTCACTTACTTTAGACCAAAACTATTAGTAAATGTTCGCCACATTCTGCCATAATTTACCCTAACAGTATTTAAAACAGCGTAAAATAGTGGAAAGGCACTTAATCCTATTGTAGCAATGTGTATTTTGGGCATGCAGGTCTGCAAAGTTGCTACAAAATTTGGAAGAATGTTAGGACAGAAAACTGAATGTGATATAACATATCAGCACAATAGAGGAGGAGGGGAAGAAAAAGAAAAAGCTGAAATAAACTTCAGCTACATCAAGCCTTTCATTCTTTTGCAGTTGTCCTGTTGCTTGCCGTTAATTCATGTTTCTCCAAAGCACTTTCCTTACCGAAATCACAGAGTTATCCTTAGTTTTTGTGAATGGGAATTATATTTCTATAAGAAAGTGTGGATTTCTCATACATGTATATACATTTTTCTAAAAATCTCCATGAAATTACTTTAGTGAGCCTTTTCTAGGCAATGATAAATTGGCATAGAGCATTGCTATTATTTATTATAATGTTTATGAAGTGCTATAATCTTTACAAAGGTGCTTCTGGAGCAGACAGACATACACCTCTACTGTCCCAAGCACTGGGAAGACAGAATGATTTACGATCATGCCTTAAATTGCTTTCAATATGAATAGAAAAACAGGCAACAGATTAATGGAAAAGATGGTATATTACTTGGCATATATATGGAAAAAAATAGTTTGGAACCTACTGCATTTATTCTACACTTATTTGGAAGAGACATTCTCAAAATGAAAAACAGAAGAAATTATAGTGTTTAAAAGACAAAGTACAGGAAGGACCTAAAAGAGAGGGGAGAGAAGGATAAGTAGATCCAGTAAGATGGTAAAAGAATTGTGGAGATCAATAGGAGGATAAACTGAATTGCTATTACAGACAAACTTTCAGGTCTAGTATAAACAGACTGTATTGTCTTTCCCATAAGTTCATAGATTTAAGTTAAAATGGAAAATTTAAATTGCATGGCTTGATGAGAGGTAACCATACTTGTCCAAAGAATGGACTTCTGTTCACTACAAAAATATTAGGATATCAAAAAGCTTCCAGATGAATTTAATTATCCTTCAATAGCAGATAGGGTGAACCATTTCATGAACATTTTATCCTTTTAATATTAATTCATGTGTTACGTAAAATTCATCTTGAAACAGAAGGGTTTCAGAAATATAAAACTTTTTGTTCCGGGAAATAAAAAAAAACCAACATGCTATAACATTTTGAAATAGTTTTATTTTCTCTATAATATGATATTACGTAATTTTGTCCAATCTGAAATCATTTCACATGAAGAAAAGCAGACTGGTTTTCTCTGAATAGCACTGAATACGAGAATACTATTTGCACGGAATTTTCCCAGACTGCTCTTTTAATAAAGTCTTCAATTTCCTGTGCTGGAGTTATAACTTTAATTAATTTTATAAACAGAACTTTAATATAAAAATTCAAGCCATGCTGTGAATATGGCAGGAGAGGGACTGGTCAATTCTGCATCTCACTTCTTGACCTTCTTCTATAATCGAGTGAAGGGTGGATGAGGGAAAAGCTGTTGATGTAGTCTACCTTGATTTCACTGTCTCCCACAGTATTCTCCTGGAGAAGCTGGCCGCCCGTGGCTTGGTCAGGCACACTCTTTGCTGGGTAAAGAACTGGCTGGATGGCCGGGCCCAGCGTGTGGTGGCAAATGGAGTTAAACCCAGCTGGTAACCAGCCACGAATGGTGTTCACCAAGGGCTGCTATAAAGGCCTGTCCTGTTCAATATCTTTATTGATGACCTGGAGAAGGGCACAGAGTGCACTCCCTGTAAGTCTTCAGATTACACCAAGTCAGGTGGAAGTATTGATCTGCCTGGGGGTAGGAAGGACCTACAGAGGGATTTTGACAGGCTGTAGAGTTGGGTGGAGGCCAGTGGGATGAAGTTCAACAAGACCAAGTGCCAAATCCTGCACTTCGTCCACAACAACCCCAGGCAACTCTACCAACTTGGGGCAGAGTGGCTGGAAGACTGTAGCGGAAAAGGACTTGGGGGTATTGCTCGTTTGAACATGAGCAATCAGTGTGTTCAGGTGGCCAAGAAGGCTAACGGCATCCTAGCTTGCATCAGAAATAATGTTGCCATCAGGAGCATGGTGAGTACTGTATTTCAGTTTTGGACCCCTCACTACAAGAAAGACATAGAGGCCCTGGAAAATTGTTCAGAGAAGGGCAATGAAACTGGTAAGGAGTCTGGAGCACAAGCCTTATGAGGAGTAGCCAACAGAACTGGGATTATTCATTCTGGAGGAAATTTAGGGGAGACCTTATCACTCTCTACAACCTGAAAGGAAGTTGTGGCGAGGTGGGGCTTGGCCTCCTCTCCTAGCAACTAGGAGAGTAACTAGCAATAGGACTAGAGGGAATGGCCTCAAGTTGCACCAGGGGAGGTTCAGGTTGGATGTTAGGAAAAATTTGTTCTCCAAATGAGTGGTCAGTCATTGGAACAGGCTGTCAGGGAGGTGGTGGACTTACCAACCCTGCAGGTGTTCAAGAAATGTTTAGATATACTAAAGGTTTAGTGGGAAATATTGGTGATATGTGGACGGTTGGACTGGATGATCTTGGAGGTTTTTTCCAACCTTGGTGATTCTGTGATTCTTTACATTCTGTGAGCTGGAACCTGTGCTCTACAAGAAGTCTAATGGACATGCTATGGGTCTCAACAACTTACTGACCAAGGACAATTTGATGCAAGAAGCTAATTTTAGAGAGCGCAGATCTGAGGAAACGGATCCATTTATATGGGCATGAGTTGACCTATTCACTTCTGCTCCACCCTATGAGTATCAAAACCGGCTTAAATCACTGGTTAGAAAGGGAGTTTTTCTCTCTGCAGTAAATGACAGCTCAAACTGGTATAATTTTCATTTGATGTTGCCCCTTACATTTACTTTTGGTTAGGGAAAGTGAAATAAATCTTCAAATTTCTGCTCAGTCTTACTGGAATTGGAGAAATCAGAAAAAGAAAAAAGAATTCCTGGTGGTATAGATAAGTAATCCATTACCAAAATTTGGTTGTTTATGATTCTTTGTGGATGTAAATCAGCAACACTGATTTCACTTGTATTACTTAGTATATTCATTTCTGTGAAATCTTAATAGAAAACTAATACAACATCTTTACATTTTTAAGTGCTTGCTTTATGTAAAGAACAGTGATATGCAGCATGTAGAATTTTATGTATCCTTCTATTAGAGCAACACAGAAGAGATTGTGTCAGTGAGAATTCTGTTCCTTCTTGGTCTCACCATTTTCTGGACATCGTATTTGGGACATGCACAGTGATTGTACAACACTGCTTTAGCAAACTGAGAATGCAACTCCTGGTAAATCATGATTCTTCTATCAAGTGCAGAAAACACTTCCATGATAGAGAACATATGAGATATTGAATGACATACCTTTATTCTCTCCAACAGCTTTATCTTTCATGTGTTGTAATTACATTTTATTTCTATGAAACTTTCTTTATTTCTTCTCCTAGTAATCATATAGGAAAAACAACAAAAAGTCGTATGCATCCATACAGTGAATTTGAATGACAGCTGATCTTGACTGAAGACCAGAATAATTACATTTTGAAGGTATTTCAGGCAAGGAAGTTTGATTAATATCAAAGAAAGCCCTTTAATGTTACACCATTTTTGGAGTGGAGTGGCACATTTAATAATTATATGAAATGGCTTTAATTTTCAGCACCTTTCCTACACCTTTTTCATTTCCATTAAATTGACAGGATAAGAATACTTAATGCCCAAACCAGAAATGTTAATATTCAAAACCATCAAACTTCTTGTATTTTCTCAGTGTAACTCTATGACTGAAGAAAAAACAATAAAAAAAAAATTGTTACTTAAGTTATTTCTTCTTCTTCTTCTGTTGTCTTCCTTTAAGTATGAAAAAAAAGAAAAAAAAACATTGCTGTAGATTTACTAGTCCTGCAACTAGGTTAATAATCCAAAAGATATCAAAAGATATACTGAAGATGCAAAATTCCTTTTAGAAATATTAAAAAGAAAAAAAAGTTTAGTATAATTATTTTATTCATATTGATTCATCTATCTTTTAAATAACATACATACATTTCAAATCTCCGTATGTCAAATAGCTGTCAACACACAGAACAAAAATCACAATTCCATTTTATGAATGAATATCTGAAAGTGAATGTATTATTTAATTTTCTTTGTATTTAACATTCCAAACTGCAAGTAACATCACTTGAATTGGCTGAGATGGCCCAGACACACTGCCCTGTAAAACAAGGAATCAATGCATTTTGGTAAATGCACCTTCCACTGCATGCTGTGGTTTCTTCCATAATATTTGTTTCTTGAAAGAATTTCCTTTCAGACTGTTTTGAAAGGTCAGAAGGATCTTTCAGTGCTTTTTTAAAAAGCATCTGTTTCTATTTTTAGATTCTCCTTTAAGATTTACTAAATTCCTTGTCTATAAATGAGGGAATGGATCACTAATCACAAAGGGATAGCTTCACAAAATTATAAATATTTTTAATTTGATTTCGTTACAGCATTCATCTACTCTTAGAAAATTCATTCAACTCCTTCAAATGTAAGCAATTTTAAGAGATCTTTTCAATCTTCAGTTTAATTCCATCAAGATCCTCCATTTGTGAGGATAAATATTCAGGTCTACGTTCCTTTAGAGAGAAGGAAGAAAACACAACAACCTATAGACTTTTACTACAGAACTCTGTTGTGTCAGCACATATTCACAAAACATACTTATTTTTAGTTTAAGGTTTTGTGTTTTTTTCCTGTCCCAAAATGAACTGTACATTTCTAACACTGTTAAAATGAATATTTATTGCATAATATGCATTGGTCTGGGACATAAGTTGTGAACAAAATTGGTGCTTTTTGCATTTTTAAAAAGTTTGCCATTTTCCAACATCAAGTGAGAGCTGCATTAAGTATTTCATTTCTGTCACTTGTGCTAAAGGAAATGCGTGCTGTAAAGGTTAGTGAATTAGTTCTCTTGGGTCCCATTCCTGCCAACTAAAATCTGAATTCTGTTATGCAGGGTTTTTTGCACACTAGGAGAAAGTGCTGAGCACACTTTCTGTTTCATGAATAAACTTCAGTGAACTGTATTAAACCATTAAGCACATAGAAATGTTGTTGGAACTCACCTTGGCATGGCAGGGAACAGAGTGAGTGACCTAATAAATCATCCCTGAGCATCAGCTTTAAGATTTGGTAAACTGTGTTACAGAATTAGCTTCAGCTCCATTACAGGGCTCCTGCGTAGGGGTGCAGTTTCTGACAGATTATGTATAACCTAGCCCACATGAACAACACCTTTTAAAATAAAGGTGGGAGGAAGGATCAGAAAAGAAGGCACAAATAATGTCTTTAGATTCCCCCTATTTAATTTTTCATTCACAACCATCCCTCTGCTTAAATCACATCTACTTCTGCAGAACACGAGAAATGATCTGCTTCAGTATAATTGTACAAGATTTTATGTCCATACCACCCCCAGAGAAAGTGTCTATATTTTTCATTGATACTCTTCTGCATGTGAATAGCCCAATTTTGCCTTCAAATTCTTTTGGGTACTGGAAACAGCCAGTGGTTGATATTAATTATGGAATGAGACTAATGGTCTAGCTGAGATTTCAGGAGATATGAGACAAAGTGCTGATGGCAGGATTGCTGTAGGCTAATAGTATCATTTCCAAAATGGGAGAAAAAGTCTTCTCCACATCCCATTCTCTCTTTTTTAAAGTATATCAATAGCAAAAAAGAACAGGGAAAATGTGGGTCCACTCCTTAATGGAGTGGGTGCCCTGGCAATGAAGGACACTGCCAAGGCAGTGTTACTGAATATCTTCTTTGCTTCCATCTTTATTGCTTCATAGAATCACAGAATTGCTCATGTTGGAAAAGACCTTAAAGATCATCAAGTCCAACCACAACCTAACCACAGTACCCTAACTCTAACAACTCTCCACTAAATCTTGTCCCTGAGCACCACATCCAAACAGTTTTTAAACACATTCAGGGATGGTGACTCAACCACCTCCCTGGGGATTCCAGTGCAGGCCAACCCCACTCTCACTGTATCACCTTTCAGGTATTTGAAGAGAGCAATAAGGTCTCCCCTCAGCCTCCTCTTCCCCAGACTAAGCAGCCCCACAAATCCATGGGCCTCAATGGTATGCACCCCCAAGGGCTTAAGAAGCTGGCAGAAGTGATTTCTAAGCTGCTCTCTATAATCTTTGAAAGGTCATGGAGGATGTGAGAGATGCGTGGAGAATGGAGGATAGCCAGTGTCACATCACTCTTCAAAAAGGGCAAGAAGGAGGACTCAGGAAACTACAAGCCATTCAGCCTCACCTCCATCCCTGGGAAAGTGGTGGAACAACTTGTTCTGCATGCCATCTCTAAGGAAATGGAAGATAAGAAGGTTATCAGAAGTAGTCAACACGGGCTCACCAATGGGAAATTGTGCTTGACTAATGTGACAGCCTTCCATGATGTCATGACCAACTGGGTAAATAAGGGGAGAGCAGTGAATGTTGTGCACCCTGACTTTGAGCCAGACTTTAGACATTGTCTCCCATAACATCCTCATGGGTAAGCTTAGGAAGTGTGGGATAGATGAGTGGAGAGTTTGTGGAGTCACAATCTATGGAGCTATTCAGTACCTGTCTGGATGCTTTCCTATGCAACCATCTGTAGACTATCTGCTTTATCTGGAGGGTTAGACTAGATAATCTCCAGAGGTCCCCCTCAACACCTATGATTCTGTGATTCTCTTGTCCATTTCTTTCAAGGAAATGTGCAGGGGAGAGCACTCAGGTACATCTGCCTTGTAACCTCGTGGCCATGATGCTTACTCATTTATTCAAGATTTATATGATCATAAGATATATGGAAAAATAAAGTGAGAAAAATGTATCAGTTCTTTCCAGTGTAACATACAAAGCTGTAGTTAAAAACATGCCCATAAAACAGCCCCTTTCCCTGGTCCTCTTGGGAGCTCCAGGCCAAAGCCAGCCTGTGATAGAATAGAGGAGTAAATTCTGAAGAACTGCTTAGCTGTGAATCTGACAGTAGTAAAATCTTATGAAGCACATTTGAAGATGACCCATCATTAACAACTTCCTTGAAAAGACTCAGGCTTTAATTGTCAAGGGAGAACCCTAGTTAAGAACTAGGTCCTTATTACTGTGTAAGGTTAAACACCAAGGAACATTTACTCCGCAGCCAATAAATAAACAAATTGTTTATATATATATTTGTGTGTGTGTGTGTGTAATGCATATAAAGATCTCCACATATTTGTTCTAGCCTTAAACTCTATCAAGTCAGAAAAATGTATCTTGATTTGAGCTAATATGGAAAAAAAGTTATGTATTCATAGTTCAGAGATAACACGTCAAATCCTAAGTATTTTCAATTTTTTTTACTAATTTTTCTCTTTTTTTTTTTTTTTTTTTTTTTTGGTGACACTACTCCATAAAACCTTTTTTAGGCCCATTTACCCTGAGAGATCAGCAGATAAGTAGATATTTTCCTTAGTGAAACAGAATAGACTAGTGAACATTGGAACAATGGTGAAGCAGTGAAGATATAATTAAACAGATGAAGCAGATGGGAAATTTCTTGACTTTACCATCTTACACGAAGAAAAGTACAGCATGCATATGAGCTGGCAACTTGCCGTTACTCTACTGGTACCCAGCTGGCCTTAGGAAATAACTATGTACATTTTTCTGTTCAGTATATGCATATACTCCTTGAGAAAATCAAGGAAGGATAGAAAGAGTTCTTAATTGTGACAATTAGAGCAAAATTACAAGATTAAAATTATTTCATTTTTGTAGCATAAGATCAATAATCCTATTAGTTGTTAATGCTTTTATGCTCCCTAGGCAATTGCATTATACCTGCACACTTTCAGCACTGAGTTAACACTGCCTGATAAAAGTATTCAACCTCCACTGTAATTGTAATATACTTGTGGGATGGAATTATTTTTATCACGTGAATGATAAAGTTCTATCCCATTTTGTACTGATATACTGCTCTTACGTGGAGTGCCAGATCAGCAAGAAGAGACCATGAAGACACTTCAAGGGGAAAGAGAAGGACAATAATATACAGAAAGGATATATCTATTAAAATTCAAAGATATACAACAACACCATAATTTGCAAAGACACCTGAGTTTTCCAAGACTTCTGTCAGCATTTTTCAAGTCAAAGCAAAAATGTTCAGACTCTTTTAGAGTTCCTTTCATAGGCTGAATTTGGGATGACCAAAGGACACAAGACTGATGAGGTGAATACACAGAAGATTGAAGAAGAGTTTGTAAGCTTAAGAACATTTAATTTTTCCAGCCATATTGTCTAAAAGTGAAACAAAACAAAACAAAAAAAATCCACAGCAGTTAATCATGATCTTTGTCCTGTTCAGATTTGTTCAAGCTGCTTTGTACAGGGTAGCTAAAGAACATTAGAATTTTGATGATTTAAATAGTATTGCTGCTTTTATGTATGCATATAGATGTATGTATATTTGTATGTATGCATATATTTAGATGGTTTCATGTGTATACGTGGTATAGGCAGTTGCATTAGGACTCTACACCCTGACTTGCTCAAGGTCCTTTGCAATTGATTCTTCTTCATGCTTTACTAAGGAGACTATTTAATTTTCCACCGGCAAGCTGATTTTTGCTTTATATTATTGTGTCAGTATGCTGTTAGGGAAGACATCAGTAGGCAAGGAAGAGGCTCATGTCATGATTTCTTCTCCTGTGTGATGTCATTAGACCTGAGCAAAATGTTGCTGTGGGCCAATACCATGGTTTTCAGTTTGCATACTATGAATACAAAGAGAACTTCAGAAGAATAATTTTTCAGACAGCAGTAACTTCTTCCAGATGTGTTGGGATACCATCAAATTTAGAGGAAAAGCATTGATGCACTTTGAATCATTCCATTTTCCACTTGTCTATTCCTTTATACCTAACAGTGCCCCACGTAAAAGAGAATGAAAAAANTATATATATATATATATATATATATTTCTGGAGAACGGTAGTTTCTGCAGCAAAAAGAAGCACATACATGGTCAAATGGGGCTACCTGTCCTGATCCAGAAACCAAAAGATTGGGTCCCCAGGTGAATAATGATCCTTTCAGTTTTACCTTGTTGCCCGGGGTAGTTGCTCCTAGCACCTTAAACTAGCTGGAAGAACAAGTATGGCTGAGCTGGGAGTTGGCCTGCCATGTGTCCATCACCTGGGCTAGCCAAATCCCTGACCTGACCACCAGGTGGAGGAATTATACAGAATAATATGATTTCCATTTGTAATAACCTTGACATGTACCAGAACAGATTCTAGCATTCTTGTCTCTAATCAGTGTACCAGAAGTTGGTGAAGGACTGACTTCACCAAGCTGTGTTCAACTGCATCCTTGTGGAGAATACGTCTGACACTGTTGGCTGAAGGACTAGGATGAGACTTACGAGAGATTAGCTCATCCTGTGATTGTGATGGATTTGCACCATCTTGGGCTGAGTATCTTTGGACAGTTCCTCGGAGAATATTGCTGTGTTACTGATGCTGCATCTGAGCTAAGGGACCCTCAACTCGGCAAGACTTTCATAGGGTCAAGCTCATATCGCTGCACTAGGATTGTGCAGACTTCCACCCAGGCAGGATGGACCTCTTTTATCATGTATTCTTATCTGTTTGTTTTTCATTTCCAGCTTTTTTAATATTTATGACACAAAGATTTTTGAACACCCCATGCATTTTTCCTGGAGACATATCCTCCTTCTATGTTTCCATGTCTAAAAAATCCCATACACAGTCAACATAGGATGGTAGAACATCAAGTTCATTGATGGGACTTAGGTACCATTGGACCTTCTTTCAGTTGGCAAGTTTTACCTAAGCAACTATTATCTGCTTTATTCATCCAATTTTGCAAGAAAAGTCAAAAGTACGTCATATTTTGAAATATATGTTCATCACACCTTCTCTCTATTTAGGGTTTTGTGTTGCTGCCTGTCACAGTAGTGTTTGATATCATCATGTAACAAACTGATTAACAAAAATCAGTGTCCCAGTGGACGGTGAGGAGAGACAGTATGATAGAGCTGATTCTTAATTGGTGTCACTTATGACAACTCCACTGGAACTGATAGAAACATGAAAGTTTTTTCCAGCAGATGCATCCAAAATTTCCAATCCCTCCAAAAAAAGTCCTATATTTCTCATGCCACGACCATCTACTTCTTCAGTGAGCTCATACATGTTCTCAATGCATTATGTTAAAAATTATATGTATTTAAAAGTACATGCAAACCGTCACAAAATTTTATGGTGAGGAAGTATTGAATTTAAAAGCGAAAAAAAAAAAGAAAACACCTACTGTAATAACAACAGTAATAATGCAATGGAAATAATTAAGGTCAAAGAAACAGAAATTCTTACCTCCAGAATAGCACCCAACACATTTGTGAATTCATTTTTATTGGTGGACAGTGGATCAAATACAAAGCAACTAGCAAGGTTGTTTTTTAACTGCCTCCATTCATGACTCTGGTAAGAAAATTAGTAAAGGGCAAATAAAATAAACAGAGATAGAGTTAGAAGAATGCTTTCTGTGAGACTCTTCTGTCTTTCTTAATCAACTAAGAATAGACCGTGATTACTGTAATCATTATGCAATTAATCACTATAATTACTTTTTATTGGAATAATAGTTTAAAAAGCAAGTAACATACCTTCTTTCCTTGCTTGACTGGAAGACATTAAGTGCTTGTCAAGAAGTTGCTAAAATTATGTCTTTGTAATTTATTTTTCTTTTTTTTTTCCTATCTTATTGTTTTTTTTTCATTTTTAATGAAAGTAACAGCACAAATTTATGCACATCATGTATATAGACAATATTCACACAAAGTAGGAGTTATGCAGTGTTAGTAAGAAGCTATTTCTGTGTAACTGGGATATTGCATGTTTCTGTATGTTTTTATATAGCATGCACTTACACACAGTTATTCATATTGTGGTCACGATTACATGTGTGTTTACATCAATTGAAAAAAATAGAAAAAATTACAAATACTGGATGATCTTTAAAGGTCTCTTCCAACTTAAATGATTATATGATTCAATGAATGCACATCAGTGCACAACAGTGCAATTTAAAACCAGGCCTGCCTAGTCAGTGTCAAGGTGCCCAAAGTATTGAGGCATTCCCAAAACTAAGTCATTGTAGGCATCTTTGAACAATGACCCCTAGATACCCAGGTCCTGGGTATCATATATTTAGATTTGGCAATTAGGGGCATGGTTTAGTAGGTGCAGTGGTGATGGGTTGATGGTTGGAGTAGATGATCTTAGTGGTCTTTTCCAACCTTAAGGATTCTATGATTCTATGTTTCCATATACCTTAGTAAATTTCAAACATAAATTCTGTCCAATTATTTTAAAATACAGAAGAGGTCAGAAATGTAGAAGATATTTTACACCAACATTTTCTGATAAACAATTTAGTCTGAAATGTTGATGCAGAGCATGGATTCAGTTGCTGTGAAATTATGCTATTTAAAAACACTTTCACTCCACCCATCTTTTAAAGATGGATATGCAATGGCTATTTTTATGTTTTTCCCAAGCAGGGAGTAAAAGTGCTGTTAAATAGCACCCACCAACTCCCCTCTGATGTTGGACTAAGCCAGTGTACCACAAACAGGTGATTATGGTGAAATGGCTGTTAAATATCAATTCCTCCCCACACTCCCATCTTTCCAAGCATGGCTCCAATTGGCAGCCCAGCGAAAGTGCTCTTAAATTGCAACTTCCTGCCAGTGTGGGATCCAACTGGTACATTCTGAACAAGAAGTCAATCAATATCACTCGAGTTTAGCACGCAGTAGATTTTTACAGAGGATTGCTGGAGCATTTAGGCAGTTAAGGGAATTATACTGGGAGCGAAGGTACTCAAGCAGACATAGGCACATTCTTACAGGAGATTTTTATTTGGACAGATGAACATTTTCTGACTTCTGGAAAAATTCTAATCTTTTTAAAGGGGAAATATAGAAATGTTTTGCCTATATTAGAATTTTAATAGAGACAAGATAATGTGTCTTTCTTAATAGCAGAAATTTCCTCCATAGAAGTCCATGACAGACAGTTGATTATACGGGAGCACTGAGTGAAATAGTAACTTTTTTTTTTTTTTTTTTTAATTAAGGAATTATTTCAGAGAATCCTGTTACAGTGTTCTTCGTTGAGATTCAGGAATGGTTATTTGTTTGTTTTGATGAACAAAGAAAACCTCTGTTATTTCAGATCTCTTTAACCGATGTGTTGTGGCTATTTTGAGGCCATTTTTGATCATTTTTAAAAATTTGTTTGTTTTCTTTTGAAGTAAATATTGCTTTTTAAAATTTCAAAGTAAAATAAATGCTTCTAAAATTTGTATCATCTCTACCTATTCACAAAGTGTTTCATGAATTCTCAAAGAATTGAAATAGCCACAAATTCCCATTATATTTTTGGCAAAACCTATGGGCCAGTTTTAGCCAAGGATGATGACTAATTTCCTGCTCTTGAAGCTGTTTCCTGAGCAGTGAAAGGATACACAGTTCTAGGGATGTTTGATGTGTGAAAAGAAAATGCCTATCTTCATTTTGTTTTCTGCCTGTTATCCTGTTAACATGAAAAAATAGTTGGATCTTTAAAGGGACATCATTCATAGTCCTTGATGTATGTTTCATTAATTTTCCATATGTAATTAATGAAAATAAAGAAAAAGATAAGGTGGCTTAGTGATGAACTAAAAGTTCACTGAAAGTTTTCACATAATATTTTATACTTAAGTTTTTTTCAAGTAGCATTCCATTTCTGCATTATCTTTCCTATAATATTTTGCAGGTGAACTGAGTAAAAAAGAAGATGCTGATTTCACTGAAGTCAACCGAAAATCTTCTTTTGGTTACACTAAGAACAGGATTTCTGAGACAAAGTTTTTGGGGTCTGTCAGCACTGTAGGATCCCCCTTACTTGTACAACATGGATTTGTCCAATTTCATAGATTATCACTTTCTAAGTTTCTAAGTCATCATCCCATTACTCCATGCTGTTGGCCACCTTTAGCCCTGCAAAGCATTGCATGGGAAAAAAATCAGTTTGTTCAGCAGTGGAGGGAGCACAGTCCTGTTTTCAGAGCATAGAACAGCGCAGAAGTGCTGTCCTCACTGAACCTCCTTACAGATGTTCATTGTCAGCCAGTGCCCCTCATTTGCCTATGAAAGCTAGAGTAAATTAAAAGTTAAAAAAAAACAGCATATTTTTCCACTGAAATCCACAGCAGATATGGCCATCAAGAGAGTGCAGATTGTGTTTCTGTGTTTGTTTTAGTGTTTTGCAAGAGTGAAAATATGAAATTCACCGCTATAGTGTTGTAATATTTGTAGATTTGTCTTCATTGTGACAAAGCAAGAATGCATTATGCCTTTGAGTCATGTAGGTGAACACCTGTTAACTTTGGGTTTTGGCTCTGAACCAATGACAAATCTCCTAATTATCTATCAGAGAGCACCTAACTCCACCTGGTTTAGACATAAAACCCAGTAGCTTGTCCCAGGTTAAGCTAAAACAGAGGTCCAGGTTACTGGAAATATTTGAAGAGTGATAATTTCCCCTTTGGTGCACTTGAATTGATCTGTAATGGAACCTATGAGGTTTGTATAGCTTCCGTCTGCCTAGAGGGGAATTTTTCATATATGCAGTAATAATGTGCTTCTAATCTCTAATATGTGTGCAAAAAAAAAATCTTTTAGAAGTTTATTTATTTATTTATTTATTTATTTATTTTCCCTTTTCTTTTAATTTACAGCAACTGATCTAGGTCGTCTAAGCATGAAAGTAAATGAAAGTAAATCAAGCCTTTCAAAAATGCTTTGGGCTGCGGTTGAGTCACAATGAGCTGAGGTTTAGGAACAAAATTAGCGTGTCTGGGATTTCCAGACACAAGTCCCTGTACATCAATAAGATAAGAGGAAATATATCACATTGCATTGAATGCAACTTCTTACACGAACATGAACCCTGGATTTTTAAAGGTTTTCTGTAGCATTTCCCTTCTGCTCAATTGGCACCTGCTGATGAAAGGAACCTCGGAGTGATATTCTCAGATTTCTTTACATCAGATCAAAAGTGACACTCAGCCTTTTAGGGTAGGGCAAAGAAAATAGACTTTTTTTTTTCTGCGAAGCTGAGTCGGGAGTAAGGATGGTTTCATCAAACTAAAAATAAGGAAAACAGAGGAAAATTAAGCAGTGCTGAGCATGGCCTGTTTGCAGCGCAATAGAGTCTCTATAANCAAACAAACAAAACTCTTTTCCTTGGCATAAATTTGATTTTACGTTGGTGTAAAAGTCAATAAGGCTCTTCTATCATGAAAGTGATGTACACATATGTTGCAAATGGCCGCCATCTTGCAATACCAAATAGTGTGTATGCATGGTTGAACAGAAGTATGCATCATACTTGGAAGATAGGAGGTATGGGGAGAAGGAGACACCATTTTTTAGTCGGCTTCAGAAAATAAAAGAAATATCCTACCAACATGGTCAAAGACTTACTAAGTCTCTTAGAGCAACTGTAAAAGACTGCATAGGGAGGGTATATAAGTCTGACCCTTGTATGCAGACAACTCCTTTAAACTTCCCCGCATCTGCAGTTATTCCTTGAGGAATGTTAGAGGGCACACACCTCCCTATTCCCTTCCCTACTGTTCCCTTCATAGAAAAATAGAAACATTAGATGCAAGAGACTTCTAGAGGTCAGCTAGTCAACCTTTTGCTCAGTGCATGAATGTTGCTAAAGCTAGGTCAGGTCAGCAGTGACTATTTGAAAATATCTGGAAAACCTCCAGGGATGAAGACCCCACAGTCTCTCTTCCTCCTGTTTCAGTGTTGTGCAACTCTTCCAGTAAAAATGATCTTTCTGACGTCTAGTCTGAACCCTCAACAGCTTGTATCCATTGAACTTTGTTTTACAATCTGTCACCACAAGAATTGGGCTCCATCTTCTCTGTAACTCCTCTTGAAATAATTGCAGGCTGTTATGAGACTCCTTCTTTGACTCATTCAGTATAAACACTTCCAACGCCCTTGAACTTCCTACGTTGTGAGCTCTAGGTTAATTGCATTGGTTGCTCTTTGCTGACTCTGGTTTCTCCATGTGCTTCTTGAATTTGAACGGTCTAAGAATGAACACTGTGTTCCTTGTGTAACTTCACCAGTGTACATGAGGAGAATAATACAAACTCTCAGTCTCCTGCCACGTTCCTTCTTCTGTACATAGATATGGAGTATGACTTATTCACTGCTTAAGGGCTCTTGGCTTGTGTTAAACTCAGCATTCACAGTGCTCACATCCTTTTCAGAAGAATTCTTGCTGCAGCTGAGTCCCATCTGTACCAATAAATAGCTTCACTCTGCACACGCGTGAAACTTGCTCTTCTCCTTGTCAAACTCCATAACAAGGAGTTTCTGCTCACTCATTCTTACAGTTCATCAAAATCCCTATAGAATGAGGCTTATTTATTTGCTTTAACAGTCAATCAATAATGGAGTATTGACTTTGCTCATTGGATATCTAATTTGTCTCATTTAATTTGTCTGCTTAATTTCTTTTATCCTTTCTGAACCTCCTGATACTCGGTGTCTCCACAATCTCCTCTGGCAACAAGCTCCAGCACATTATTTCTTCCCTCACATGTATTTGACACCTGAAAAAGCAATAATAATAATCCAGAGATTTTAATATTCATAGCAAAGTCTGAAAGCTTATGGGGATTAGGATATTTTTTAAAGTTACAAATTATTCTGTAGCTTCCTCCAAATCTGTTCATCTTTTTTTTTTTTTCCCAATAACATCAGTATATGACTATCGTTAACATTTGAGGTCCATGGAGACATGATTTTCCATATTTGATCAGTTCTGCTTTATTTCTTGTCTTTGTAATTAAGTATCTAATTCAACATAACACCTAAGCACATCCATCAGCACATTCTTCGTGTGTTTTACTGAATAATTATGATGTATACAATCTAGTGCACTGCTGAATTAGGGCTTAAATGGAGCAACTACTCAATTGTCAGATATACTTAATGATTTATTTTATTTTTTAAGTTCCTCAGTGTGTGTGTATGGAAACAATGACTTTACAACATAGTACAATGCCACAGCTACAGGAATGTTCAACTGTTTAGTCACTCTTTCAGGTAAAATGAGGAAAACGATGTCAGTGCAGCCAAATGTATCCTTTCTTTACTGGGGAGAGAGCAGGAAAATAATTAGCCTGTTTGAGAACAGAAAACAAAGAAAAAAGTCTTTATTTCTTTAGAAATTTCTCAGAAGAACCTCTACACCATAGGGACCAGAGAAGCCTTTGTGTCACTTACCCAAGTTGTCAGTAAAGATGTTATTTCAACATCAAATGATTTATCAGGGATGGAAAATGTAGCAAGTCAGAAATCTTTCAAGGAGTGGAAATGATAGCTGTAACTTTTCATTCTCCAGATTCTATCACAAGAGTTTCTGCACCATAGAAGGATGTTTTCAGTAAACATTTTCTAATCTGATCTCTCTCTTTTTTTTTTCTTTTTTTTTTTCTTTTTTTTTTTTTTTAAGAGTTCTCATAAGTTTTAGCTTACATTTGGGTACAACTCATGTAAAAAGAGTCACATATCAAATCATGATGTAGAAATGGGTTGAAGAGAAAAAAGAAGATAGACAGTAGGACTTTGATTCAAAAAAAAAAAAAAAGCTCTCAAGGATAAGTTCTTCATTTATTTTAACTTTTATAATCTTGAAGAGTTTTGAGATGGCAGTTCAAACTGAACTGCAAAAAAATAAAAAAAAAAAGGAAATAAATACAAATTTAATTGTTCTCAGCATCTAACTATGAAATTTCAGGTCTTTTCTTCCAACAGTGAAAAGCCACTCATGTAAATAAAATATTTTAAACGAGCATAGATAATTTAAGATCTACTTTGAGAAAGATTTTTAATGTTATACCATTAAAGGCAGTATGATAGATCACCCCACTTTGCTAAAATCAGTATTCACCTTAATTTTATGAAATTTATGGCTAGTTTCAAACTGCTAAAAGCAGAAGTAAATAGTACACTACTGAAAATCTGTAAAAATCTATGTATTCATAAAATAATAAAGTAACTCAGATTATAACTGAATTTTGGAAATCAGGTAGTCCAACATTCTGATCAGGTCAGTTTCAACTACATAAGGTTAATTTGATCAACTAGATCAACCTAACAACTTGTCCTGTCAAATTTTGAATATCACCTAACAGACACTGCAAAGCTTTTCTGCATGTTTTCCAGAGCTTGACTACCCTCTTAATGAAAAGATTTTCCCTCGTATATAACCATATTTTCCTCTCTGCATTTTCTCATTGTCCTGGCTAGATCTGAAGGCCAAAAGATGATCAAAGGGCTGGATCACCTCTCCTATGAAGATAGTTTGAGGGAGTTGGTCTTTTTTAACTTGGAAAAGAGAAGGCTGCAGGAAGAACTCATAGCGACCTTCCACTACTTGAATGGCGCTCATAAGCAGGAGCGGGAGTGACATTTTACACAGTCTAATAGTGATAGTACAAGGGGGAATGGCTTTAAACTAAAAGAGGGGAGATTTAGGTTAGATTTTAGAAAGAAATTCTTTACTCAGAGGGTGGTGAGGCCTTGGTAGAGGCGTCCAGAGAAGCTGTGGGTGCCCCATCCCCAGAGGTGCCCAAGGCCTGATCTGGTGGGTGGCAACTCTGCCCATGGCAGGAGGCTTGGAATTAGATGATCTTTAAGGTCCTCTCCAAATTAAGCTATTCTATGGTTCTATAATTATTTGGGTAAAGTCTACAGTAATACAACCCTTTAATTTGTCTTAGGGATGAACAAAACCAATTCTTTCAACTTCTTTCAGTGTACTACTAGACTTGCTCCAGTATGTGAATACCCATGGCCAGCTGAGCTAACATACAGCCAATGTGCTTTTGATAATTACTACAAATTTCAGGTAGAGCATAGAGAAAGAATGTTATGTTTGTTTGTCTGTTTGTTTGTTTGTTTGTTTGAAAATAGACCATTGTTTGAAAATTGGTCGTAAATTTTGCCTCAAGAAGTAGTTTTTTATTCAAGGCTGAAAGACCTGGGACTGTTCAGTCTGGAGAAGAGAAGACTGAGAGAGGATCTTATAACTGTTTATAAACATCTAAAGTACGGAAGTCAAGTCAATGGGGACAGACTATTTCAGTGGCATGCAACAATAGAACAAGAGGCAACAGGCAGAAACTGGAACACAGGAAGTTCCATACTAACACAAGGAAAAACTTTTATTACTCTGAAAGTAATGGAACACTGGAATAGGCTGCCCAGAGAGGTTGTGGGGTCTCCTTCTGTGGAGATATTCAAGACCCATCTGGATGCCTACCTGTGCGACCTGCTGTAGGGAACCTGCTTTAGCGGGCGGGTTCAACTTGGTCTCCAGAGGTCTTTTCCAAACTCTACAATTCTGTTATTCTGTGAAATGTACTCATTTCAATTTGTACTTAAACAGGTGTTTGAACAAGTGGTATCCTTAACAGCTTTTTGATTGGACAATTCAGGTAGTAATTTGAACTTTTGGTCACAGGAGTAGTCAGAAGTTGAACTACTAGACAGTAGTGGTTTTCTACATTTAAATGATTGAGACTTTATTTGTTTTTAACCTAAGGAAAAAATAAAGGCAGGAAATAAATAGAAAGCCGCCTGAAATAGTGCTGCTTAACAATTTTTACTCTATTTTCTCCATGCAAAGTCAAAAGTGCATTAAAAAGTAATATTGTGCTGAGCTCACAAATATGCAAACGTCTCTAGATATCTTGTCTCAATAAAGTTTATAGAATGCATTCCCAGAGGTCTGACAACAAAACAGAATAAATCGCAAGGCTCATAAAAAGATAATGCATGCCATTTTTTTGCTTACATAAACACAAACAAATACAGCAAGAGGCAGGAGTGACTCTGAGAGGCAACTTCAAATCACACTAGTTTCTTTTATCATCATACATATTTCTAATGATTACACTAACTAAGGCAGAAATAAACAGAAGGTTTTGTCAACCACATTTTAATTATAAAATAATAAAAAAATAAAATAGAATAAAATAAGATAAAATCGTGCTTTCTTGAAAGTTCTGTAGCATATTGTCTTTTCCTTCTTGTTGACAGTTATTCAGATGAGCTGTTCTGGATTATATTTCTATACTGACTCCCTTATAAGAAATAAATAATTAAAAATCCCTACTTGTTACAGTGCAGCAGAAAACCACCAGCAAATTCCATTACTAACTCATAAAGAAATGCAACTGCATAGTGTTATATATTCTGAGCACAGGGAAATCCTCTTCTACATCATAAACTGGGGAATTTACTTTCCTTTTCTGTGGCTTTACTCAAGCCACAAAAAAAAAAAAAAAAAAAAAAAAAAAAGCC
>JACDJE010000169.1:1002144-1022561 GCA_016647715.1 Pavo muticus
GGTCTTGAATATCTCCAGAGAAGGAGACTCCACAACCTCCCTGGGCAGCCTGTTCCAGTGCTCCGTCACCTTCACCGTTAAGAAGTTCTTGCACACATTTGTGCAGAACTTCCTATGCTCCAGTTTCTGGCCATTTCCCCTTGTCCTGTCTCCACACAGTGCTGAAAAGAGTCTGGCCTCGCCACTTTGCCCCCCACACCTTAGATATTTATAGACCTGGATCAGGTCCCCTCTCAGTCTTCTTTTCTCAAGGCTAAACAGACCCAGTTCACTTAGCCTTTCTTCATAGGGGAAGATGCTCCAGGCCCTTCACCATCTTTGTGGCCCTCCACTGGACTCTTTCCAAGAGATCCCTGTCTTTCCTGCACTGGGGAGCCCAGAACTGGACACAGTACTCCAGATGAGGCCTTACCAGGGCAGAGTAGAGGGGGAGGATCACCTCCCTCGACCTGCTGGCCACGCTCTTCTTAATGCACCCCAGAATGCCATTGGCCTTTTTGGCCACAAGGGCACACTGCTGGCTCATGGCCAACCTGTTGTCCACCAGGACACCCAGGTCCCTCTCTGCGGAGCTCCTCTCCAGCAGGTCATCCCCCAACCTGTACAGGTGCCTGCAATTATTTCTCCCTAGGTGCAAGACTGTACACTTGCTTTTGTTAAACCTCATCTGGTTTCTTACTGCCCAGCTCTCCAACCTGTCCAGAATCACCAAGGCTGGAAAAGACCTCCAAGACCGAATGTACACCTACCACCAATATTGCCCACAACACCACGTTCCTAATTACCACATTTACACAGTTACTGAATATCTCCAGGGATGGTGATTCAATCATCTCCCTGGGCAGCTTGTTCCAGTGCCTGATCACTCTTTTGGAGAGTAAATTTTTCCTAACATCCAACCTGAACCTCCCCTGGTGCAACTTTAGGCCATTCCCTCTAGTCCTATCGCTAGTTACATGGGAGAAGAGGTTGACCTCCACCTCATCACAACTTCCCTTCTGGTAGTTGTAGAGAGTGATAAGGTCTCCCCTAAATCACCTCTTCTCCAGAATGAATAATCCCAGTTCTGTCAGCTACTCCTTATAAGGCTTGTGCTCCAGACTCCTTACCAGCTTCATTGCCCTTTTCTGAATGGTGTCTTTCTTGTAGAGAGGGGCCCAAAACTGAAAACAGTACTCAAGGTGCAGCCTCATCAGTGCTGAGAACAGAAAGATGATGACTTCCCTGCTCCTGATGCCAGCACTATTTCTGATACAAGGCAGAAGAATTCACCTTCAGTGGCCACTTTGTCTAATATCATGAATCCCTGAAGCAGTGCATGTCGCAGGAAAGCAGAGGTGTATCTGCATTAGCTATGTGAGTAATCTGTTTAAGAATAGTGGTCATTGTAGTTGAAGTTGGTCTTGATTTCTATAAGATGTCACAATTGTGATCTAGGTCAAGTTTTCATGCTAAGTCACCGAAATGGAATCCTGGTGTTGTGTTTTTGATGTTCTAATGATATGAGACAGAGCTTCTCTTGAGAAATAATGTCTTTCAGTAGATTAATTGATAGTTTTTTGAGGTTGGAGGCATTGGAAGAGCGAGATGACTTTTTACACACACATCTCCTTTTTAGGTCTGAAATAGCTGCAGAAAGGTGAAGCTTCGTAGCTAGTTGTATTCATATTCATATGAGAATAACCATCACAAGACATTGTGGCTACATAGGTGCTCTAAAGTTTCCAAAAAGTAGTAATATGAAAAAAACATTCTGGAGCTGCTTGATTTAAAATGGTATGTTCATCTTATGTACAAATTGTAATTATGAGCAGAAAATCAGAGGAAGTGACTGAGACTGCAGTGGATTCATTCTTGAAGACATCATTCAGAGTGATTCAGAGGTCATCTTTCAGAGCTCAAACTCAGTACCACACTGCACCTGAATAAAAAGCATTTTGATTATGTAAACCAAGATATCTAAACTCTATTCATTTCTACCTAAGCCTCAAGTGAAAATGTTATGCGTTAATACAAATATCAAGTGAATACAATAAAATGTTTCCATTGAGTGTCTCACATCTTAAAAACAAAATTTAGAATCAAGCATATCAGATTAAGACAATAAATTCTTAAATAATTTATATTTGAATTTTCTTTCCTTTGCATATCCAATCTGCTAATAGTACAGGAAAAATCTTTTCCCTTGATCTGCCTTAACAGTTTCATAAGTCAAATCTGGACCTTTGCTGTTTACTTTGATCTTATTTTTCACTCATATCCTCATCAAGGATTCTACATACAGAATGGGTGTGAAACGTATTGCCTATCTATAGTTCATTTATAAAATTTTCTCAGGATCTTAAATTCACTGGGAGTAAGGAGTGGAAGTAAAATGGTGGAAAAAGGGCAAAGAAAAAGAGAGAATGCAAAAAATTTCCATTCAGTGAATGACTTGCTCCTGGATTAATCTAGGCCAGACCATCAAAGCTAGATTAGATGTATTTTTTTCTCTGCATCACTATTATCCATTGCTTTGCTATTATGACGTATGAATTTTCATCATGTGAACCCTATCAATAATATTTAATATTTACTATTGTACTTGTACTTGTAGTAATGAACAGATGAGGGTAGTTTTTACTAATTTTTCCCTATCTCTGAGAAATATCAGTATCTTCAGGATACTTTTCAACACATTATAATGTGGCTGGCATGTTATAATTCTTCCATTTACATTAAAATGACTGCTGCAAAACAAAGTAATGTCAACCTATTTTACAGTGATCTTGCCTAAAAGAATAAGTACGCATGGACATGTTCTATTATCACCAGTAATGGAACAATTACAGTGTAAATCAATGTGATGTTTCAGAGTACCTATAATTTGCATATTATATGTGGGTTTAAACTTCCTGAAGGTATTTAAAATTGAATTATATGAGCAAGAATGTACTTTTTGTAAGGCAAATTGAGATTCTTTCAGCAGCTGGATTACAAACAAGGAACCGTATCATTCAATTTTAAAGGCTTCAGGCTATCATCAATTGAAACAAGTCTCATACATTGACAGGAGCACCTCTCTTATGATGAAATATTGAAGGAGTTGAGCTTGTTTAGCTTGGAGAGAAGAAGGCTCCAGGGAGACCTCATTGTGGCCTTCCGGAATTTCAAAGGAGCTTATAAGCTGTCTAGAAAGACTTTTCCTAACCCCAACCTGACCCTTCCCTGATGAGGCTTCACGCTGTTCCTGTGAGTCCTGTCTCTGTCATCACAGTGCAGAGCTCAGCACTGCCCCTCCACTCCCTGTGAGGAGCTGCAGGCTGCCATGATGCCTCCCCTCAGTCTCCTTTGAGCTGAGCTGAACAAAGCAAGGGACCTCAGATACTCCTCATACATCTTTCTCTCTAGACCCTTCAATAATTTTGCAGCTCTACTTTGGATGCTCTTTAATGGTTTCATGTCCTTTTTTTATTATAGCACCCAGTCCTGCACATATGATTGGCCATTTTGGCTGTTTTCTCATGCACCTGTCGTCAGCCAGAACCCCTAGATCCCTTTCCACAAGGCTTCTCTCCAGCATCTATTCCCGCAGTCTGTACATATATTCAGGGTTATCCTATCCCAGGTGCAGAATCTGACCCTTGCTATTCTGAAATTTCGTGTAGCCGGTGATTGCTCAACCTTCCACCCCTAAAGGAGTCAACAGTTCCTCTTAATTTAGTATTGTCTGCAAACTCACTTAGTAAATCTTCAAATCCTGCTGCAAATCATTGATGGAAGGATTAAAGAGAAGTGGCCCTAGAAGGGAACTGTGCAGAACCCCACTAGTGACAGGCCACCATTCAGTAATGTAAGAAATAGTATTGAAAGCTTTGCTGAAATCCAAACTCCCCCTCATTAACCCATGTTGGATATCACCAATCTGTTAATCTATAAATAAAAATTAGCCTCATCAATGACTATTTCCTTCAAACTAAATATTTTTAAGTAAAGGGACACGAGATTGGATATCTATCTCTGGATAAGAATCTGAAGATTCTAGTTTCATTTTGTGTTCATTTGTGTTCATTTTGGACTTTTGAACCATTTAAAGTGCTCTTGCAGTCAAAATCCCAAAGGTCCCTCAATTCTTACAACCCTCCTATGATATGAATATTTCCTAGAGACCCTAAACTACCTTCTCCTTGACTATTGTCACTTCTTCCCTAAGAGACTTCAGTCTAGAGTTGACAAAGAACACATTCATCTGCTGAACAGGTACAACCTGAATATTTTTCCTGCTCTCTACTACAATTTGCTTGCATTTTCTGGAGTCATATAAATGTAAGAACATGTTTCCAATTGAGTGATTACTGGCAGGTTTGATTAAATAAATAGCACTCTGCAATTCAACAGAGTTGCAGGCAACAATGAAGGATTTGCTGCAGATGTATTCTTCCTTTGCAGTCTCATTTATCAATGTACAGTTTCTCACTTGCCATTTATCATCTGCTTTTCTGTGCTTCCCTCGACATATGGAGGATTTGTAGTCTGCTAAGTGGAGCAAGGCCTTGTCTTGAATACCTTAGCATCCCTGGCCAGCCAACATACTCCTGCTTTTTCTCCAGTTTAACTTTTCTTTAAATAAACTTGACAGGTTCAATATATCCTCCCTGCAAATGATATATTTAGAGGAATTGTGAGTAACAGAGAATAAACTGAAAGGCTACAGCTGATAGAAAAAAAGTGAGACAGAGAGAAATGCCCCTCTAATGCATGTATGAATTTATAATAACAAGCAGTTGTGATAATTGCATGTCTTTTAACTGAAGTGGGCCATAAAACAGTGTGATGGAATATAAGCATGAGTGCCAGGTGGGAAGCAAGTCTTCTGTTTTGCAAGTATTTCCAGGTTTTGGAGATGTAGGGTGAAAAGAAGCTCCTTGTTCTCATTAGTTACCAAAGCAGTTGGGCATCCTGGTCCTTTTACCAAAGAAAGAGTATGTGGCATCTAAATATTTCTCAGCCTTGCAGATGTTCCAGCACTGGTTATCTAGTAACAGAAGAGGAAAAAGAAAGCAAAGACAGAAACAATAAAAAATAATGCTTTGGCAGAAATCAAGTTAAAGAATTCACTTAATTAAAAAAAAAAATGTTTTGATAGTGACCTTTCAAAGTTTCTTTTATTTTCATTTTCAAATGTCAAAACAGGGCATTTTGACAATTGCAGAATGTGATATATTTTCTTCAAAGCTGAAATGTGATATTTTTCACAACTAGTCTCATTTTGCAAATGGGTTCACTTTTTGGAAAAAAAAAATTGTTATTCTCAGGANGTTCTTCATTTATTTAAACTTTTATAATCTTGAAGAGTTTTGAGATGGCAGTTCAAACTGAACTGCAAAAAAATAAAAAAAAAAAGGAAATAAATACAAATTTAATTGTTCTCAGCATCTAACTATGAAATTTCAGGTCTTTTCTTCCAACAGTGAAAAGCCACTCATGTAAATAAAATATTTTAAACGAGCATAGATAATTTAAGATCTACTTTGAGAAAGATTTTTAATGTTATACCATTAAAGGCAGTATGATAGATCACCCCACTTTGCTAAAATCAGTATTCACCTTAATTTTATGAAATTTATGGCTAGTTTCAAACTGCTAAAAGCAGAAGTAAATAGTACACTACTGAAAATCTGTAAAAATCTATGTATTCATAAAATAATAAAGTAACTCAGATTATAACTGAATTTTGGAAATCAGGTAGTCCAACATTCTGATCAGGTCAGTTTCAACTACATAAGGTTAATTTGATCAACTAGATCAACCTAACAACTTGTCCTGTCAAATTTTGAATATCACATAACAGACACTGCAAAGCTTTTCTGCATGTTTTCCAGAGCTTGACTACCCTCTTAATGAAAAGATTTTCCCTCGTATATAACCATATTTTCCTCTCTGCATTTTCTCATTGTCCTGGCTAGATCTGAAGGCCAAAAGATGATCAAAGGGCTGGATCACCTCTCCTATGAAGATAGTTTGAGGGAGTTGGTCTTTTTTAACTTGGAAAAGAGAAGGCTGCAGGAAGAACTCATAGCGACCTTCCACTACTTGAATGGCGCTCATAAGCAGGAGCGGGAGTGACATTTTACACAGTCTAATAGTGATAGTACAAGGGGGAATGGCTTTAAACTAAAAGAGGGGAGATTTAGGTTAGATTTTAGAAAGAAATTCTTTACTCAGAGGGTGGTGAGGCCTTGGTAGAGGCGTCCAGAGAAGCTGTGGGTGCCCCATCCCCAGAGGTGCCCAAGGCCTGATCTGGTGGGTGGCAACTCTGCCCATGGCAGGAGGCTTGGAATTAGATGATCTTTAAGGTCCTCTCCAAATTAAGCTATTCTATGGTTCTATAATTATTTGGGTAAAGTCTACAGTAATACAACCCTTTAATTTGTCTTAGGGATGAACAAAACCAATTCTTTCAACTTCTTTCAGTGTACTACTAGACTTGCTCCAGTATGTGAATACCCATGGCCAGCTGAGCTAACATACAGCCAATGTGCTTTTGATAATTACTACAAATTTCAGGTAGAGCATAGAGAAAGAATGTTATGTTTGTTTGTCTGTTTGTTTGTTTGTTTGTTTGAAAATAGACCATTGTTTGAAAATTGGTCGTAAATTTTGCCTCAAGAAGTAGTTTTTTATTCAAGGCTGAAAGACCTGGGACTGTTCAGTCTGGAGAAGAGAAGACTGAGAGAGGATCTTATAACTGTTTATAAACATCTAAAGTACGGAAGTCAAGTCAATGGGGACAGACTATTTCAGTGGCATGCAACAATAGAACAAGAGGCAACAGGCAGAAACTGGAACACAGGAAGTTCCATACTAACACAAGGAAAAACTTTTATTACTCTGAAAGTAATGGAACACTGGAATAGGCTGCCCAGAGAGGTTGTGGGGTCTCCTTCTGTGGAGATATTCAAGACCCATCTGGATGCCTACCTGTGCGACCTGCTGTAGGGAACCTGCTTTAGCGGGCGGGTTCAACTTGGTCTCCAGAGGTCTTTTCCAAACTCTACAATTCTGTTATTCTGTGAAATGTACTCATTTCAATTTGTACTTAAACAGGTGTTTGAACAAGTGGTATCCTTAACAGCTTTTTGATTGGACAATTCAGGTAGTAATTTGAACTTTTGGTCACAGGAGTAGTCAGAAGTTGAACTACTAGACAGTAGTGGTTTTCTACATTTAAATGATTGAGACTTTATTTGTTTTTAACCTAAGGAAAAAATAAAGGCAGGAAATAAATAGAAAGCCGCCTGAAATAGTGCTGCTTAACAATTTTTACTCTATTTTCTCCATGCAAAGTCAAAAGTGCATTAAAAAGTAATATTGTGCTGAGCTCACAAATATGCAAACGTCTCTAGATATCTTGTCTCAATAAAGTTTATAGAATGCATTCCCAGAGGTCTGACAACAAAACAGAATAAATCGCAAGGCTCATAAAAAGATAATGCATGCCATTTTTTTGCTTACATAAACACAAACAAATACAGCAAGAGGCAGGAGTGACTCTGAGAGGCAACTTCAAATCACACTAGTTTCTTTTATCATCATACATATTTCTAATGATTACACTAACTAAGGCAGAAATAAATAGAAGGTTTTGTCAACCACATTTTAATTATAAAATAATAAAAAAATAAAATAGAATAAAATAAGATAAAATAGTGCTTTCTTGAAAGTTCTGTAGCATATTGTCTTTTCCTTCTTGTTGACAGTTATTCAGATGAGCTGTTCTGGATTATATTTCTATACTGACTCCCTTATAAGAAATAAATAATTAAAAATCCCTACTTGTTACAGTGCAGCAGAAAACCACCAGCAAATTCCATTACTAACTCATAAAGAAATGCAACTGCATAGTGTTATATATTCTGAGCACAGGGAAATCCTCTTCTACATCATAAACTGGGGAATTTACTTTCCTTTTCTGTGGCTTTACTCAAGCCANCCAGCACTAGCAATATAGACATTGAAATTTCCTCAGAAAGTGCTTATCTCATCAAGAGCAAAATTATAGTATATGAAATACTAATTACAGTATTATGAAGAAAGGTGAACTTTCTGGTGACATTGTATCCATTAGTAGAATACTAATGTTCTTCCTTCTTAAAGCACAAGTCACACATCATCATTTCTGTTATTTTCTCATCAGATGAAATATTTTTATATAATAGATATAATGATTTTTTAAATCATAAGAATGCCCCATTCCACAGAAGCACCTCCTTTGGATCACATCTAATTCAGAGTTAATTGGTACGCGCTGAGAAATTCTTCATAATGTCTAGCCAGCAAGATAGTACAAGAATCTCTTCCTAGAGCCTCTTCCTAGAGCTTTGTAGTTTCACGTTACAGAAACAAAAAACTAATAATGATCAGGCATCATTTTGAAAGATAAATTATGGGGTTACGTTAGAATACCGTAGGAATTATATTTCTGTGCTTCTGTTATGGAGGAACGAGTAGATTTTTGATGATTTGCAAACTTATTTCAGTTGGGCTAAGACCAGGTAGAGTCCTCTGAAATCTCATTAACTTCAGTTGACATCTTCATTTAAATATTTGTCTTCTTTTTCATGTATTCAAGCAAAATCGGTCACTTGGTAGGCTGCACTATCTTTACTTCCAGAACCTTTTCTGGTTTCTTCAGTGCATTTTTTTGTTTGCTTTGTGTTTGTTTGTTCTTGCAGTTTTCTCGGTACTGTCAAAAGCAGTCAGTCTGATCTCATGAAATGTCATACCGGGACTATAAAATATTAAATAAGTTTATATAAGTTTTGGATATCTAACAAAAGCCACTTCATTATGTCCCAGCTGTATACAGTCAGTTATGATCACCTTTGGTCAGGTTGAAAATAAAAGCAGAAAAAAATGTCTCAATAAATATTTAATCTGACAAATTTAGCTTCTGTTTCCAGTCATATAGTAGATGAAGTTGCTCACATATAATTAGATTTTTTTCCCTTCTCTATATACAAAGGCAAGCTTCAAATATCCTGTGTTCTCTGTGTTAACTCCAGCTAGATGCCTAGCAGAGATTTATTAAATCAGTCACAGGATTTCGCTTTCTTAGTTGACAGAAAAAGGGACCACAGATTCTATTCGACCACAAGTACATCTGCATGAGTGTTTATCACTGTGTTTCCATATGCAATTTTAACATTCACTTTTGATAAATATTTGACCACTTATTCTATGTGCAGAGCAATTATAAATGTGCAGACAGAATCAACGTGTTGGAAAACCACATTTTTTCACACCAAGAATCTTTTTTTCCCTCATACAAGTTAATCTGACATTTTCCATTAGCTTTTAGATCCCATTTTTTTGATATGCACTACTTTCCAAAATTTTAGCATGGATTAAGTCATTTCTGGAGCTAAGGAGACAAGTATTTTCAGTACAGATCCCACACATGTGGAATTTATTTGATTGCATATCCCATGACTACTAGAGTTCAGTTCCTTCTATCATGATAGAGCTTCAATGTGGCTTTCAGCTGGGCCAGTAAATCTATCACTAATGTATTTAGTGATGCAGGATTGGAATAAGAATCCAGAGATTTTGTCTATAAGTTTCAAGAGCTGAACAATTTATTTTAATGGCTATATTGATGGTGCTTGCCTTTATTTATTTTATTTATTTTAAAGCTGTGGTCAAACTTGTTTAAGGAGAATCCAGTCAAATATCAGAAATGTATCAGAAATAGCACAGCCAGCAGCAGCAGGGAGGTGATCATTCTGTACTTGGCACAGGCGAGGCTACACTTTGAATGCTATGTTTCCATTCAATCACTTCACTACAAAAAGACATCAAGGCCCTCGAATATGTTCAGAGAAGTGCAATGAAGCTGCAAAGCGTCTGGAGTACAAGTCTTATGGGGAGAGGTTGAAGGAACTGGGATTGTTTCACCTGGAGAAGAGAAGGCTCAGGGGAGACCTCATTGCTCTCTACAACTCCCTGAGAGGAGGTTGTGGTGAGGTGAGTGTCAGCTTCTTTTCCCAGGTAACAGCAATAGGACAAGAGTGAATGGCATCTAGTTGTGCCAAGGGAGGTTCAGATTGAATATTAAGAAAAATTTGTTCTCTGAAGGATTAATGAAGTATAGAAACAGGATGCCCAGGGTGGTGGCAGGGTTGCCATCCATGGTGATGATCAAGAACCGCATAGATGTGGTAATTAGGGACATGGTTCAGTGGGCAATATTGGTGGCAGGTGGATAGTTGATCTAGATGATCTTAGAGGTCCTTTCCAACGTTAATGATTCTATGATTCTAAGAAACACACGTAAGAGCCAGCTTGGAGATCTTGTCCTAGTAAGTCACGCACGTGCCAATTTCAGTGGGTAGACTGTGCTTGCCAAAGCTGCAAGCCTCAACCCACAGATAAGTTAGACACTGTAAATCTCTTTTCTAAGGAGAAAGAATAGGAATCCTATGCTATGTGAATGAGCTGCAGGCTGCTAATCATTATTCCACTGTAGTTCATTTCCACTATTAGTGTCTATTATGTAAAAAAGAGATATACTTCACGAAAAGATGATTTTCAATGGCAAAAAAAGGGAGAATGAAGAGTAGAGATTATGAACCCATCAGCTCCATACAGTTTGATTAAGCCATCCTCTAGTCACTTCACGGACATAAGGATCATTGGTCACTCCTTCTGATCTGTGCCAATCAGGTGAAGCAGGATCTCGTGCTGCAAGAAGGCCTTCTGCTGAATACAGAAACACTTCTAATAGCTCTGTAAATCAAATGAACCAAGATAATAGTTTCAATCTACAGATCTGAAGATTTTTTATGGCAGATGAAGTACTCAAGGAGATGCATCATCTCAATTCTCAATGTAATCTGTAGCTAGCACTTAAATCCTAAGGAGGCATTTTCCCAGAATCCATTTGCTGTAAAGAAACAACTATTTCAAAGAATAATTGTAGATCCTGAACTCTTGACCAGATAATCAGAATGTCTCTAGGAAAAAAAAAAAAAAGTATATGCTGAGAGAATACTGCCTATCATCTATTGTAATGAATGATCACTCTATATACTTTAAAAAGCAGTATGATTGATTGACACTTGCATTTACACTTATTTGTTGAAGTTTGGTCCTGCTGACATCTCACATGGTGATGTTTTCATATGTCAGGAGTCTTTTGTCTAAATTTGCATTCATACTAAACTTGTTAATATTAGACAATTTTCTGATTTTTTTTTTCAATATGTTTATAATTAAAATAAAATACTATCAATCAATTTAGTAAAAGTGAGATTTGTTTTTAGTTGCAGCGTAGAGTGTTTTTTTCTGCCCAAGAAGGGATTGGTAGCTATTGTTCTGTGTAAGACCATTATTCAGAAAATTTGTCTTAGCAATAGAGGGTGATGCTGTTTCTCCACTCAATTTCCCATTCATCAAGAAGGGATCCCTTTTCTTTGTTTTCCATTTCTACTCAACAATGGAGCAGTCTGAAAAATGCTGTTTTCTTTACATTTTTAAAAGCCTTTGCAAAACAATTCAAAAGACTATGTAGAACAGTTTAAAACGCTATTTTGTGTAAAAGATAATATGTAGACATAAAACAAGAACTGGTTCTTTCAGACATGAATACATTACCTGATATCTCTTCTTACTTAACTGCTAACATTACACCTGAGCTGTCTTCTTTTTTTCCCAGTGAAAATTTATTTTTAATAAATTGGGACATTGTGAAATTCATATTTTTTTTCCTTAGAGATTTTGAATCTCGTGCTTTTATATTAAAAAAAAAAAAAAAAAAAAAATTAACAGACAGTAACATTAAGAACCATGAGTTCTTGAATATTATAGTAAGGATTATTTTTAAATTATGTTCTAGAAGCAAATGTAAAAAGCTGTAAAAAAAATAAAAGCATGTATAGCTCTAATTGTTTTCAGTTTAAGAACTATGTATTATGATAGAACATCATTGAACAGAGAGCTCCTATTGTCTGTTCTATATAATAGAAGAGAAATTAACAGTATAAAGGAAAAGACTGTTGGGTTAGACAAAGAGTCTTTCACATGTTCAGATTATATTCTGGGTTTAAAGTTGTGAATGAATAACCAGTTTTCTGTGGAAATCTTTCTGTATTATCATGGTTGTACAAGATGGTGTATAAATGCTTTGATCAAGAGAGAATGAGCGTTAAGGGTAATGGGAAAACTCATTCTCTGTCGGTTTCTGAACAGGGTCAGGTTTCCTAAACAGTAAGTCCCTTGGGAATTAGAAAGCAGCTTGGGGCTGAGTTTCTTGAAATTTGAAATAAGGATTGTGTTGCCTGACTACACTTTCCTCAGGTGTATTTGTGTGTAAATGTGTTTATGTAAGACATACATGGACTGATCTCACTTTTATTACAATCATCATCCTAAGCATACTCTGGCTAGGAAAAGCGTGAAAAACAGCACAAAACATGGACAGATTTGAATAGATTGCATTTCACCGTGTAAAAACTTCCTGGCAGCATAAATTATACCTTCAAGAGCAGTTTACTGCCAGCTAATGCTGCACTCTTTCAGCTGCTCGGTGCAGATCTGTGCTCTCCTGGAATGGATCTCCACTTTGGGCACATTAGAGAAAACTCTTGCAATTATGAAAAGAAGCAAGAGTTACACATCAGCAAAGATAGAGAGGGAAGGTTAATCTCAGCAGGATAACCGTTCAAAAGAAGATTTACAAAAATACATGCCACGAGGTCACAAAATATAATAATGTCACAGAATCAAAGAATTACATAATTGAAGCGGTTGGAAGGAGCCTCAAGAGATCAATGAGTCCAACCCCCATGCCAAAGCAAGTTCCCAACAAAAGATCACAAAGGTAGGCATCCAGATGGGTCTTGAATATATCCACAGAAGGAGACCCCACCACCTCTCTGGGCAGCCTGTTCCAGTGCTCTGTCACCCACATGGTAAAGTAATGTCCTAAGCTAACTCTGGCCTGTGCAGTAATCAGGAAATCAAGTACATTATTTTTTTTAGCACTAAACGAGCAATGTGAGTGTGTGCCTAACTCTAAGCACATAGTCCCATTTACCTCAGTGGGAGTATTCATATGCTTAAATTTAAGCATATGCTAAATATCTTGTACAATTGGGACCCATTTACATCTTTAAGTAGGAGAAGCAGCGCGGGTGATGGAGTAAGTCATTTCTGGAGCTCAGGCAGGGATATACATAAAATTAAAAATATGAAGAGCAAATGAGTACGTGGTATATTAGAATGGAAAGTGTCTGCCTGTAAATTGTTAGCAAACTCAAGCCATTAACATGAAGTCACATGTTTCCAAAAAGGCAGTGTGGAGAGTTATTGTTAATGCATGTCATAAACATCTCTAATTATCAACAGACATAAAAGTCCTCAATATTTTTTTTTTAAAAGAGTGTGTAGCTGTGTGTATATAATTTTCCCATGCCTTGCTTTTAGCAGAGATTTGATTCCTTTGATCACTACATAACAAGATTATGTGGGTGTCACAGTTCAGGGAAGGTGGGAGGGAGGAAAACAGAAGATAAGGAAGGTTGTTACAGTATTGTCTTACTGCCTGTGCTCCTCCTTCTCCCTGTGCATTGCTTCCTTTGTGGTCTCACTCCCAGTCCGGGCAATATTGGTGTTACTGGAGGAGACATAGAAAAACAGAATGATTAAGGTTGGAAAAGGCCTTTGAGATCATCTAGTCCAACTGCACACCTACCACCGATATTGCCCATTAAACTTTGTCCCTAAATACCACAACTCCACATTTCTTGAACGCCTCCAGGGACAGTGACTCTATCACCTCCCTGAGCAGCCTGTTCCAGTACTCAACCACTCTTTCGGAGCAGAGATTTTTCCTAATATCCATCCTGAACCCCCATTGATGAAACTTGAGGCCACTCCCTTTTGTCTTATCAACATTTTACGATGTTATGGAGGTTTCTTCTGTAGAAGAGCTTTCAGAGGATGAGGCTGTGAAAATGCAATAACAAACAGTTGTGTGGCAATGGTTGATCTCATCTACCAAGAATGCTAGAGGCACCAGGCCACATTGCATTCCCATTCCTCATGCAGACCGACTTATGACATTTCTATCACCCTTTAAATGAAAGATTAATGGCGTTTTGCACATAGAAAAAAAGCTGAAAATTCTGCCATACCCAATGAGAAGCAACAGATAGACACAAAGGAGTCCAAAGAAGGACACTGAAATGATGAAGGGACTGGAGCACCTTTTACTAAGAGGAGAAGCTGAGAAAGATGGGGTTGCTCAACCTGGAGGCTCAGGGGGACTTCATTCATATCCATAAATAACTGAAGGGAGGTGTAGAGATGTTTGAATGCAATCTATGCAAAGACAAGCATCAAATGAGTTGTCTGTGCTAAACTCAGAAGGGGCCACAGTGTGGCGGCTCTGAGCAAGGTCTAAATCTGTCAGCAAGGTTCCATTTTTCCTACAGTAAATTTCACCCAGATTCAATTATTTATGGTCAAATAGGCTCATGCCTACAGTTAATAGGAGAAACTGAGTATAAATGAGTCTTTGTGGACATATGTGTGGTTCACTGTCTGAGTGCAGAATTTCAGGCATAATTTAATAGACTTCTGTGAATATTTGGCCTATCAGCTTTGAAAAATAATTTTTGATTTAGATTTACCTTGCTCAAACATAATGCTGTTATTTCTTCTTTGCACTACTCCGTGGAAAACTCCACTGATAAAATTTATATTCATAAGTTTCTGTGTCTTAAGAAAGTGGAAGAAAATTGAAATACATGCAGTACACTTACCTATACATAATCACTGAAGGTACATTTCTTCCAATTCTACTTTTCTTGAATTCTAACAGCATAATCATTTTTCTGTGTACAGGCACAAATTTGAGCAACCAGGAATGATAATATTGAATGTATAGGTTTTGTGTGTATTTTTTTATCTCTGCATGCCACAAGTATTTTACAGTGAAACCACTCATGAATGCACATACATAATGGTATTTATTTCTCTGTGAAATGTATCTGACTGGAGAGCAAGTTCTCTTCCATGGTTAGTTACAAGTACAAAAGAAAAAAAAAGTATAAATATAAATATATGTGTATATAAATATATATGAGATTTTAAAAAATATTTTTATTTATACATCTTGAAGTATTAAGTTTTTCTTTAATTTAAATTTCATCCCACTGACCAAACACAGAGCACAGGTGGACATATCAGAAAGGAAGAAGCTGCAACAAAAAACCATTGTGAATCTATCACTTTTATGTTATGCTCATCGCTGGGTTATGAGTGCCAAGTCTGTACACAGCCTCTGTGAAGGCACAAATAGGTAGTGTAAGCAATATCCTGAAGAAAAATCATTCTCAAACTACTGCCAGAGTGACTGTAAAAAAAATATGCCCTTGTGTTTCTGGGTAGTAATAGAAGTGCCAGAATCAATTATCTCAGAGAGCTCTTGGACAGTAGAAAAAGATGCGTCTGACAAAGCAAGGTGCACTTGCCACACCATTAATTGGGTCTAAGATATGTAGCTCAGGCAATGGCTCCCTGTTATTGCAGGATCCACTTCTCTTCCAGTCCTTTAAGGGGCAATCTAATAACTAGAGCTGAAGAAGCATGAGTTACATGCACAGATTGGATATTCCATATTTACAGGACAAGCTAGGACCCTCTTGGGTCATTTTTATTTACAAACATTACACATGGACACACATTTCGGATACGCAGTGGCAGAGAATTGGCGGGATATGAGATAGATCCACAGCTCTGAGAAATAGCAGAGCTCAGTGTGCTGAGGTCATTTTGAGGGCTGGCCGTATATATCCATAAAGAGCATGCACGGAAACTCATCTGTTTAATGAAGCATTCTTAAGCTGCCTGTATTGTCTGTAGGGTGCAGGGCGCCTTCAGCTCCTGCTGACTTTCCTGAATAGAGATCTCCAACAGTAAATCCCAAAAGATGTAAACAGGTACAGTACCCAGAATCCTTAAGAGCTTCTAATATATGCAGTATACCCTACAGGAATAGCTTATAAAGGAATAAAGACAGAAAACTTTTTCCAAAGTGAGTGTTGTTCTGATTATATATATGCAATATTAAAACTCACTTATTAGTCATAATATAAATAATAAATACAAACAATAGGAGAAAAAAATATTTACAGTTATATAAATAAACTAATGAGGTATTTTATCAAGCCCAACTCTCTCTTCCGTCCTCCTTGTTTTATTAATTGGTGTTCAAATAAAATGAATTTGCTTTGTGACTCAGAAGAATACTCAGATCTGACAAATTAGCATCTAAATTGTTTTGGTACTGTATTTCAGCGATTATCATGAGGACCATTAGTCACTGTTCAACTTACTCAAGAAAGATGACAAACCCCTTTGTCAATCATTTTGCCAGCAGTTATAGCAACAAGTAAAGCAATCCTGCTCGGGGCATCTCAGCACAGCTTTGGTGGTGGTGTGGGTGTTTTTGTTTAGCAGTGGCACCTGATCTACTTCAGACTTGATGCAGAAATGTGCGTAAGCACCCACGTCAGTGGAACAAATCTTATGCTGAAATGTTGGCATCTACTTGGATGTTTTGCAAAATGAGAGCCTCAGTTGGGTAGGAAAATCTTTTAATTTCTGGTGGAATCTTACAGAAATCAAAACTCATCAACAGAATGGAAAAAGGACACACAAAAAGAAGGGAAAAAAATTTAAAAAAGAAGATAAAAATAAAAAAGAATGAAGTGTGGGTAGCTTTACAAACAGTGTAGCTTCTCTCTCCCATGCTATATATTTGTGATATAAAGATGAGAGGGGAAGGCACCAAAACTCACTGAAGGGATGACTAAACCAAATGGAAACTGCACCAAGCCTAGGAGAAAAAAAAAAAAAAAAAAAAAAAAAAAAGCAACCAAGATTGTTTTTATTTAGAAATGTGTTTTTATGCCTAATAATCTGAAATGGAAAGGGCCCTTGTGAGGCTCCATTTGGAGTACTGCATCCAGGACTGGGTCCCCCATCTCAAGAAAGATGAGGAGTAGTTGGAGCAGGTCCTGAGGAGGCCACAGGGATGATCTGAGGGCTGGAGCACTTCTCCTGCAAAGACAGGCTGATGGAATTGGGCTTGTTCAGTCTGGGGAAGAGGATGCTCAAGGGAGACTTCACTGCAGTACTCCAGTACTTGTGCAGAGCTTATGAGCGGAAGGGAAATCCACTTTTACATGAGCAGATGATGACAGGCAAAGGGGGAAAGGTTTTAAAGTAAAAGATTTAGATAAGATTCTAGGGGGAATTTTTTCACTGAGAGGATGATGAGGTGCATCAGGCTGCCCAGAGATGTTGTCGAGCCCTATTGCTGGAGGTGCCCAAGGCCAGGCTGGATGAGGTCTCCTGATCTAATGACTGATTTAATGGTGGCAGCCCTGCCCATAGCAGGGAGTTAGAACTAGATGATCTTTGAGGACCCTTCCAATCCAAGCCATTCTATGATTCTGTCACTTCTGTTTGCTGTTTTTCTTGGCCAGAAGGAATGCATCCTGACAGCTTGGATTTCTGTTTTGTTCCTGCTGAAACTGTACCTTAAGCAACCAAAAATGCAAAGCTCTAGGGCCAGAAATCTTATCAATCGAGGAGGGATCTATGAGAGACTCCCTTTTCTCCTGCTGGGGTACCATATCAGCGGTACTTGAGAACATAGAGGTTGCTCAGATAGAAAACATTTTAAAGAGCTCCACTGAAGCTTAACATCATTAACTAGAAAAAAGAAAAATAAACTCATGACATGCTTTAATTTCCACAATGACTGAAGGTTAAGTTAAAATATTAAATTATGCAGTAGCTAAACAAAGCTTGAGAAGCTAGTTTTCAGAGGATTTCTATTTTTATATTGAATAAAAAGTCACTTCGTGTTCTGACAGAACAGATTTGTAAAAATAAATAAATATGGGAATGATTAGCAAATGAATTTGACAGCCAAAGATCTTAGTAACCTTTCAAGAGACCTGTAGTTAAACTAGCCTTCAAGTTACATTAGAAATCAGAGAAAAACAGTGTTTTGGTAATTACTGCTGCATTCTCCTATTACTATTATTGTTTATTTAAATCTAAATTACAGAACTGACCTAAGATTACAGCTCTACTGTGCCATATGCTTCATGTGCATAAAGTAGTATCCATGACTGTACCATCAAATGTAGAATCTGAAGATGTAATTTGGGCAAGCATCAAATTTTTACATTCGTAGGAAGATCTACGTACCTGCTGTTTAAAGAAGTCTGATTCTGATTGTGTAATCCCACATTCTTTGTGGAATTAAAGAGTTATAGCTAAAAAACTTCAATAAGTAAAAGCATATCTAACAAGTTTTCCATTTGTGTTTGTGTATTATTTATAGCTCCTTTCCTTAATCTTAATGCCTTTAAAGATTTTTCACCAATTTTGTCAGCAAATCTGATTGGCAATTCATTTTTGCTGATAAGATACTGAGATAAAAAATCTTCAGAAATCTCTCAAGGGAAATGATGACATTGTGTCACATGCACAGTGGCCAAGACAGATCTAAAAATATTGCACTCCCTGTACACACACTGCAGATTCAGTGTATGAAGCACACAGTTCAACACAGTTTAGATTCATGGAACTCCTGTCCTCCTGGAAATTGAAAGGCTGGTAAGCTTGTGTTCAGGTCCCTTAAAAGCTTTGTTTTCTGAGAGCAGTAGTTAGAGTACTATTTGCAAAATATTTAGAGAGACAAATATCATCCTGGTATATCAGGACCTTTATTTTGTTTGCTTATTTTTGTATGGTATTATTTCTATTGCTTACAGATGTCAGAAACTAACATGCATTTGAAGTTTTAATTTTTAAAAGGTAGCTCACATGTCCTATTTTTTTTCCAGAATTTATCTCATGATTATGTGTTTCGTGATTCTTCTTCTTTTTGATTTTCAACACAGAGTTGAGAATGGGTTTAAACTCTCCAGACACAAGATAACCCTCGGTCTGCAAGCCAGAGAAGGAAACCAACATACTTTGAAAAGTTGTTTGATTATATCAGGAATACTAATCTTGTGGTAGGCACATAAAGATGATATTTATGAACAGTGCCATCCCCTAAAAGTTAGATAAATAAATGAATAAAATCAGACATGTTATTTAGCCTGGGATTTAAAATATATCAGATGATTTTGAAAATCTCTGTGTATTCATAGTTACACTTTTCTGCACATTTTCATTGGTGCTTTTTCTACCTAGCTTGATAAAATTCCACTGTGGGAAAACTATTTCATAAGCTAAAATCCTTTAGTTATTGAATATGAAAAACAATCTTAGGTCTTGTACTACTGGAATTAGATACAGCATTTTACATGTAAATTCTTGCATGTAAGATATTTAGGCAACATGCAGCCTAAATCTCCTGTTGCTCACAAACTTTTCGATAGTTCATAGACTACCTACTCTTAGACAAAATATTTCTATTTTTTTCTGAAAACTAGTGTGATCATATTGAGCTACCAACCAGCTAATGAAGTTGATGAGGACATGAAAATGAATTCTGATTGGTTTCCTGCTATCTATATCTGGTCTGTCCCATCACATTAGCATTTACTTGACCTACAGCATAATATGATGTGACAACTCTTAATACCAAATGAAATGACACAATGTTATGTGACAACAATGTAAAAGAATACACTGCTTTCAGACTGAGCTTTCACCCTTCATTTCTGATGGGCTATACACAACCTAAAATAACCCAAAGTGATGAGATGAGAGTATATAATAACTATTCTAAATACCTAGGAAATAATACTGCCTACCATCTCACCAATGTGTTTTCAGGCTATTCAGATTAAATTATTTTCATTTGTGTGACTTACGTAATCAAATTATTGCATTTTCAAGTTTGAGCATATGGGTAAAGGTTGCATAACCTAGGACAGATTTTCATTCAAAGTCTCTTGATTTTCATCAGTCGTAATCAGTGAACACATTACTGTCAGGCAGTCAGTCATTCATACTTCCTACCTCCACCACAAATATCTTTTTTTTTTTTTTTATCATTTTATCATTAGAGTAGATTGTGCAAGAGGACAGGTCTCTGTCCCAGAGGTGATAAGCCAACCACATTTGCTGGACTCCCTGGGATCGTTTTTTTTAATTATAATCCCTCTAAAAAAGTTAAAACTGTGGCAAAGATTGAAGTCATTGTGCACATGAATAAGAGCTGCATGTAAAAAACAACCTCATGACATTAAATATCCAAGATATGTCCAGACATATATGAACTGTAAATAAGAGCATTTAAACATGCCTATATGGATTTTGGATTTTCCTTCCTTCCTTCCTTCCTTCCTTCCTTCCTTCCTTCCTTCCTTCCTTCCTTCCTTCCTTCCTTCCTTCCTTCC
>JACDJE010000169.1:1022849-1056502 GCA_016647715.1 Pavo muticus
TCTTTCTCTCTCTCTTTCTTTTCCTCTCTCTTTCTTTCTCTCTTTCTTTCCCTCTCTCTTTCTCTTTCCTTCTCTCTTTCTTTCTCTCTTTCTCTCTTTCTCTCTTTTCCTCTCTCTTTCTTTCTCTCTTTCTCTCTTTCTTTCTTTTCCTCTCTCTTTCTTTCTCTCTTTCTCTCTCTCTTTCTCTTTCTATTTTTTTTTTAATATCTATTTCTGTATTCATTTCAACTGGCATTGTTTGAAAAAGCAGGTTGTCTTTCTCCAGAGAATTAAATAGACACCACTGAGAACAAAAGCATCTTCAGATCTGAGCTTACTCTTTTTGAATCGTCTTAGAGCAAAGATGTATAGCCATGCGTAGCCTTGCAATAAAGCATGGCTTTGAATAACAAATTATTTGGAAACAAAAACTGCATGATCCTAATTCACATAAAGATGTATCACCTTATCCACCATGCATTACATCTCTTTCCCAGGAGCCTGGAATGTACATGACTCTCTTCAGGACTAATCTATGTGCCGGAACAAGCCTCTGTTTTTTCACATTATAAAATCTTTGTTTCCTCCTGGAAGCTCAAGGGTTTGACCTCTCCGATAAATAAGATTAAAGTCCTTAGAACCTTGCAGGCATTTGTTAGTTATTACTCACAGCATCCTACTAGGAAGATAAGAAATTGCTGTTGCTCCATTTTATATGTCAGGAAAAAATAGAAGCATGGAATAGCTAAGGCATTTACCAAGCCTTTTGTCTGTGTCTCACCTAACACCAGGGGCTCTAAACAGCATGTGCTGAAGTTATGTGATTACTTTGTACTTGAAGTAAACACAGAAAAACATTATCTTTAAAAGACCAAAAATGGTGAAGCACTTATTCATCTTAAATAAGAACAATTATATTAATATCCTCCGCATTTATTCCATTATATTATTTCTGAGAGTAAATAGATGCATATTTTTAATGCACTCTCAGGAAAATCTGAGGATTTACCTTTAAGAATAAACCTTGCTAATTTGTACAGTCTCAGTGCTTTGAGCAGTGCTTGGGCTGCTGATCATCAGTAGTGGTGTTAATGGTTCGTTGTCATTTCTCTCTAGCTGAAAGGTTTTCTTGTAATTTTCTATTAGGAAATTTTCAGATGATTCTTTTTCCCTGGAAGATTACTTAGCTTTCTGTAGTCATTCTTAAAATGACTTCACTGTGCTACCTTAATAATGAGCAAACCCCCCTCTGCTGCCTGCTAACAGTGGTTCCGCTTTCAGACCAGATTGCCTTCATCAATGAGATTCTTCCTCTTGCCGCTTACTAGTACTTGAATATGACATCAAAAATCTAATGAGAAACATGAGATTCAGAAGATGGGATATTGAAAAAGAAAAGGAGAAGTAAGGAGCATTATTCCTTTCTTTCATCAAATATATCTTTTTCTCCATGTCAGTACTGTTTCACATCTGTCAGAGCTTATTTTGTACCTATGCATCCATTACATACTGTGTCTCAAGACCGAACACCAGGCAGTTCACACTGTCCCAGTTCATCACATGATCAAATGCATGTCTGCAATATAGACTAGGAAATATGTGCTAACAAAACCCAACAAAACATAGTGAAGTAATTGACACTGCTGCTGGTCTGTGACCCAGGAGCAAGCAAGTTCTCGATAAGAAACTGGATACAAAATCATAGGAAAGAAAGCTAGCGCAACTGCTTAAATAATGGAAAAGTCCTGGTACCAGTGGTCCTCTCAGAATGTTTTCCCCTTTTCTTTTACTTATTCCTGCTTTTCTGTGGCATTTGCTCACAGTTCACCAAGTTTAAATTTAGATTTCTGGAAAAAAACATTACGTTTCTGATAGAATATTCATGGGATTTCTAATTCTACAAATACAAAATTCAGGCAGGTAAGATGGGATTCATGCTACATCTGATTTGTAACAATTACAAACATACTTCAGACTGCTAGCATGCTTTTTTTGTTTAGATAATTGCCAGTAGCAGAAGACAGGAAATTAGTATTTGTGTAGTTCAAAAATCCAACAAATCCTTAACTAATGCTGAAATATGTCTCTTACTAGGCACTGTTACTGGGATGAGTTTTTGGGTGACTTGTTTTCAAATTTTTTGTTTCATGGAGTGAATTTATCTGCCTCTAAATCTTACTGTTCTACTTGGTTTGCAAATAATAAGTAGCTTCAGAGCACCAAAGTCTTTGTGCTGCTTTTTGAATGCTCATTTTAAAGAAGATTTGTAGGCAGATACTTTTCTGAACTCCACCTGATTCAAGGTCTTGCTGTCGCGTGTTTTAACATTCTTTTGTCTTGGATATAATTTATGAAAATTTGTGCAGGTGTGAGCATTGTGAGCCTGGTGCTGTTTGCCTTTTATTCTGTCTCATTCTTATGGTGTCTTTTAAATAAATCTCAACATAAAATACATAGAGATAGATAACTTAGATGTTTTCAAGTGGTCTGAAAAATGTGAAGTATGTAAATGATACCTGTTGCTATTATAACTAACATCTCATGTTTATATCTCTTTGTTTGTTTAACACAATATTCATAGCTTTTAAAAACTGCCTGCACTGGGAGCTATTCATCTGCAAGGTCATTCTATCATCACATCATCTAATTTTATCCATATGAAAGTTAGTCATCAAAGGTAATTATCTACAGCCAACACAGAGAATGTAGCACCTCCTTGGGTAATTCATCCTACAGATCACAGACATCTACCCTTGAAAATATTGAATCACCCAGCGCTGATGCCTGTGTCTCTTCATTGCATTCATGAGGCATTAAAGCAACATATTTAGGCTAGCTGCCTGAATTTTTGATGACCAAAGTTAAGCAGAATAAATAGCAATTGAGATGAATTGGCTTTCAAGGAGAGGTTGAGATTCCACCTCATCAGTGTGAGGTTCAGTGATTCTCAGAACATCTTAGCATTCACTGAGTGATTTGCCTTGAAAAAAGTCCGTTTGGATTGTTGAAAGGTTATAAGCTTCAGAGGGAGCTTTGGTGAATAGCCTTCAGGAACTACAGGGAGAGAGGGATGGATTCGTGCATGAATGCATGGATGATAAAGCTGTTATAAAATGAAACAGTTAATTGAGCCTGGAGGCTTAGAGTGTTTAATGGTAATAAACAACACCCAGAAGTAGTGCAGCAATTTGAACAAGCCAAATTTTGGAAGTTTCTTTGATGTGTGATAGAAAATAATTTGAATCAGCATGAGAGTCTGAATCAAGCAGCGTAAGCCTTACCATAGCCTGCTGGGGCTGGCGTTTTCTGTCTTGATAAAAGGTTTCTCAAGGCATTAAGTAAAGTCCATGGGGGTGGGAACATAAACACAAACAGAAGCCACTGAAATGTAAACACTAGCTTTCCCTTTCCTCCTAGTCCTCTTCCTTTTCTGCAGTATCAGACTGCGATGAGTTGCTTGCTATCATAATGTACGGCCTAAAAAAGAAGAAATGGGTAACATGATCACGTGCCTAATTTAGTGACTGACAACCCTTCCCATGGAAATGTGGTTTAAGGTCCCTTCCAACCCAAACCATTCTATGATTCTATGATTTTTTTACTGAGCATCTTGGAGAAAAAGTTTCTATGATGGGCATTTGTTAAGGTAATGCTCCATCTGCCTATGGCAAGCTTGGACACAGATATTTTAAAAACCTCTGTCTGAACCCCTCAGTTTTGTCTACATTAGCGTAAATCAGATTAATCACTCTCTGATAAAACAAAGGCTGCCGCTCATCCCCGGTAGGTTGGAGCTGAGGCATAGGAAAGAACACATTATCCTACACTGACCTGATGTGTTTGGTCAGACCAACACATGCCATTGTCAAAAGGTGTCTTTTGTGGTTGTTCTTTCCTGAAGCGTGGCTTTTGTAACATCAAATGGTGAGTAGTACCAGAAGAAGCTGATACTTCGCAAAGATGATAACTTAAGTGTAAAGCTTTAGCTGCTGAACACAGCATACGAACAGATCGCCTTTAAAGCCTTGTGATTACATAGAAGCACTCTGTATGGGGCCTTTAGGGAAAGAATACCTAGCAAGTTAGATCAGTATGAAAAATGATCAGTAGGGACTACAATACATAATAAGGTATATAAATAAGTGCCACACAAAACTGCCATAGAAAAATAAGAAACAAAGCTTGCAGCATTCTTCCTCATAATGGCTTTACAGAAACATTACAACATTACACAAAGCTTGGAGTACAATATGAACCCCTGCAGACTCTGAAATGCAGTAAGCTGTAGGATACAGGAACCCACAGTGCAGTGAAAACAAAGGTTTAATAGCATTTTAAATGTTATGACTATACAGAAGACAAAATCTGCAACATAATCCTTTTCAGAATCCTTTGTGCATGGTAGAATAGGTGGCATCTCTGAGGCTTTCCTCTAAATCTGACCTCAAACAACCAAAAGAACAAATGTTGGTAAGAGGAGCAGTCAAAGGAAAGAGGTAAACAGGAGAGCTTCAGATAGGAGAGAGTATTCAGTGTTCCTCTTATTACAGTGAACTGTTGACATGTGTATGTGTTTCCATTTTGAGAGGCCCCTCTCACAACGTGCAGATTTTGCTGCCAAAGAGAGGAGGTTGTATGGTCAGATTTTATCACGCTCGTCTCAAGCTACAATCCCGGGAGAGAGTGCCGGAAATCCAAAGGAGAGGGTTTGAGTTTCAAAAGTAGGGCACCGCTAGGTTAAAAATGGCATTGCAAGATTTAAAAATATCATAGAATTGCGTAAGTTTCTGAGGAGTAAAATCACGTGAAATTCAGGCAGTGCTCATGCGATGGAATTACTTTTTTTCAGTGGATGTTTTTTCTCCTCTGTTGGATGGATCTGCCCGCATTGCCCTGTAACACCTTTGACTGGAATCAGATGGGAAAACAGGAGAGGGATCATCACAAGAGAGTGATGTGAAAATGAATGTACTGTGCTAACAATCCCTTCCTACATGGCTGTCCTTTTACAGTTGATGAATAGATAATAATAATAATAATAATAGTAATAATTGTAATAATGGTTATAATACAAAGCACATTTCAATGTAAGAGGTCTTCTGATTTTTTTTTTCCACATCTAAGACTCTTTGCAAATTTTATTTTAAACACACAGATCTTGAGCTTGAGGAGGGAAAATTCAGATGTATGCAAGCTTTTTAACGAACAAGAGAAGGAAACAAAACAAAACAGAAATTAAAACAAATCTCCAAGTAGATGTTTATTTTATTGTCTCAAAACAGAACTTTGTCAGCCTCAAGTCCTGTTATTATCCAGCTGCTTAGTTAACTGAAATATTGATCAAGTCTGTCACACTTTCTTTGTCTGTCACAAGTAGGAGAAGGTGCCGACCCCCTGCAGGAAACTGTAGTGACAGGTCTGTAATTTGATAATCCCTAGTTCAGGGAACGTTTCACTCTGTTCCCTAACGTAAACTCCGGTTACTTGATTTTCTTTTATTTACTTATTTATTTATTATATTAATCATGTCAAGTTTAGTCTCCTAAAAGCTTCAGAGTTAGATAAAGAAACACAATGTGAATACGAATTTTGCAGAATACACTTCCCAGATTTTGTCTCTTTTTCATTGAGGTGACTATTCTTAATGGAGATGGGCTGTTTATGATCCAAGGGATGTAACACCTCCACTACAAGGACAGGCTGAGAGCTGGGGCTGTTCAGTCTGGAGAAAAGAAGAATCCATGGAGACCTGAGAGTGGCCTTTCAGTATCCAAATGGAAGCTACAGGAAAGAAGGGGACAGACTCTTTACCGGGGTGTGGTGATAGGTCAAGAAGAAATGGTTTCGAAACAAAATAGTGGAGATTTAGATTGGAAATAAGGAAAAAAATTATAATAAGAGTGGTGAGGCACTGGAACAGGTTGCCCAGAGAGGTGGTGGACGTTCCATCTCTGGAGACATTCACAGTCAGGCTGGACGGGGCTCTGAGAACTTGATTGAGCTGTAGGTGTCCCTGTTCAGTGCAGGGGAGTTGGACTAGATGGCCTTCCAACTCAAATGATTCTATGATTCCTTGATTTTTCTCTCTGATTTCTTTCCTTGTGAGAAGTTTGTCTACAGAACAATCCTGTCAAACTGTTTTGGTTTTTTTTTCTGCAGACTGGAGATATAGATTGGCATCTTTCTCCTACAGCCCTCCTTATTGTCAGATCTCAGAGGGTCCTCCCATTACAACAGGCTGCTTTGTGGACCTGAGTAATTCTTTCCTGGTAGCGTTAGGGAAGCTCTAGAAATACCTCCTATCTAGCCACAAGGCCCCAGTTTAGGAACACTTTTCTGTTTCTCAAAGGAATTCAGACATTTGTTAAAATCCTGATTCAGCAAGAGCTTAAACATAAGGTCAAGCTCTGAAACATCCTTCCCGACAAGAGCAGGATGTGCTCTTGTCTCGAAATCTCAGATATCCCTACACACTACAGCAGTGTATGTAATGGGAAGGATCTGACTATGCAGTGAAACAGATCAGGATGCCCTCAAAGCACTCAGTGGAGCCAAATCTCCAGTTTGTTCAGCTTCACTAGCAGAGCATAGAAATCCAAAGGAGCACAATCATGCACCGTACAAAGCAGAAAACTTCTCTCTCAAAGTTATGAATAATCAAATAACCAAGTTAAGCAATCCTCCTGCAATTATTTTGTTCCATTAAATGTTCTACCCATCATAAATTAATTGTTATAATTAACAATAGAAGTATTCTCTCTCTTCTTTCTATGTCACTGAAATGATCTTCTGCATGCCATTACTTGGCGTTGTTAACAGAAATGAAGTCTCTGTGTCTTTGTTTGATGAACAAGGCTGTCACCTTTCCTAGATCTGGATTTTTTTTTCTTTTTTTGTATTTTCAGTCTAATCAAAGCAGTCAAATATTTTTTCCCCACAGCTGAACTACAGCAGTCATGCTCAGAGGTCACACGCTTCTGATACTGAACAATACTTTACATCAAACCTCAGTTCTGAAATGAGCTACATTTAAAGCAGTTGGCTGAAAAGAGATTTGATGTCAAAGCATGTTATTAATGCGGTACTATTTTTTTTTTTTTTTTAAGAAAATATTGTTTGGTATCTGATCATGCTTTATTCTTGAGGATACTTGTGAGTCTTCTTTAACAAAAAATGCCAAAATAGTTTCATAGAAAGTTTTACCCAAATCCTGTTATAAACTACAAAAGTATTCAACATTTTAGAATCTCATCTTAATCTTGTAATGCTACTACTTTTCACCTACACAGTACATTTTAGTTTGGAGTTACCTCTACAGCATTTCAAAAATGAGTGGAACCTGTCCTCATATAGGTTGACTGAAACCCAAAGAGCCTTCAGAGGTTTTGCTTTATTTGGGCCATCAGAGGTTAAGCAGCTACAAAACTAATTAATTCCTTCTAGAATAAGGTGAAATGTGAAATTAATCTTGATAAAATTTACAATGTGAAAAATTAGGTAACTAGAGTGAGCTGAGGTTCCTTCTGTATTTGGTTGAGATGCTACTTAGAAAACCATCTCAATCTGAGTATACATAATAATTAACATGATATTTCATTTTCCATGTTGATCATTGACAGGACCTGAAAAAATGCCTAACTTTCCAGAGCTAAACCTTGATGAGCCTTACTTGATCCAGCCTTACTGACAAACAGTTCCTTATCCAATTCAAAAGACATCAAAATAGCATTTTTCACATCTAGAAAATATCTGTGATTCCATGGCAACCTCCTCTGCTAGAATCTGTGGATTGACATCCTGTCTGTCTGTCTGATGTAGATCTCATTGCAGGAGTTTGTTATTGCCTCTACAGTATCTTAAGAAGCAGTTAAAAACCACGAAGCAAAGCAGATGTAATTCAGTGAACCAAGAAATAACTTGTTGTGCAAGAGCAGAATCTTTTAAAGAGAATAACTGCTTCAAGAGGTCTATCAGGCATGCCTCGTATACATCGACTTAAAGACATGAATGAAAAGGTTAAGGAGAAAATGAAAAAGCAGAAAAATGGTATTACATATTATCTGCAAGTTATAATAACTGTGGGTATAGTTGCTTTTTATTCTTATTGCTTTACGTAAAACAATTCTTTAGTATTACCTTTTTGAGATTATATGTAGCTAATTTTATATCTGCTAGCCTTTCTTCTAAGAAGTTAATAGTCTCATGGAAGCCTACTAAAATACAGAGGATTTCTGCTTAAAAATAGAGGTTACAAGGCTTGCTGAAGACAACCTTTTTTAAAGCAATGTAGAGAAAAAATATTTTGAATCTGGATGATCTAGTGTAGCTACTAGACTGCTTGTGCTAATATTATACTTACTCTTTCCCTGTATCAGTGAAATATTTTCCTCCCCCTTATTATTTTTTTTTTTAAATAAACTGTATTTGGTTATACTTTTTTGGTGAAGTTCTTTATCACTTTCCTGGGATGTGGTCCCACTAAGATCAGAGAATAAATTTGTAACCCAAGTTATATGCATGAGACCCCCCATTACTGCTGCTTCAGCAATTCTTTAATATATTTTTAAATAGCATCCCATTTTCTGCTGAGCATAGCCCAATGCCTCTAATGCTGCGGTTCTGAGGAGTTTTAGCAACCATAGATGGTGCTGTGCCGTAATTCTTTGATTACTTTTCATAAGTAGCTAGAAGAGGCAGAGACCAGCAGTAAAGAATCAGTGGTTATAGTTCACAGACCAAAAGAATAAAAATAAAAATAAAAATGAATTGGATCCATTCAAAATAAACTCAGAGGGTGTTCTGGTACACTTCTGAATTCTCAGTTTCTTTCATTCTCTCTCTCTCTAATGTATATACTTCTCCACTTATTTCCTCCTCACTCCTCTCTTCTGATGGCATCACCACATCTGGCTGTCACAGAATCACAGAATCACAAAATCATAGGGGTTGGAAGGGACCTCCAGAGTTCATCGAGTCCAACCCCCCTGCCAAAGCAGGTTCCCTACACCAGGTTGCACAGGTGGGCGTCCAGGCGGGTCTTGAATATCTCCAGATAAAGAGACTACACAACCTCCCAGGGGAGCCTGTTCCAGTGCTTTGTCACCCTCACCGTAAAGAAGTTTTTGCACACATTGGTGCGGAACTTCCTATGCTCCAGTTTCTGGCTGTTTCCCCTTGTCCTGTCTCCACACACCGCTGAAAAGTCTGGCCTTGCCACTTTGCCCCCCACACCTTAGATATTTATAAACCTGAATCAGGTCCCCTCTCAGTCTTCTTTTCTCAAGGCTAAACAGACCCAGTTCACTTAGCCTTTCTTTGTAGGGGAGATGCTCCAGGCCCTTCACCATCTTTGTGGCCCTCCACTGGACTCTTTCCAAGAGATCCCTATCTTTCCTGCACTGGGGAGCCCAGAACTGGACACAGTACTCCAGATGAGGCCTTACCAGGGCAGAGTAGAGGGGGAGGCTCACCTCCCTCGACCTGCTGGCCACGCTCTTTTTAATGCACCCCAGAATGCCATTGGCCTTTTTGGCCACAAGGGCACACTGCTGGCTCATGGCCAACCTGTTGTCCACCAGGACACCCAGGTCCCTCTCTGCAGAGCTCCTCTCCAGCAGGTCATCCCCCAACCTGTACTGGTGCATGCAATTATTCCTCCCTAGGTGCAAGACTCTACACTTGCTTTTGTTAAACCTCATGTGGAAACCATCATGGTTTCTTACCGCCCAGCTCTCCAGCCTGTCCTTTTCACCCTGATACTTACCAGGCAGTCCATTTAGTGAGTATCTTGCAGCTTGCCACCTTCATTTACTTTCTTTATAGAGTCATAGAATGGTTAGGGTTGGAATGGATCTTTGAGATCATCTAATTCCAACCCTCCTGCTATAGGCAGGGACACCTCCCTCTAGACCAGATTGCTCACAGCCCCATCCAACCTGGCCTTGAATGCTTCCAGGGAGGGGGCATTCACAACCTCACTGGGAAACCTGTTAAACCTGTTTGTGTTCTAAAAAACATCATCACTGAAATTTTTATTCATATTTATCATCGTAACTTCTTTTTTTGATGTCTCCAAATTATCTTTTGAATGATATAATCTTTTGAAGTTCAACTAGAGATAAAATGATGAAATGGGGCATTGATCCAGAATGTGGTCTGAATTTCTCCAGTTTGGAGCAAGGATGATTTACAGATCGAGAAGTGTTTGCCTGAGCCCTTTGAATTTCACTGTTGTCTCTATGACACTAAACTAAAAATGAACTGGGAAAACCAGTTCTGAAAGAAACACTTCCTGTTTCAGTTCAGCTGAAAAATTGTGGATACATCTTGTCATAGGGTAATATTTTGAAAATGAGTGCAATAAATATAAATTATATTTTCTGAAAATTTTAAACTTTTACAAATATCCCCTCAAAGGGTCCCTTTAAATTTGATTTTTGTCCCAAGATTTTACCTTATTACTGTTCCTTAAAAACAGTGCTACCATTCCCAGGTGTTGCAGGGGAAAAAAATCCTTCTCAATTCATGTGGTTCAAATCAAATGGTATCAAGGAGGTATGTAGATTCATTAACGACATATCATTATCTTGCAATCAATGAGCCATACATTTAGGATCAATTCAGCAGTAAAACAAATAAACCACAACACTATAGACTTACAAAATGTTAATGAATTCCTACACATTTAGAGACATCTTCCTGTAACTAGTCCCATAAAATTGGACTCATACCCACATACACCCATACAAACAAAAAATGTTGAGCACAGATGTCCAGCATATGGGTGTTACAAAAGCACACCCGCTTTCTAAGGAAAATCTCCAACTTTTGTACTTCTCTTGTGGGAGACAAGATGGCCATACCCAAGCTACACTCTAGTGTGCCCAGATCCAGACCAGTGTGCATTGACATCCACGCGTATCAGATGTGAGTTTCTCCTTGTTAAGCCCACAGTGTCAGCCCGCTAGATGGCTATAAGCTCTTCCCACCATCCATGGAGCAGGAGGCACCCTTGGGCTTTGTACAAATATCAGAGTGATTGACTGCCACTAAATCCTGCAAGATTTTTCCCCACTGGAACATATTTTTGTGCTACAATTCTTTTATATTTCTTTTCAGGTTGACTTTTTCTTTTTTTCAAAAACATATTTCTTATTGCGTAGCTACTGCTTAATCCAGCTGATGGATTCCTTTCTCTTCAGCATTATCAATTACAAGAAAATATGCCCTCAGCATTTACAGAATTCCAGGATGGAATTGGTTGGAGGGCAGCTCTTGATCCTTCTAGCCCAAATCTTCTTTGCCTTTTGGAGATCTACAAGGAGATCTCAGCCTCACTCTGGTCCCTGTGCTAGCACTCTGGCACTCATATGACGCAGGAGAGCTGCCTGGGAAGCTCCAGTTCATGGGCATTTCCTCTTGTCCTTCTGAACAGACATCTCAGTTACTGCTATCCAGGCCACTCTGCCAAGGTTGAGCCATGTGGACAGCACAGCTGGATAGGAAGTACTAACCTTATATTCATAGAATCATAGAATCATAGAATTGCTCAGGTTGGAAAAGGCCTTAAAGGTCATCAAGTCCAACCACAACCTAACCATACTACCCTAACTCTAACAACCCTCTGCTAAATCATGTCCCTAAGCACCACATCCAAACGGTTTTTAAACACATTCAGGCATGGTGACTCAACCACCTCCCTGGGGAGCCTATTTCAGTGCTTAACCACCCTTTCTGTAAAGAAGTTTTTCCTGATATTTTGTTAGGTGATATGCAGCACAATCTACTTCAGTCTTCCATGCACACTGGCCAAACTTTCCATTGCTGCGTGTTGCAATAGAGCACATGTCCTTGGGAATCCTGCTGGGTTAGGCTTGGCTGGGTGTGGCAGTGAGCTCTCCGTGATTATTGCTCATTAGCTGCTTACTTCTTGTCTTTTGATAGATATGCTCTGAAAGAGATGTATAGCACATTCTTAAAAATTCACTAAAATTCACTTCAAATATTACAATGTGAGTCCACAGCTTACATTAAAAAGTCAGTTTATTAAAAAAGGAAGAAAATCTTTCAAAAAACATTGCAATTTCAGAGTTGCTTTTCTCTTTTCTTCCTGCTTGGCTGAATATCCTTATTCTTTTCCATCTTGCAAATACAAGAAAAGGTCCAAGAGAATTTTTTAACGGAAGAGCTTAGTAAACACCAACTGGACTCCAGAAATGCTTTATTTTCATTTTAATAGACATCCATTTTGGACACCCTGCAAATGTCATGGACTATGATAATATTCAGTTTCTTTCTGCTTTTAAAATCAAATGTACTGCTCCGAAAAGCAGAAATACTGTGTCTTGCTTAAAGTGACTTTAGCCTATGCAATACCTCTATGGTCTTTGTTTTGGTAACTCTCTTTGAAATATCCGAATGTTTAGCAGACAGTAATAAGAAAATACATATTCAGGGTAAGATTATTTTTATATGAGGACTGCTATTATAAATTCTATTCTGATTATTTTTAAAAAATCTCTTTTTTAAGAGATTTTGTGCAAGTATTTTCTGGAAGCCTAGTTCGCCTGTTTGTCTCCAAACTAACGATGGGTGGGTTTTTTTGTTGTTTGTTTTTGTTTTTGTTTTTTTTCTCTGTGATTTATGCTTAAATAGTTAAAAAGGATTCATATAGTTGCTGAGGCACCTACAAGGAGAATCTCTAAGGTATTCAGATATTTATTTATGAATTGCTTTGAAAAGCAGAGTTCACCAGCAGCCAAGGGAGCAACAGATATGTTTATGGCTCATCTTCATACATGGAGGAGGTCAGTAACCAGCTGAGATTGTACATTATTTTTCCCATTCAGCAATATACACAATGAAAAACAGAAGTGCAGTGCAGAGGTGAAAAATGCACATGTCACCATAACTACATTAATCTGTGGGAATAGAAAGGAAAAACTTCTCAGCAGCTGGAAGAGAAAGAAGATAGGATGAGCATTATGATACTTAGAGAAATATGTGTGCTGCAATGGTAGGAAAGCATTTGTGCTACAGAAGTAGTCTTTAAAAGGCATTCCTTGCAGATATGAACTTGAGCAGAAGGCAGTTCGTAGTCTGGTGCACAAGTGATCTACTTTGAAAGTCTAGAAATAATATATGTATATATATTAAACAAGGGACCAGTTTATAAATACAAATATACTGGGTTGGGAGCCATCGGAGGAGTATGATCCACAAGATACAGTGGATCACGGCCATAAATACATTAGGAATTAGTTAGCAATCTGAAGCAATAGAGGTTAAATAACCTCCAAGTTAGACATAGTTTTCAAGATGATAGAATCATAGAACCATAGGATATCCTAAGGTGGAAGGGACCCATAAGGGTCATTGAGTCCTGACTTCACACAGGACCAACCAAAAATCAGACCGTATTTCCTAGAGCTTTCTCCAGAAAAAAGGATCACAGAAAGATGCAAATTATAGACACAAAGGGAATCCTGTGGTAGCGTCTACAGGGGATAGAATACAGTGACCAAAGAAAATCCTCTCAGTAATATACTCTTATTTTTTTCTTCCAAATTGACACAGAATCAAAGCCCACCAGCTCAGCTCACTTTTTGATAGCAGCTTTATCTGCAAGAAAATGTTGTGGATTGATATGGGTTCAACAGCAGTCCTCTCTGTGACATTCCAGGGAACAGCATTTCTCTTCCCTAGCATTCTTTGGGATCCACAGGGATCAAAACTGAATCTTGAAAATTGTCTGTCTTGTGATATTCTGCATTTCCAGGTGCTAAATACCAAGAAAGTTGTAAATATAGGCAGTGGAGGAAAATATAAGGGATGGTCTTAAAGATACTATGTTCCCTCTTTTACTTTGGTCATTTAGAACCATAGAATTGTGTGATTTGGAAGGGACCTTAAAGCTCATCTGTTCCAACTCCCCTGCAACAAACAGGGACAGCTACAGCTCAGTCAGATGCTCAGGATCCCATCTATGCTGAAGTCAAATTTCTTCAGGAATGGGGCATCCATCACCCCTGGGCAACCTGTTTGACAGTCTTCTTCTCAAGTGAGAAGTGTAGAAACTCAGGCATAAGCCTTGCTTATATTCACATGCATTTTTGCATCTTCTTCTTTTCTGCTATGCTGGGAGTTACTCTCTTCTTTCAAATATCTTCTCCGGAGCTCTTTAACACTGAACTCAAACTGTATCTCTTTCTATCTGCCCTGTTTCTAAGTTTAAACATTGAAATCTACATGCAATTACCACCCAATTACCTTTACTTGTTACAAACCTTCTTCCTCCCACCCATTTTCACTCAACTCTTGTTATGATTCCTATTTTCTTCTTTGAGCCCCAAATTATGTCTTTTTGTAATTTCTGAAGAGAACCTTACAAACATGAGCGATATATAAATAGTCACTAGTGAGGATGAGGAGATGAAGTAGAATTCTTTGAAATAATTATACATTTTAGAGCATGCAGTGATCAGCTTGGTTTTCTCAATCATCTAGCAAACCTTATCTTCCATGGACCATACTGGAGAAACAAGGAGCAGGGGTGGGGGGACGTGGGGAAGATCTCTTCATTTCAAATAGTAAGTTCCAGAGTCTGTTTGTTGCTTTGTTCAGTGCCTTACCTGGCTACATCATAACATATTTATCTGCCTAGATGGTTATTTCTCTAACAGAAATTCACAGCAGCTCTTGGAACATTTCTTTTTTGAAATGTAGCTGATAAATATTTACACATGTATTTAAAATAAAATCTCTAAATCATGAAAAACATGTAGAAATCATTTTTGATCTGTCTATTTAACCATCCGGGATAGAAAAACTAACATAATCAAGTCAAATAACATCTTTAAGCTCCTCTGAAATTCGGCTTAAGGAAGGAAAAGTGTACTGATAGATTGATATTATTCTGTTTTTTTTCCTAAACATATTAGATTTTCAGTGTTTCTTTGGGTTTTTGGTAGTGGGAAATAACTTTATTTACCTTTTCTTTTCAAAAAATAAAGTACATGTTTACCTTATAAAAAGTTAAATCTACTTATGCTGACATTTATTAAATTTATTTAAATTTATTAAATAATCAATTATCAACTGTCTCCAGACATGAATCATTATACCCAGTTCTGGAACTATATACATGTTATTTGGCATTTGATAACTCCATGCTTTGTTAATACTCTTTCAGTTTAGGACTATTTAACGTTTGTTTTCCCCTATATATGAATGAAAGGGAAAGTTTCCGAAAAAAAAGCCACAGTTTCTCAGCATTTCAAAATTTGGAAACCTTTATTAGGTAAGATATTATACACTTACCTTCAGTCATCCCTCCAAGCACCTCTAAGTCTGATACATCAGTTTACAGAGGCTATGGTATCAAGACCTAATCTATTCCACATTTCAAGGCTTGACAACTAACCAAAGGGATGCTGTAATTGGTCAATTGTATCTTCTTAGTCTCAAACAACAGTGAGACTAAGTATATCACCATTAACTCCTTTGCTGGCATTTAAGTTTGAGATAAGGACATGCATCTGATCACAACAGTACGTCACTAAGGGACCATGGCAGCGTATTATTTCATGGAATGTCCAAATCCTAAGTAAGAGATAACTTAGACTGCCAATACCTACACTGCTTCATGCAGTAGATCATATAAATGTAACAAACTGCTCAAGTACCTTAAGTTTAGCAAAGTGAAAATTAGGTATTTTACTTTGTAAACATGAATTTAAGACTTTATAATGGAGATCTAATGAGTTACTAGCAGAATAAGAATCATGGAATCATAGAATCATTAAGGTTGGAAAAGACCACTAGGATCAGCTAGTCCAACCCCAACTCATCATCACTGTGCCCAATAACCATGGTCCTCAGTGTCATATCTACCCTTTTCTTCAACACCCCCAGAGATGGTGACTCCACCACTTCCCTGGGTAGCCTGTTCCAATATCTCATCGCTCCTTCTGGAAAGAAAAGACTTAATTTTAAAAAATATATATTATTCTTATTTTTCCCATTCATCTATCAATCATGACTTACAATGTATTGAGAAGAACACATATTTTATGTTTATAAATGACAAAAGTTGGTTTTGAACACATATATTAAAATGTGAACTTTTCCACCACTATCTTCTTTAAAGCTATTCCAGCTTCTTTGCTGACATCTCAAAAGATAAGCACAAATAAATTCAATGAATTCATCATTGATTTATTATTCCTACATTTAGATCATATTTAAGGAAAAACATGCCATTAGTTTTATTTCATAGAGGACCACTCATTCAACAAGGTTGAAAAATGCTATTTTTAAAAGACAGATCAGAAAGAAAAGTAAAGGGAAAGGGTTCAGAGCAGAATGATAATGCTTCAAGTTTACTTAAAATTATCTGCTAGAAAATCTTTGTTGTTTTTCAGCCATTCTTCTAGCGTAATGCATACCCAGTCTGCTACATGCAGGATCCCTATCATTCCACAGCTGCAGAATTGCTGAAGTGCCATAGGTTCACAGCAAACCAGGTCAGCACTTCAAACACTTGAAGCTCATTTGTATTTCCTTAGACCAATATTTGTCAAATGTTCAGTTAATAATGGCAACCTATCATGTACCAGTATGCCATCTTAAACCCTGTGAAAATGAAATGACACAAGTCCCACAGGGGATAGAAGGGTGTTTGAAAGGTATGGCTACTGAGAAATGTAACATAATTGAATAGCCTTTAAAAGACAAAATTCCTTATAACGTTACTTAGGCAGTAATTTTGATTCAAATAATGTCAGTAACGTTATTTTAAATCCTTTTAGATAAGAACTCCCACCCCCTCACTCATCTCTTCACCAACTGACACCTGTCAAAAAGAAACTGTGGGGGGAAAGAGTGCTCTTTAAAAGGAATTTGAATAATGTTAATGCATTGCTCAACAATATTCAGCAGACACTTTTCTTTCTTCCTAGAAGATCTCTTATTTTACCCCAATGCAGTTATGCAATACCCTGGAAGAAGAACTAGGAAAATATAATAATACTTCAGTTAGAGTTAATAATTTCATTTTATTTATTATGAGAGAAAGAGCTCAACTTGTAAAACAATTTTCAAATTACTTATTTTTTTTTCCTGTAAAAAATGTCAACTGTATGAATAAAATAATATATCAACTATTCTAAAATATTTCATTTGTCAATATCAAAGTCAGTAATAGTAAGTATTGGATGTAGTGAAAGTGTCAAACAAACTACTCCAAAAGGGTGTCAGTGTTTACATTAATATGTCCATTAATGATCATGAGCAGGGATTTAATTTACACATAGTAAAGAACATTGTGGAAAATCTGAGATGAAATAGAAAGAAAAGACAGCTATCAGGATTTAGAAGTGTAGACTGAATAGCAAATATTTACCTTCGTTTATTTTGTAGAATCATTGAATTATAGAATAATAGAACAGCTTAGATTGGAGAAGACTATAAAGATCATTTAGTTCCAACGCCCCCCCTACGACGGGCTTGTTGTCACCCACCAGATCAGGCTGTTGAGAGCCCCATCTAACTTGTTCTTGAGCACCTCCAAGGATGGGGCAACATCCCTGGGCAGCCTGTGCTAATGCCTCACCACTCTATGTCCCAGGAGGGTGATTTTGTATGGTTAAACTCAGGTCTGATGAATTCCCACTTATGAAGTCAGCATTAATGTTGCAGTGCTGTAATCTGTGTTGAACACTCAGTTGATGGTGTATTTAGGACAGTGAAAAAGGAAAATTTTCAGAGACCAGTTTGGCACTGGTGGAGAGGTGGCATGGTGGGCATGTGGGACTTAATTCTACTTCCAGCTTCTTGCTACCAATTAATTTTATCATGGTGTTCAAGTGCTAGTTCTTCCTGCCTGACCCTTCTTGGGAATGTGGGCAGATGAGATGTGGATGGATAAGTGGCATGGTTGGTGATTACTGGCCAAGGGCTGAGCCCCACACCTAAGAGGATTACAAGTGCCACACAATAGTCAAGAAGCTGGTGGAAAGAGGGGCCAAAACCGACAGCTGGCATATGTCTGACTCTTTCACATCTCTCAATGCCTTCAGTTGTGTATGTCTCTCTACTATCTTATCTAGGCAAAACTACTGAGGGCAACATAAGATAGCTGTTGAACAGCTATAGCAGGAGAACAAATTATATGCAGCTACCACAGGAGACAAACAGCCAGTAGAGGATATGGAATGCTGCTTTTGTGCTCCTCACAAAGCAAAATGCAAAATGCAAAATGCAAAATTTATAGAGTTGAGAGGCTATATTCAGAATAGAGGTGTTTCATTTGATAGCAGGGATATTCAAAAGTAGCTGCAAGATGTGATGATCTAAATACAATTGGTTCTTTAACTTCCCTTGTTTTTTTTTAGTGTTTTCTTTTTCTTTTCCTTTTCTGAATCTTCATCCTGTTAGGAAACTCAGGAGAACACTACTTACAGAGATTTCTTCTCATTGAGTAAAGGATCTTTCTCTGATGTGTGCAGAGTGAGTCAGGTCAGCAGGGTACCTAGCTCAGATCTAGAAACAAAATACAGTTCAAGTGCAGTAATTTAATTTTTCTTTCCTTTGTTTTGTGTGTGTGAGTAAAATGAGGAGAAAAAAAAATGACTTGCAAAGAGACTTAATCTGTTTTTGGATATTTTGAAAGTACCTTTAGCTTTTCAGATTAGAGGACGAGAAAGACTTGTATATCATTTTGTTACTGTATCATCAAGATTAATTACTGATTTTTCAACCATTTAGAATTTTCTCTTTAACTCTTAAAAAAAAAAAAAAAAGAAAGAAAGAAAAGAAAAATATCTATATTTGAGCATATTTTTAAATTTTGAATTAATTGAAACATAGAGACAGATGTTTCATGAGCTGCCAGACACCATCCTGGCATGCTCTGTGTGCAGACTGTGTTACAATACTCCTCTGTCCTGTTCAGAGTGTTTGGGAACAGTCACAGCACATCCAGCTCCTGGCTCTCTCCAATCCAGAGGCTGCCAATGGAGCAGAAGTGTGTCAGGCTGTAAAGGTCTATGGTGTAGAGAAGAATAGTTTACATTTGTACTACTTCCTTTTCTCATTACCCTCTTTGATAACAGCAGATATAACACGGCCATTTCCTATTCCATCACTGTTTGTCACAATTCTGAATTATCAAAATTATAATTACTTATGCAGACAGGGAAACATAAAGTGAGCACATACCACTTTGGCATTATCGCTGTTCTGTAATTCAGTTGTCTATGGTTTTTTCATTCATTTTTTTTTTTTGACCTTCTTGATCTCATAGAAATAGAAGCTAACCTCATCCAAACAGAAGTGGCTGAAGTTCTTTCAGTGAGAAAGATAAGGAAGTCATTTTTCAGTAGTGACCAGAATAGTTGAGTTTTACGTTCTGATGAGTACAATCCCCTGTGGTGAATAATGACACCTCCGTTTGCATCTATATAAGTACTCTGAGTAAGGCTGTCCTTGTTTCTTGGTACGGATGTACAACACATGATGTTTTGGGGGGTTCAGGTTGGATATTAGGAAAAAAAATATTTTCAGAAAGAGTGGTGAGATATTGGCACAGGCTGCCCAGGGAAGGGATGGAGTTACCATCCCTGGAGGTGTTCAAGAACTGTGGAGAGGTGGCTCTGTGCGACATGGTCAGTGGTATGTTGGTGATGGGTTGATGGTTAGATTAGATGACTTTAGTGGTCTTTTCTAGCCTTAATGATTCTATAATTCTATGATATTTCTATTTAAGTGTTTAGAACTCATAACACGGAGAAACTTTGACACACAAAGCTGCCACCACACAAAAGTTGCTTAGGATCATGACTTCTTAACTATTTCACTCCAGGATTCCAACATAATCAAGGGAAATGAAAGAGCCTGGCTAGAAGAGACCAGTCTTATGGTGTAATACATTACTGAAGTTGTAGAAGTGAGCAGTCTAGTTTCTCTACAGCAATTGAAAGTGGATTCTAATTAAATCACCCTGAATACAGGCATTTTCTTACAGACATCTAAAGTTAGGCGAGACAAACTCCCCTCAAAAGAATCAGCAACTTGCTTGCATTTCTCAAGGGCATGTACTTAAAACATCGTAGATGTGGTATAATTCAAGATGGTTTATAACAAAAATGAATCCATGACTCTACACTCTGAAGTGAAAAAGAAATGTGCATGAACAAGTAGCTAAGAGCACAGCAAATCATTCCACGGTGCTCAATTATGAAAGAGGGGAAAATGTTTAAACGAAGCACAGACACACAGCACAGTAAGGAAATTTGAACTGCTTTGTATCATTTCACTTAAAGAGATAAAAATTGATATTGTCATCATTAATAGAAGCAAAACCCAAGGAAAAAGATTGGAAACCGCTGAAGTAGGGCAATCTTTTTACAGTGGAATCAATTAAATACATGCTGCTCCCTTAAAATGCACCACTTCATTTTAAGGAGCTTAAGGTATGAATAACAAGGCCATAAAATGTTAATAACTATAATAACTGTGGCTTCTATGATGTTTTTTAACTGTGCAGAACTGTAATGTGACAAGTAACAATAAAAAGAACTTGCTGAAGTGCCTTGGATTGGGAAGGGCTGAGAGATTTTATGGAGGGAGCCCTGCTCTTTCGTCTTTTTGACCTTGAATGAATAAAGGTCCAGAGAAGTGAACTGATCAGGTAGTTTTTTCAACCCAACCCTTACGAATAGCCATTGTATTTATCTTTTTCTATTGTTTATATTACTATAATGCCTAGAGGCCTCGTCATGAACTGTTGTGCTAAGCACTGAAAAATGCAGATTAAAGTGACAGACTGTCTCTGAGACCTTGTATATAAAGTATAAGGCAAGAAAAAAACCATGCTCATGCCAAGGGACAGGACAATACAAGGAAATGTTGTATTTTTTGTTCACTCAGATAGGCAACCGTCGATTTCTTAAGGCTTTTCTCAGCAGACTCAATGATAGAGTTTCATAAGGGATTTGCAAGAAAGTAGATATATGTGGAATGTTTCAGAGGGTTTCTGTTAGGTAAGGAGAGTATGTAGCAGACTTGCCAAAATTTTCATTTATGTGCCTAGCATTGGGCTAATGGAGACTGGAGGCTGACCTGAGCCGATCCAGAATAAGGAAGATCCTTTAAAAGATATGAAGAAAGAACAGAACAGAGAGACTTGGAAAACATGAAAGTCAATGAAGGGAAAACAAAATCTTCAGCTATGCTAGAAGTAGATAATAGGCCAAGTACAAACAAATGGAGCGCCCACACCAGTTTCTGAAAGCACGGAAAATCATAGAATCATAGAATAGAAGCATAGAATCATTTGAGATGGAAGGGATCCTTAAAGGCCATCTGGCCCAACCTGCCTGCAATGAACAGGGACATCCACAGCTCCATCAGGTGATCAGAGCCCTGTCCAGCCTGATTTTGAGTGTCCAGGTCTACCATCTCCCTGGGCAACCTGTGCCAGTGCATCACCACCTGTATTGTAAAAAATTTTTTCTTTGTATCCAGTCTAAGTCTCCCCTCTTTTAGTTTGAAATCATTTCCCCTTGTCCTACAAATTGTTTAATGTTCATTCTCCATTCTGCTGCCTGCAAGGACATGGACGTAAGAAGCAAGGGGTATCTTAGGAAACATCACCACTGCTAGTCACTGAAAATACAGGGTCTTCCTTCTGCCTTTGAGAACTGCCTGTCTGTCACAAAGCAGAAACACCCGAAAAATGCACCTTGAATGGCCAGCTTCCCCTGGACCAGTTCTACATGCCCTTGACATTCTCTGCAGCTTAGAGAATTAACAGAGGTGACCCAGGATCAAGTTACCTCTTTGCAGGATTTGTTCTCTACAGAGCACAGGCAGATAAAGCTCATATCTTTGTCACTTCTAGGCATCTTTTTCAAATTTTTAATCTGTCGTGAATGAATGCATGGTAAATATCTAGGCCAATAAGTTAGATATATGTCAACATAAAGAGGAACAATCACCTCTTTCTGTAAGAACTTCTTTGCATAGGAGATTGCGGGAAATTAATTCCAAATTAATTTTTAATGGTTTAATGAAGCAACATAAATGCATATTATCGGGAAATCAATGTGGATATAATTTAGCTTATTTTAAAAGCATGTCATATTTGTAGAGTTGTGTAATTTGGATCATTTTTCCTGATTTTCATTTTAGAGATGAGCACTGAGCCTTCCAGAAGTGAAAGTTCTCTTTGGTACCACAAAAAGATTTTGGCCCCAAAATCCTAAGAATAGTTCTAATCAGAGTTATTTCCACTGAAAATCCCTGTATGTAAAGATAAAAATGGCAAAAAAAAAAAAAAAAAAAAAAAACATTTTTCCCCTATTTTGGGGGAAAATCTAGACATAGAAACATCCAGGTTTCAACAACAACAACAAATTCAGGAAGTTTAGGAATATTTCTCCTCCCAGTTTTTCTCCTTAAAATAAAGTGTACTTTTAAATTGTTATTCTTTTGATTTTTGCTTGTCACAGATTAATATTGCAAGACACCTTTTGATTAAATTGAAAGGTGAGACTTTTTCAGCCTACTGGTCTGTCAATTAGAATAAAATGGATAAAAATACAAAATTCTTTATCCTCACATTGCACTGAACCTTCTTAAGACAGCTTATGGCTCTAATCATTTAGAGGGAAATTAAACATCAATTTCAGTATCTATACCATATATATATATGGTATATATATATGTATATACTATTCAACAGGAATTCCCACCAGGTTTATGAACACAGTTTTCTATTTTTCACAGTTACTGTAGAACTTCATGAAACAGACAAATCTCCTTCCACAATGCTGAGCTACTCTATAAACTAGACAAGAGGGAGCTTAATAAATAACAGCACAGAAATATCTTTCTTGAATGTCAAAAAAGTGAGCTTTGGTTACCAGTTCAGGTGCAGACACTTGCACTCTGGTTGGATACAGAGGACAGAAGTTGCATCTACAGCTTTTCCTTTTCAATCACCTGAGCTGAACTTTTCAGTATTTTGAAGTTTTGTTTGTTTGTTTGTTTGTTTGTTTTTAACAGTGTTATTTATGTTTCTTACAAAAATGAATACTCTGCAATTGTGGTCTGTGAAACATTTTGTTAATCTCCAAGGAAAGTGATTTCTTATTCAAAATTAGTAAGTGAGTTTAGACTGTGGAAAAGTTACAGATGTACATTTATCTTAGGATCACAGAATCTTAAAATAATTGAGGTTGGAAAAGATCTCTAGGATCATCTAGTCCAACCATCAACCCATCTCCACCAAGCCCACTGACAATGTCCCTCAGCACCACATCTACTCTTTTCTTGAACACTTTCAAGGACAGTGACTGTACCACCTCCGTGATCAGCACATCCTGATGCATTACTACTCTTTCTGAGAATAATCCAACACAATTTAATAATTAAGTAATGAGAACAAGAATCTGAGCAAGCAAATGCTTCCTGTTTCTGTTCAAGTTTGACATTAGGACAGTCCAAAGAAAAAAAGTCTTCATATCATCTATTCACTTTGGTCAGGTGAGGAAGCAAAATGTTTTACCATTATTATTCAGTTCTTAGGGGCCCTGAATTAAAACTACTGTGGATGGCATTGCTTACTCCCCTTCATGTCCCACAGTTCTCTTCTTACCATTAATTAAAAGGACATGTAAAAGCTTGTAGTTGCACCTTACACTTTATCACGTGGGCAACAGCAGATTTTTGAGAAGTAATACTTGTGAAATCTACATTTTATCTGTCTTACCGTGGATTGTGTTTTGTGTCTGGGAAAATAAGAGAATGACATATCTAACACATCAGGATTAGCAATGGCATGTGCAGGTTTGCTACATGGAACTTTTTGCTGTAACTCAGCTGTAACGTTGATACTACAGTCATTGTGTGCATGCAATGGAAAGCCAAACTGATAGACTCACAGATAATGCCTTTTTTGTTGGGTGGTCAAACTGAATGGAGTTTTCATTCAACGAAGGATTATTTGGGAAACCTGAACACACTGCCTCATACACTAATATGCAGGTTTGCTCTGTTCTAAATTATGTAAGAGGTTCTTTGGTCTTCCTTTCACGTTAAGTATGAATGAGAGGGAAATAGGAGGGGGTTAGCTCAGTAACAGTTGGCAGAAGTAAGTTACAAGTTCTCAGAAGCTTTTGTACACATGAGGCGATAGTGAAGTATTAACAGATATTTAGAAGCTTTTTTAAAGTTCATATCTTTGTTAGATCTACCACTGGGAAAAGGAGTTGGAAAGGGAAAGAAACACAAATCTGATCTTCCTGCCCTACCAGTACTTCGGATTGATAGTCAAAAACATGTAGAGAGGAGAATGGTGAAAAGGTGCTTCTCTGGTTGGATTGTTTCTTTACAAAATTATAGTGAATTGAGCTGCAAATTGACAATTAAAATGATATGTTTTTCACTTTGTTTATATTTGCTTATTCACAGAGCTAAATTTTATAAACTTTTATAGACAATAGCAAAAAAACTCTTAATAAAAATACCAGTAATTGATCAATTAATGGCTTGTTTTTGTGGCTGAGTGGTAACACCATGCTTAGGCAGTGCATGTATTTCACTTTTTACTAGGCAAACTGTAGTTATTACCAATTACAGAAAACTTCTAATTTTCCTTTTAATTATTCTTAATTGATTTGTTTTTTATTATCAGTGAAACACCCCTAGTCTCCTACTTTACTCCTTGTTATATTTCAGAAAGAAATGTGTACATGGGAGATGTGGGAATGACTAATGGGAAGGAGAGTGGCCAAACAGGATTCTCTTAGCTTAAAGAAAAGGAAGATGGCAATCTTGTCTGAGATGAACAAAAGCCAAAATGAATGAACTGCTCCAACCTTGTGCAAATAATTAATCTTTTTTCACTCAAAGCGTCTTCACTTTGAAAAGAAAGGTATGATTTAGCCTACTAAATCCAAACTTGTATTTTTTGGAAAAAATTAGGTGAAGGACATAGTCCTGATTTCATTCGGCCTCACTGTTAGCATTACTCGTAACATACTAAAAAAGATTTCAAATCTCTGTTTGATTTCATGCGCACGAGCTATTGAAAATTATTGGAAACTTTTATTTTCATAGTGCTTTCTTTTTTAGTGAATGTCTTCTAAGATAAAGTACTGATTTTTATATATAGAATGTCTTCTCTACAAATCACTGGGTGGAGTCAAAGTATAAAACCTTCCTGCCTTGTAATCTTTTAAATTAAAATACATAAACAAGATCACACCTCTAGGAAGCCTGTGCAACAGTGGTTTCTCTGAATACACTAAAACTGAGTAACTGCTTATGCAAAAGACCAAGGAAATCAAATCCACAGACTGAAATTGTTTTTATCTAACTTCAGTCAACCAAAAGTAGGGAAATAAAGTGTGGTACTCACATTACCTTATCATAGACAAAAGGACGGTATCTGATTAGCTGAACATGAATACTTGGTGATGCGTTAGCCGCACAGTGTATTCCAGCTGGAATTCAGCACTTGCTCTATAGAGGATGGGATTTCCTTTCTCCCTCTACTAGGGCAAAGCTGTTTCTTCCATGAGAACAACAGAACTGCACAGAGCAAAATGATGGGAGGTGGTGGGGCAAATGCACAAATGGAAGAAGGATGAGGATCCCAACCAGAGCTTGCAGAGGGACGCTAGGAAGAAATAGGTCTCTTTGATAAGGGCAGACTGGACAGGAGAGGAGTTTGTTTCAAACCCTTTTATATTGTATTAAATATATGCTGTGGTTTCTCTATTTTACAAAGTTTAAGTATCTCCTTTATGTTCAGATAAAACTTAGCTCTAGATTTGTCAAGCTCTTTTGGTGTGTTTTGGGCCCCTCCATTAGAAAAGGAGGTGCAGACAGACCCAGCTCCATGCTCTGGGACTCATCACAGACACTTTCTAGACACTTAGGGAATTTTACCCCTTAAAAGAAGGCCATAAAGTCACTATAAATATTTCCATTTGCCACTCCACTGCTTCTGCTCCTTGCTTCCCCTTGTTTTGCCTGTCATCTCTTGGTCTCCTTCACCTTCCCGTCACTGCTTCTCTTATATCCCAAAGAATCAGATCTGCCTGTGACTGAAGATCTCAGCAATAAAGTTTTGATCATATTTATTCTATGGCCCACCTCACGGTCCAAGATGCAATGAGTTATTATAGAAAGAAGGGTTGTTTCAGGTGAGTCTCTTGGGAACCGTGGATGCTCCTGAACCAACCTGGGGTGGTTGCCATAGAGAATCACTAACCTGTCGTTATAAAATAAATAACACAAGAGTCAGGAGAAGGTCATACCAAACTTCTCTCTTTTTGTAAACCATCTTTAAAGTGTCTGGTCAATGTCAAGTCTCGCCTGCTCACCTAAAAGGCTATTTGCTTTTCTCCTGTATCTCCTTATGACGCAGTGCAGTAAATCTGTAAGGTGATGCTGTCTCCATTGCACAGCTGTAGCATTGCCCTGTGTCCTCGCTGAAATTATTTTGTGTATGAAAGACCTTCATTATTTCTACTCCAAACTAGTTTACATTTAGAGAAGAAAATGCACATCTGCAAGAAAGAAATATTTTTCTTCCATTCTTGATCAGTGCAATTTCCTTTCAAATCTTCCAATCTATAGTTATGTGTGTCTTCCATTGTTTTATAACTAATATCACTGTTGATGTTGCAGAGTGCTTGTATTTAAATTTCTCTCTACTGCCAGATGCATCTGAAACAGATGCAAAGCCTTACTCAAAAGGACTATATAAGCCAATCTTCACCTTCTGTTTACAAAGGTGAGTTGGCTTAGTCCAGCCTTTACTGGAAAAAGGTTATTTTATCCTTTACTTTTGCAAGTTATATTTGTATGAAACTAAAGCAGTCCCTAAGGACAAAGAGAAGAGAAGCAGCAGTCCCTGCCTCTCTCAAACTGGTCATGGAACAGAAATATCAATCCAAGAAAATGTTGTTGTTTAGAAACCCGATCTGCTTAAACAACAAAAGGTTGGATTTAATTAAGACTGGACCAAATTGCAATTTCATTACTATTTATATTAAAGAAAAACAAGTAAAGTATGTTGCACAATGTGTCATTAAGTCACCTGATGTCAAATGAACACTTCTCTCCAATGCCCGTTGAAGTTTTCATCTTTGTCTCCAGGCAGATAGTTGCAGATAATCAGGTGGGACATTGAGTTCTGATTTTGGTTTTGTTTTGTGGGGTTTTTGGGGTTTTTTTTTTGTTTGTTTGTTTGGTTTTTTTGAGCACAGAGAGATATTTGGAAGTAGGGAGAGAGAAACTGCAATGTACTGAAACTACTCACAAAATTCACTACTTGAGAGACTAACCGTGGTCACAAGAAGGAAGAGAAAAATTTTGAAGTGTTCCAGCATTTGAAGTTCATAATGATTCTTATAATTCTTTGCTTTGCAATCAGAATTCTGTTTCAGAAACAGTTTTGAGTGTCAGTATTTGAAATGGGTGAAAAATTTAAAATGAACAGTATAATTCTCTGTTTATTCAAAGTTTTCTATTGTCATGAATGGTATTATCAATGGAAGCCTATATTAATCAATCAGAAATTGTATTTCGGTTTAACCCCAAAAGAATGTATGCTTATATACTTTTTAATTAATTTTGAAAGGCAAACATCCTCTCATTTGCTAAGCTGTAACTTAATGCAAGTGCCATGAGCACATGAGATAGGGGAAGAGATCTGAGAAACTGGTTTGATTGTGTCAGCTTTGAGAAGGGATGATCTATATTCAGAGCAGAACATGTTTCTAACCCCTGGATGCACAGAAATCTACAGAACTAACTTGTTGAATCCATCACAACAATACTTCCATTTATCTGCCTGATGGGGAATTATCACTGAAATACATGCTTTGACTAAATAGTTATGTACAGCTGGTAACTAATGTATGATTGTCTGCTTCCCTGAACAAAGTTTAATGGAGCTTTATTGCCTTTCATAGAGTTCTATTGTTTTCAGCTCTATTGTCCTACATTTCATACAAAGATTATTTTAAATACTTTTGGCACTTTTGTTAAAGGAAAAATACATCTGGTGGTCTTTGAGGGCAAGGTATTCCTCTTCTGCTCTGCTAGATATGAGGCTGCTGCTTTTTCCATTTTGGAGTCCAGCATTGGCAAGATTGAATGCATATTCTCAGTGCACACACTGGGTGTAAATATAGCTGGTTATTCACTGCCCACACTGTAGTTTGCTATGTAAGTCTCATAGTTTCTTGTGTTGTATCTAATATTTTCTCATGTTCAACTTTACGGCAGAGCCCAGTTACCTGGATTGCATATCTTAACAACTTCTTGTCCCTAACTTTTTACCATTCACATTTAAAGTTTGATCCATAACCTACTAAGCTTAACAGCCATCTTCCATGAGCCTTTTATCAGATCTTTAATGCTACAACCTGACTTTGAAAGGTGAGTATGAACCTTTAATGCTAAAGAGTAGAGTGAACAATTTTTTGGACACCAACTGGGGACAAATCACTTTCCCTCATCAGTAGAAGTAATCTTCCACCTGGGGCAACTCTTGTAATTGGGAATCAGATACCAAGTCCATCTGCTTAATGTGTTGTTTCTTTGGTTTTACCATCTGTCACTCACATAGAGGTGGATTAAAAACATGATCTTTATGATATAGTCAGTTCCCCCTGGGTTTAATTCTCTGGGTAAATATAGTACCATTATTTTCATAGTGCTTCTTTGTCTTTCAGGAAAGCCTAATTTAAAGATGAATAAGCCATTTATGTGTTATGCTCTCCTAGTCAAAGGTGGTGGAAAAATCTTGATTAAAGTATTTTAAAATCATTATCGGAATTTTATTGATTTTTTGAGGGAACAAGATTGGTGACAAGATACCAGAAAATCTTCAGAAAACAAGACTAACAGATTTAGCATTTTCTATTAACAGCTTTGATTCCATCCTAGCTGACACTACTGTATCTATAGGTGTTCTCTGTATATAAATCATGAATTCAGGTATAGGGGTGCTACTTAATTAAGTACACAAAGTAGTCTATGAAGGTCTTTAGAAAAATATTTCTATTCAGAAATCTCATTTTCTAAACTGCTATTCATTTAAAATCAGTTAAATTATTTTTCTTTGTGGGCAAGGATAATGTTTCCAAGATCAGGACTCAAGCTGACATCAGAATCTATTTCTAGTGTCCACATGAAAAATTGGAAAAGACAATGCATTGGGTGAACACTGAGATATTGATTTTACTTCTTAATCTTTTGGTGGTAATGATATTACACAGCCCTGTGCTTTCTAAGTGCAGTCCTATTTCCCCTCTTGCCCTCCAAAACTATTAATACAGTCTTTAGTGTATTAACAAGGAAGAGAAGGATTATGCCATTAAAGCAAAGTTTCTCATTTTTGTGAAATGCTGTACTGTGACATTTCTGCCAATTCCCTCTTTAAACAAAGTTTGCAAATGCATTTCTTTGCTCGCATATGTATCAAGTTTCACAGCTTTGTAATGATTGGATTCCTGCCATTAAAAATAAAACCCTATACAATAATTTGAAAGTACACAAGCTAATAATAAACATTAGATTTTTAAATGGGCTTTAATTAAATTATTGTAATCTCATTATACATGTTCAAATTAACTTTTTAGTAGTCAGCATTTTCCTAGATGCAGCTGTCCATAACAAAAAAAAAGTCACCATCTTTTGCTTCTTATGAAAAACCACAACAAGAATTTTCTTTTCCTTCAAACCGAAAATATATATTTAGAGAATGCATGACAAGAAAAAGCCTTTATAGAGAAGTCATTTTCATACTGTTGGTGAAACACAAGTTTAAACAAACAATAATAGATGTGTGGTAGTTACAGAGCCCTGCTACCCACTAATGAAACATGGCTGTCTCAATTACAGAGGGAGTGTTAGGAGCTTCTCTGAGCTGTATAAAACCAAGAAAATACAGACAAGAGAAGATCAAATTTGAGATTGAGAGCTGTACAGCTTGTCCAGACTGGGATAAATCAATCTCACTTAGCTGTGTTGCTAAGTCTAGACAAAGCCTCTGTGGAAGGCAGTAGGTAGTGAAGGAAATGATCAGCAACATGACCTCAAGCAAGGATGTTAGATTTTGTAAAAGCTGTAACAATAGAGGCTGGTTTGCTCCTAAATGAGATGGCTGCAGAAGAAAAACTGAAGAAACTACTAATAAATTCACAGAATATGTCACACAGAATATCTGAATGCATGTTAACTCACTGATGTAAATATTGGAGATTTTGCAATATTCTAATTTAACACAGATTGCGACAGGAGAAGGATTAATTTTATCCTAAAATGTGTACCAGCATTATCAATGATGTATAATCCCTAGAGGTGTTTAAGGCTAGTTTGGATGGGGCCCTGGGCAGCCAGATCCAGTGTCAGATTTAGTGGTTGTCAACCCTGCCCGTGGCAGGGGTTTGGAACTAGATGGTCTTGGAGGTCCCTTCCAACCCAAGCTAGACTATGATTCTATGTTGATAGATTATATAAATCAGGAGAAATCTAGCTGCAGTCTGCAGAAAATCTGGAGGATGAATTTGTAATGAAGAGCATTTAAGAATTTAACTTCAGACCATTTTTGATGAACTCAGACACAAACTATTCAGTAGACACTGTGTAGTTGATCAAGTATGACTGAGCAGTGGATAGCTGGACTTGTGTGCCCACGAGCCTAGCAGGATTAGAACACCATACATTCCTTTGTGTATTTGGTACCCTTACATACTGCACTTCAAAGAGCACGATCTAAGTTATCTATGGCCATAATGTCTTCTACAAAGATCAAGGAAGTCCTATTAGGATTTACACTGTAGTTGGCCAGAGCGTGTCTTCACAGTGAATACTGAAGAAAAATTCCCTTGAAAGTAAATAGCTCTCCCTACTACTTTTGTAAGTATTTCTAAGAAAAAAAAAATATGTGTATAAATGTGAATAACTTGCACAATCAGCACATTTATAAGCATTTATCTCACTCAGTTTCTTCACTCCCTCAAGCATTCCCAGGTGGAATGTTTGGAATGTCCATTATGGACAATATGGCCCAGAAGGCTGATATACCCCTGTGTTAAATCCATCTACTCCTCCACCTCCAATAAATCTAAACTCTTCTCTCTGCCTTGCTCACACCTCACTCTCCCATCTTCACAGGCACTCTCTTCCTTGCTTTCCTCCTCCGATATGTCCAAAATATGACAGCTCCTGTTGCTGTTTTCCTTCTCATTTCGTAGTCCTGCATCTAGCGATTCCTGGTCCTCTTCAAACACACACATAGATTTTCAGCTTTTATATTTGCTATTTGCCTCCAGCAGCTTTCCCATGCCTTTCTCTCCAAACAACCAGAGTTTCTAAGTTATTTAGAGACAAGTTATCCAACTCATTGCACTCTTAAACACTCAAAAAATCTATAAAATGAATGAGGCTTGCAGTATACATGATGGGGCAATGAACTGTCAAGTTTTATCAGTTTGTATTTACAGAGAATCTTGTAACTCGCAGCTTTACTATTCCCAAGTATACCATTGTCCCAAATTCATGCCACTGAAAACCTTATGTTGTACAACACCATGCTTTCATATAACTCCCCCTATCAATAGGTATAATGTCCTCTTTAGGTCCTGTAAATCTGCACCGGCTCATTTAATTCAGTGGAACATCTGAACTGCCTGAAACCTACACTTGAAACATGAGTGTACATTTTTAAATGCATACGGAATAAAAAGAAAAAAAAAACAAAAATAAAACCCTTGCAAGTTAATTCAGTTCCCTCAGGGGTCCCTTCTAGACCAATGTTCCTAAACAGAATTCATTATTTGCAAAATATTTTACAGATCTACCCAGAAAAATGCTCTGGTTCACAATTTAAAATTAATGATTATGACTGTTGTTTTAACTTTTAACTGAATATGTGAGTACTACAAAAGTTGCACACTTTCTCATTCCAATAAAGAAAAATGAGGAAAACTCTAAGCATGCAAATGAAGATTTTTAAAAACTCTGCCTTTTCACTTTCAATAAAATAGCATTGGATTATTTTTAAGAAAAGGAAACATTACCACTTTAATGTAACTCTCAAAGTAAACTACTTTTTTGTTGTGTGTTTTTCTCTCTTTATACCCTCTTCTTAATTCCCCTAATAATCCTATTCATGTTCACAGATGAAATAATAATAGCTGCTAATTTTTTTCACAATGTTCATTTTTTAATCAAAATTCTATTCTGAAGAATTATCAGGGAGATGCTGCCATGTTTATGAAATGTAGTCCTCATTGTACTAAGATAAAGAAGGATCCTATTCATGCCACAGATTGCTTGTCTTTTGAGATATATTTTGTAGTCCATTTAGTCCATTTCCATAGCATGAAAAGAACAGAAAATTGTAATTAAGTGCAGTAGCGTATACAACACTATAATCATAATTGCTAGAATTATATTCACAGTTTTCCTCACATGTTTTGCAGATGCTTTCTCTTTTATCCACATGCCATATAGTTCATGTTCCCATTTGTAGAAGTTGCCATCAATTTGTTGCTGCATGTTTTACTTGTCACCGTGGTTTTGTTTTTTTCTTCTCCTCTTTTGTGGAGGAGAACAAGGGTCTGACTCACTAAAAATGTCCCACGGATTCCATTGTTTCTCAGGTTCTCTGAGCCCCAAGGGGTACCTTTCATTCCACATCTGGTTTGTCATTTGCTCAGCCGTGTACTGGATTATCCACTTCAAAAGAAACTGCACCAATTGTGCGCTCAACCCATCAGCCTGAAAGTTCAAAAAGTGTGAAGTACTTCTCCCCAGGAACAAACTATGAAATGTATTTGAGATTGGAGTTTTTATTAATTACAAGTGGCATTTGTAAGCCTCCTGCTGAAGCCTGCCATAATGTTCTAAGTGGCATCATTTGTGCCAATTTACAATGTAAAATGCAAGGTCTCCATCCAGCTCTAGAGTTAATTATAGAGTACTAGGTGGGATTTTGTAATTCAAAATTAGTAATATCTCAGGATAAACAAGTCAGAAATGATGTTGTACTCTGCAAAGTATGGGCTTGCATATTCTGTTTCCTCATCTTCTAAAGGAGCACAAATAGCAGACTTCAACGTCCGGAAAATGATGGAGGGAAGATGTGCAAAGGCAGAGTAAAGCAATAGATTGCATGCTGGCACTAGATCTCTGCTGAAAGTCTGCCTCTATCATGCCTTCAAAACATTGAAAATTTTCCAGCAGGTGTCCTTTTTCCTCTAATGCCAGTAAACTGAACCCAAGAAAAAATGAAAGAAAAACTACACCCCATCACAACCTAATTATAGTCAGTCCCCATCACTCATCGAGTCCATACCATCCACTCTCATCATTTCAAGCATTACTCAGGCAAAATCTCTGGTTTGATGCTACCATAGCAGCAAAAATATCAGCTCCCCAATCCTGAAGGAGAAATTATATATTTCCTCAGTTCACCTTCTCCCTATTCTTTCATTTATCCCAAGTTTTCTGAGTCTGTGTTTTTATGAGATCCCAGAATACTCAGAGACTATGTTACAAACACCTTTGTACTTCATTTCCCTGTTCTTTCCCTTGAAGCCAATGGCCTGGATATTTTCTACCTTTTTTTTTTTTTTTTTTTTTTT
>JACDJE010000169.1:1072098-1094565 GCA_016647715.1 Pavo muticus
AAAAAAAAAAAAAAAAAAAAAAAAAAAAAAAAAAGAATATCAACTGCTATTACATGATGAGGGATTGATCCCAGGCAATCCCAATCCAATTCTTTAAATTTTGCACACATGGACCAGGCAGATCACAAACTGGCAGTAATTGCTTTCTGGTCTCACTTGATGCTCCAGCGGCTCTACTTGATGTTGACTCCTGATCACTCTCACTTGCTCTTGTTAGATAATTTCAGCTAAATACCTTGTAGCATTCAGTTCTCAGAGCTTCCTACTACTTGTCTCCTAGCTTGCAGCTGAGGATCCAGCTCTGAAGCACAGTATTTTTCCCCAGATCTACTGTCTGGTTCTAGTACAAGGAGGTGAGTTACAGGAGATAGGAATGACACCAATTTGCAGACACCTACTCACTGAAGTTTGGATGTTCAGCAGACAGCTATCTGCAGCTCTGTTAGCCTTCTGCTATTTCTTTAACAAATGTAGGGACCATAAATTTTCTCTGAATTTCAGGCCTATTTTCTGGATCAGCTATTTCCTGCATAGCAATAGTAAAGCAGAAAACTTGGTCACAGACAGAGTCCTTTAATCTACCACCGAGAAAAAGACATATTTGGTAGGACAGAGGGCCCCAAGAGCTGTGCAAAAGTAGTCATAAACATTAGCCATAGATGAGAACAGTGGAGAAATGCCAGACAAACATTCTGGCTATGATCAGACCACACATGTATTTTCTGATAGGGCAAGAGACTATTTCTGAGAAGCTGTGATTGCAAGATTACAGCTGGATTTTGCTGACAGCAACATTGACTTTTTTTTTCCTTCTACAATCATGGCTAAATATGAACAAAAATGTGCTTCTTTGTCCATAATTTGAGGCATGTGAAATGAGAGTATAATACACTAACTGAAAAACAATGCTGTAGTAGCTGGAGTCCCTGTTGCAGTACTATGCTGTTCATTCTTTTCACACAAAACAGCCCTCCTGCTCTGTCTACCAACTATCCAACTGTATTCCCCACATTTCTCAACTTTTATACCAAAAAATTCCAGCTGACCTGTTAGCACTCCAGGGCCTTAAGTCCTTGGTAGGGTTTCTACAGGCATGTCAGAAAGAGCTGAAGACTGACAACTATGTGACAGTTCTTCCTGTGCTCCAAGACAGCTCAGGAACCATTCAAGCACATGGACTTAGGTCTGTGACTCACTAATGAGTCCCACTGTGGTCTCACTGTTGCTTTTAATAGTTTCAGAGGACTTACTTGCTGAAGCACAAGTCTGTAATTATATACCAAAGCCCAACCCAGACTTCTGCTGGCTCACATTCCACCATCTGAGAGTCCTGCTCCAATGTGATTGAATCCACGTGGGCAGGCAGAAGTTTCTTTCACAGATGTTTATATGGGACCAGATTTCACACCTCATTCATTAGAGTTTTGCTACTGGAAGTAATGTAAAAAGAAAGAAATGGTCACTGCTTCATCTCATGGGGTGTATGTTCATTTGCATGCACTCTCTTGACTGCCTGAAGCTCCTGGAGAATCACACCACTATGTGATGTGTGAGTTACAGTGAAATGCAGGCTTGGTTTGCTGAGTGCGGGCCACCTATGTATGGCTTTGCCTTCCAGTAAGCCCTGTGAGTGAACTGTTCAGTGAGCAAGTGCTTTTTTCCAGCACAGGAATGGATTCAGGTTGGATACTATGAAAAAGTTCTACTTGGAAAGAGTGGTAACGCATTGGCACAGGCTGCCCAGGGAGGTGATGGAGTCACTGTCCCTGGAGGTTTTCAAGAAAAAGGTAGATGTGGTACTGAGGGACAATGTCTATAGCGATCACAGGCATGGGGTGATGGTTGGACTATATAATCTTATTGGTCTTTCCAACCTTAATGATTCTATGATTCTGTGATTTAGTATGTTCAATATGGTCTCAGTTGCAACATGTCCTTACTGTGCTGTGACCTCAATTTCCATAGTAGGCAACATATGAAATCAGCACTTGTTCAGTAGTTGTAAGAGGCAGAACACAGATATCTTCTGTTATAGTTGTTTGGTGATTTTTGTGTTCTTTCTTTTTGGTTTATACTCACATGCAGTACTTATCATTTTTAATATATGTTTCTGGGCAGTGCTAAACAAAGGAAAACTCTACAAATATGTAATTATCTTAAAGGAAAAAGAATCAAGACTTTAAATGCTCCCTTTTGCAAGATCTTTAGAAAACATACCACTGTGGATATGTAACAAAATTAGTAGGCAATATCTTTGAGAAAGCTGTATTTGCCTTTGGGGAAGAATTAGACAACCTAAAAATTCCTCTCTGCAATGTCTCTTTTGTTGAGCAATTGAAGCTGCCATAATTAAGCAGTGTTTTGTTCTTGCACAGGTTTGTTTACATTTGAGAAAATGCAATGGAACAATTAAAATTTAATAATATGGTAAATAAGATGTGAATAATTTACTCAGAGCAAATAAAATGAATGTTGATGATCACGTTTTGAGGCTAGAAGAAAAGCCTGACTTCTAAGACTGTACAGAAATTATTTTATTTGGAACAAGTATGTTCATATTGGATCCATCATCAAAACAGAAAACATATATTTCTATTTAGGGACAGAAGTACATGTAAAGCGTGAACTCATTTGAAATTAGTAATATAGATATAAATAGTATAAAAATTATGGAAAGGCAAATGTTGAGTTTGAAATATCACATGTCAACTTTCCCCCCAAAGTAATTTTATATATGTGTACTCTGTTGTGTAATTATTCAGTTCCTTATACTTTTTATAAAGGAAATAGTAGATAGTCTGATTTTTTTTGCTGTTAAAAGTAATGGGATCAGTACCATTAGTTTCAATAGTGCATGACCAAGATTATTATTATCATTATTTGTTACAAAGGTATCTAGGAGCTCCAGATAAATAATAATAATAATAATAGTAACTTCAGATTCACATTGTGCCTATATATAAAGGCTTAGAAGTTACAGCATGCATTGTTAAACAGAGTTTACATCTGACAAAAGCCTTTTTTTCCAACAGTATGTATGCAGCTTTTTCTCTGAAACAGTCTTATATAAGTCAAATGATGCATCTTCCATTCATTTTATAAAATATTTTCTATCATCTAATAATTACTTCCTTACACAGTAAGCAAATAAAGCTTTGTTTGTTTTCCTCAAAATTTATTGGTATTAAGTACAGAGGAACACTCTCTTGTGATTTGCAGCTGAAATTAGTATACCCAGAAATCATCTTCAGGGATGGCTGTTTAACTCTGTAAGTCCTGGGTTGCGGTGACTCGTGGTCCAAAATCATGAAAGAAAAATTATTTGGCCATTTTTTAGTATTAAAAGAAAACAGCAGACTGCCTTGGTGAAAAGCAATGGAAACAATCCTTCAGAACTTTACCTAATACTGCGCTCAACTTCCAACTGCCCAGTGCTCTAAATTTAAAACATAACCATAGGTTTGAGGAGATGCCTAATCCAACAGAGTAGAATTATTGCTGCAACTCCAGGGAATGCAACAGTGACAACCTCAAAACCCATAAAATGCAGTCAAAGACATATGTGAACCATCTGAGGCTTAATGTTTCCTGCAACCTATAGAGAATGCAATGCAGTATATAACCAAGTCCTGTGTCGTGGCTGAATTTGAAAAACAGCTTTCAACTAGCACAGCAAAAAAATGAGAAACTTTAAAATTTGGCTGACTGCACGTAGCACTTTTTAATTGAAGAGTTCATTCTATCTTCCATATAACCTGAACAATGTATTGTTTATTTTAGTAGATTCACATAAAATAAGAAAGAATAAATACTTAGGCCAGTAGTATTACTTCAAGCTACCAATAAAAATAGTCAGAATCTTTCAGACATCTGTTCAAATTTCAGGGTTATTTTCTGTCCTTGCAACAGGCAGTAATATGTACTATGTGGCAGTCACTGCAACTGACAAAGATATTCATATGAATAATGAAAGAGAAAATAAAGGAGCTGGTCTGATGATACAAAATGATAAAAATAAATAATCAAGATGAATACTCTGGATGGAAACACAAAGGAACACAGTCAAAAGGAGCAGAGAAAAGAGATTCTGATCAGATTTTACAAAACCAGCAAGAACTGCTTGATGACATCTTGAGCCTGCTGAAGAAATGCCCATTTTGGAGATACTGCCTTTGTTGAAAGAATGATATATTTTTTTGGATGTAATATGTGTGTGATTTGGTGTTGTACTCATTCAACTACATCATTCCAGGGGGGTGTTATGGATTCATAATCACTTTAAATGGCAGGAACCGACACTGGTATTGCAAGAAGATATTTCATCCTTTTCATACCCCTTGTATCTTTTTCTCTTCTGGCACAATACTCTACCATGACACTAATCTGGAAAGGAAAAATATATATCTGTATATATATTTATACATATATTTATATATATATTTATATATATATTTATATATATATTTATATATATATTTATATATATATTTATATATACATTTATACAGGTTTAATCTTCTCTTTCATTCCTCTCATTGCCCAGCTGCACAAAGGTTAATATTGAATATTTTGGAGCAGGTTTTTACTTTTAGTCTGATAAATGGGAGACTAGAGCTTGGACCCGTAAATCCCTTCTGAGTGCCTTACTAGGGCAATATGTGGAAAGGATGTGAAGGACAGAGATCCCATAGTATATCTGTGAGTTTGAAGTTGTTGATGTAGTCCACCTAGACTTCAGCAAAGCCTTTGACATGGTCTCTCACAGTTTTCTCCTGGGCAAACTGGCTGCCCATGGCCTGGACAAGTATACCCTTCTTTGGATAAGGAAGTGGCTAGAGGGCCATACCCAATGGGTAGTGGTTAATGGAGTTAAGCCCAGCTGGCGACCCATTTCAAGTAGTGTCCCCCAGGGGTTGAACTGGGGCCCATCTTGTTTAATATCTTTATTGATGACCTAGATGAAGGGATCGAGTGTACCCTCAGTAAGTTTGCAGATGACACCAAGATGGGAGGTGAAGTCGATCTGCCTGAGGGTAGGGAGGCCCTTCAGAGGGATCTATGTAAGCTAGATTGCTGGGCTGAGGTGAATGCGATGAGGTTCAACAAGGCCAAGTGCTGGGTCCTGCACTTTGGCCACAATAACCCCATGCAGCGCTATAGGCTTGGGGATGAGTGGGCTGGATGACTGTGAAGAGGAAAGGGACCTGGCGGTGTTGGTTGATGCTCAGCTGAACATGAGCCGACAGTGTGCCCAGGTGGCCAAGAGGGCCAACGACATCCTGGCCTGCATTAGAAATAGTGTGGCCAGCAGGAGCAGGGAGGTAATCATCCCCCTGTACTCAGCACTGGTGAGGCCGCACCTCAAGTATTGTGTTCATTTTTGGGCTCCTGACTACAAGAAAGACATTGAGGCCCTGGAATGTGTCCAGAGAAGGACAACGAAACTGGTGAGGGGTCTGGAGCACAAGTCTTATGAGGAACGGCTGAGGGAGCTGGGATTGTTTAGTCTAGAGAAGAGGAGGCTCTCTACAACTTATTGCACTCTACAATTCTACAACCTCCTGAAGGGAAGTTGTGATGAGGAGGGGTTTGGCCTCTTCTCCAGGCAACAAACAGGACCCGAGGAAATGGCCACAAGCTGTGCCAGAGGAGGTTTAGGTTAGACATAAGGAAGAACTTTTTCTCTCAGAGAGTGGTCAGGCACTGGAATGGCTGCCCAAGGAGGTGGTGGACTCGCCGTCCCTGGCAGCGTTCAAGAGGCATCTGGATGAGGAGCCACAAGATACGGTTTAGTGCTTGTGGTAGCAATGGTAATGGGAGGATGGTTGGACTAGATGATCTTGTAGGTCCTTTCCAACCTTGCAATTCTATGATTCTATAATTCTATGATCCAAGGAGACCTGATAGCAGCCTTTCAGTATCTAAAGGGGGACCTTATTTAAGGGGACAGACTCTTTAGCAGGGTCACTTGTGATAGGACAAGGGGAAACAGCTTCAAACAAAAGAGGGGAGACTTAGATTGCATACAAGGAAGAATTTTTTTACAACAAGGGTCATGAAGCACTGGCACAGGTTGTCCAAAGATTTCATATATGCCCTGTCCCTGGAGACATTCAAGGTTAGGCTGGATGGGGCTCTGAACACCATGATCTAGCTGTGGATGTCCCTGTTCATTGCAGGGGAGTTGGTCTAGATGACCCTTAAAGGTCCCTTCTAACTCTAAGTTTGCTATGATTCTATGATCCTAAATCTGGTCAGAATTGATTTTTTTTGTTTGTTTGTTTATTTGTTTTGCCTCATAAACAGAAAAGTAAATAAGCCTTTTTGAAATTCCCAAAATCTCATAGCCAGCATGATATCTGAAGTAATTTCACATAGTAACTACAGCCACTTTTGTCTCACTGCAGAACTCAAGGCTTAATGTACACTTCCAAATTTAATAACTTTGGACATGTAGTGTTAACTCTGCAACTGCTAAAGCTCATTAGCTAACAGTTGTTTTATTAATTACTACAAAGTCAATAAATAAAAAACTCCAGTCATCCGTTAAGTATACAGCTTAAACCATTTGTACAAGCTGATAGTGTCTTTTGTAAAGGAAGAAGTTGTGTGGCAATAATAAACAGCAAAATCACAACCAAATCTCACTAGCAAACTCATTTTTTGTTTTACTCTTCCTCATCCTTCCACATCAACTTTTTTTGCTTTATTCTAGGAAAATTTCCATTTTTTAACACTATACTATCAATGAGCAAAATTTTAATTACCTGAATGTCATTGTTTTTATTTGACACCAATATAATGAGGTCAGATCTCACTACTACAAGTGGAGATTCTCTGGGGAGGTAAGAGAGTGCTGCACAAGGTGTCTGCCTACACTCTTGCTAGTCATAACAATTGCATCTTTACTTACAGATGTGTTTAAATTACATGGTTAAAGAACGTGGCATAGAGACAGAGTGTCTTTGAAATCAGCGCCATGTTTACTGCTTTTAGCAGCCTTTGAAATGAGTACACACATTCCTTTGTTCAGGGTAACTTGAAAGGTTTGAAGATTTGGATCATCAAGTACCTTGTCTTTATGGTGTAGGAACAGGGAAAGAGATACTAATGATTTCAACCTTTGTATTATTTCCTCATGGAAGGGATGGATTAGCCCTTCCAAATCAAGCAGGATGTACATAACTAAACCCAGACTGGCCGTTGACTCTATATCATCTGTGAGTTTTGGGGCCAAAAGAGGATCTGATGATGCCTCAGTAGCCATTGATGAATTTCCTGTTAATTATGATTCTTTTGAAGAGCAAATGCAAGTTCTACTCTGATAGAATAGGATTCATTTTGTGATGGCTGCTAGAAGTGAATACTGCTCTTGCATTCACTGACCTGAGGACCAGATCTACCACTCTATACTTATAGTCTGTGTAAGGGTTCCTACACATCATATATGTCTGTATACAGTTCCTGCTGTGGAATTAGGAATTTCTTCTTTTCATAGAAGGAGAATAAATAAATAAATAAGCTCAAAATGCAGCTAAGATTGTTCTTAGATTGTTCTTTTTCTTTTCTTTTTTTTCCTTTTCTTTTTTTTTTTTCCTTTTTTTTTTTTTTTTTTGTGAGGGCTGCTTTAGGCATCATGTTAAACAAGTACATGAAACAGCCTCTTGTGAATTACAATTGCTATATATTTCCTTTATTTCCTTTTAAATAAAGACTTGGCTTTTTGCCCTAAATTGCACAAAGGATATATATATATATATTTTTTTTAATGCTTATCCATTAAATTACTGGAAGAATGGTAAGCTTAAGCACTGGAGTATTGTCTTTCTTCCCTAGGGAGAAGAAAGATGTATTTGTGTCTAGGTGGTGTGTGTTAGTCAGACATTCCCCCCCCCTCGTTTACCCCCGTTTATGCTATGTTTAATCAAGTTGTTTTGTTTCTTTCTGTTTTGTCATTGTAACTTTTCTGGTAGTGCTATGCTTGAACAAATAACTACCTTTAATAAGGTAGGAATTTATGAGAAGATGCCCTTCTTTCACTGTATATTTTCATGTGTTCAGTGCGGTTGCTTTGCATTATGCAGTTATCTTTACCCTGTACAGTCATGCTGTATATCCCATGTAAATATCTTCCAAGCTCACTCACACATGTTGCTTCAGTTGAAATGTAACTGAACAGCAGAATGAGAATGTGAACATGCATTAGTATAAGTAGATCAGTAACAGCAATGTTTTACCAGCACAGGCTATAAAGTCTGCTGCTAGTGAGTACCCTAAGGGAGAAAGAAACTCATGGAGTTGCATTAATAACCCTTTTACAGTTTGGTTATGGCAACCATGCAAATGTAGACCCTGAAGAAGTCAGCTCCCTTCTATCAGTTCCCACTTTACTGTAGACAAGTTTCCAACTTGCAAAGCCAGAAAGTTTCCATCCTATACAACCCTTTGCCTCCCAGTGCCGTTCTTGGTCACATCTAGTCTCACCCCACTGAAGGCTGGATGCAGCTGAACCCATATGTAAGCATTCACAGTCCAAGAAGCCCTTGCTTGGCTTAGGTGGTGGTCATTCTTAGCTGAAATATAAATATAGCTTTCAATATGTTTTATATTCTTTCTATGAAATTTGCAACACTTTCAAATATTTCCTCCATATATCTTAGGAGGTCTGCAGAAAGGGCTCTGACTGATTTGCCAAAAGCTGTTGGGGATGAAATAAGAGCAGTCATGCGAATTATAGAACAAGAACTCAAAGCAGGATTTTCTTACATCTAGAGTATGTGATAGAATTATATACTGTGGGAATTAACTCAAAAATGTCACAGGGCAGTGTAGTCTCAACAGGACAAAGCATTGGCAACAGATTGCCTGGAGAAGTTGGGGATGTCCCATCTCCGGAGGTGACCAAGGCCAAGTTGGATGAGGCCCTGAGCAACCTGAGCTGAAAGGTGGCAACCAGCCCATGGCTGGGTGTAGGGGGTAGGATTTGAAGTTTCTTGCATCCTGAGGCACAAAGTCAACTGCACGGCTTGTAGCTCATGGGCAGCCCGGTCTTCTGTTTTGCCTGACTTCACATAGAATAGTTAGATAAATATTTTCTTTGAAGCTGCCAAAAATAAATTTACCTCCCTAAAATATATTTCTAGTTTATACTTTAACAGATATGAAGTTTTTAATAGAACATTGATGGTAAAAATTAATAAAAGAAACTCCAAGAGCTATTAAACAATTACAATCCTAATTTAAGATTCTTTTATTCTGAGAGCTTTCCATGCTGGGAAGCTTAAGATGGGAAGACTAGCCTTCGGTCCTATGGAGCTTGTAGCATAAATAGTTAAGAGACAAAATTATGGTTAAGAATGAAGTTTAATGTAATCCTTTTATCTTATTTTATTTTAACTTGTATGTTAGTCTAATTTCCCAGAAAAATTAAACTGGGAAGTGCACCCTGTTTGCAGCAGCATCTTTAAAGAACCACCTATTAATTAAATATTTATTAAAGTCTACATTAGCTGGAGCTGACAGCTAGATTCCCAGGGAAGATTCAGGCTGGATATTAGGAAATACTACTTCTCTGAAAGAGTGGTCAGGCACTGGAATGGGCTGCCCAGGGAGGTGGTGGAGTCACCGACCCTGGAGGTGTTCAAGGAATGTTTGGATGCTGTGATGAGGGATATGGTTTAGCGAGAACCATTGGTGATAGGTGGATGGTTGGACTAGATGATCTTATAGGTCCTTTCCAACCTTAGTGATTCTGTGATTCTGTGATTCTGTGATTCAGAAATCTCTCCTGAGCTGAATGTCATAGGCTATGATCTCTGCATTAGCTGAACTCCAGGTGCAACTGGATCTGAGAAACAGTTTGCAATCTGTCACACAGCAGGAAGACTGAGTGTTATCATTGGGGGTACACAAACAACCCCTTCAAGAAATTGTATTATGATTCACCAAATATCTACTGTAGCCTATACTCTGGATTTGTTTTAGCCTTAAGTATGCATGAAAGTATATGTGTAAAGCTCTTTAAATGTAGACACTTCCCACATTAGATGTGTTTTCACAGAAGATGTGAATCCATCTATTTATAGTGGGGCTCATTCACTGGAAATAAAAGCTATGCACTTGCAAAAAATGTCTATGGAAGCCCAAATAATTTATTTTTCATCTCAATCAGCTGCTAATAGTAATCATTGCATTCACTATAGTTTGTAAAGGAAATCACTGAGGCAGTTTCAGATACCCTGATGAAGTAATGCAATTTCCAAAGTTTCGATTCACATGGCTTTTAAGGAATACTATTGTTCAAAATAATGTATGATACTGATTTTGTTAGACACAACAATGAAACTAATCCAGGAAATGAGAAAAATTATTTAATTTGGTGAGGAAGCTGTCTTGATATGTCACATTTTTCTTCCTTACCAACTCTTCTAAGTCTCAATCTGGTTGGGAAAAGTGGAGAAAGAACTCATGGCAACATAACATAACACCATCAAATCAATGGACATTTCCATTTTGCTTGAAGAACAAGAGAGATATAATGACAGGGGTAAAAGGGTGTTTACATTTCCCCAGGTGATTGAACCATCTAGCTCTGGGAAGCATTGGGTTTCTTGTTGTGAAACTAACACACTTTGCTATGTAGCAGAGCATGTACAGTACTCCCAGCTCACCAGGGTTCTCCTCACTTCACAAAAACAATCTAGACATTTTCTTCCAAACTTCACTTGAGAGAAGCCTACTTATTTTGCCACTAGGGAAAATAAAATATGCATCTCATTTAGAAGTTCCTAGATACACCAGCTTGGTCAAAGTGATCTTGGGTAGAGCTGAGATTGATGCAAAAATACCATACTTCACTACGTCAAACCTAGGCAGACTTCATGACTAAGGCAGTATCTGCTTACTTCAAGCAAATAGAAGATGCAGAGGTGTGTAAAGTAAACAGTTGAGTGAGAAGTTTGGGAAGACTTAGGAGAGTACATAGTGATGTCATCAATAACACATCATTATCATTCTGAATTGGGTTGCTATGGTGGAAGGTAGGTAAGATAGCTGAAGTAGGAGAATCAATTATGACATGTAGCCATCCAGTCTAACTACTGAAGTATTAAAGATATATTGTACCTGGGATTCAAAGATGTCACTTTTCAAGTTCTCTCTGCCCCAGGAATTACATGGTTACTGTTTTCTAAGGTTCAGCATCTTGCTCTCTTAAGTTGCTTCCCCAAAAGACAAACTTACCCCACCTTCTCTGCAAGCTGTAATCAGCACCAGGTCAAAGCAATTAATTCACTTCAAAGAGCTGTTGCTGCACAGACCCATATGGCTGCTTCCTATGTGACTCTGTAAGCTAATTAGAGTTGACTTTATTTTGCCCTCTTCCATTTTTCTCTACCTGAGGACCCAGTTCTCCAGTGCCTCCAACTCTATACCTCTATGCAGCCCCTCTGAAGTCAGTTTCTTGCCACTAGGAAGGTTACTCATGTATTTAGTCTAATGCTTTTCTATATCTAATTCAATTACACTGTTCTAATTGTGTCTCTTTATGTCTCCTTAAACAGTAGAGTTTGGCACAGGTACAAGAGTTTTACAGCTGAGTAGATTTAAAGGGACTACTCTGACTATCTTTGTAGAGGAATGGTCTGTATTTATTAATGCCATGTTACAGAGATGGGTTTAGGGCAGAGAAACCAGGGCAGTTCTCCAGGATCATAAATGCCTGGGGTGAGCAGGCCAAATCGGATTGCAATGAGAATTAGCCAAAGCAGAAATGGCTTCTGTGTGGGCCAGCCATATGTCTTAAGCAGGTACTATTACTTTGCAAGTCACCTGAAGGTTTCTGACAGAACAACTGTATCAAGCAATGCTATATAGGTGTTCAGTGCCTACAATGATGAAGTTCCAGCTGCAGACATAGGTTTTGTTGGCACAAATATTCTTCCTCCGTCATATTTTACTACAGCATTATCTATAGAATATTCTTGTCTCTAAAGTGGAAGGACATGCTTTTGATAGATAGACCACTTTGTGGAAAATAAATTGGTTAGATGGTCTCAATCAAAGTGTTGGAGTCAGAGGTTCCTTATCCAGATGGAGATCAGTGACAAGAGGTGTTCCTCAGAAATCAGTATTAGGAAAAACACTGTTTTACATCACTGTTTCATTGATTCCAAGATGAGATGAATATCAGAATTGTTATTTAATGCCCTGACAAAAATAAGATGCTAGTTTTATCGTTGTTGCTTTCCTGTATAGTGCTGGAGTTTGTGGTGAAAGGAAATAAATGGGGTGGAAATAAATGCTGTATTTATTTTGTGTATGGCATATAGTACTTTAGAAACTAAAGCTAGAAAATTCTACTTCAGGATCCATTCTTATATTATGTTTTTCAAGTCCACTGTACATTTTATTTTTAAATACCATAGTGAAAGGTCACAGTGTGTGAGATTTCTCAGAATATGAAGTTATCTCTCAAGTCACTTTAAAAAATAATCCTTCTCCATGTGTGACCTCCTCTCCAAATAGTTTCTCACTCTTTCTATTCTCCAGTGGGATACTGAAGGCTGCCAAATACCACTGAAGTGGGTGGACTCTTATGGGCCTTGTGTAACTTGCTAGAATAAACCCTTTGATATTTACAGACTGTGTATTTTGTAGAGCAGATGAGGGCATAGAGAAATGCAGATTTGATTAATTGGTGACTCTAGAAACTTGGAGAAAAATTATCTTAGGCAAAGAAAAAGATCTTTAGTTTGACCTGTCACATCAAATTTCATTTCAGGATCTCAAGCTCACTTCTTTAAAACTCTCTTTAATATACTGAGGTGAAATTTAGCAAGAAACATCCTTTTGGACTGAGAAGTAAAAACATATTGTTTTAATGTTGAAAAATAACAAGTTTCTTCTATTTCTTTTAGAGATTTTTAGACTGGGTAAGTTCAGTTCTTAGCAGAAATGTTATGACTGACCTGAATCTGCATGCATAAGACAAAAATGTTGTCTGCCTCTTTTGTAGGTAGCTTTTAGCCTCTAATCCCTCAATAGTATGACAATCTTAATGGAAGTGGTATTAAATTTTGAATATGAACCAGTCCCTGTGGCACTATCATTGTTACTATATTCAGAAATATAAACTGAAGAAAATGGAACCAAGAGGATCAATGTTTTTGTTTTCAACTCTTCTTACCTTTAGTGTTTGAAGTCCTTCCCCATCAGCTCCTCAAAAAGGGCATATCCAACTATTATTTCCTTTAATGAAGACAGTGGGAAAGTGAAGTGGTACGATCTTTGTATTAGGTATGAAATAGTTAACATTCTGAAGCCAACTTCATCATTTGAATCCCAACATACCTCCCATTTAATCCATCTGCTGAAGAGAGATGTAATATTGTCACTCATCAGGCAGGAGGATTTTAGCTATGCCCATAAAAATACTTGCACAAGTTCCCTTAGCTAAATGTTAATTAAAACACAGGCTTTGCAAGAGATGGCCTGGGAACTCCAGTGGTTTCTCTAGCTTTGCTATGTCAGGAAAAAATCCTCTCTAAATGAAATACTTAGGAAAGATTGCTGTGGCTTGGAGCCATAGGAAGATTGGTCACAAAACCTGATGCCACATTTTTGGTGCCGTGAAGAACTCATCTGATTTGTCTTCCTTGTGATTCAGATTCCTCATGCACAGAACTCATGTGATACTACCTTTGTGCTCACAGAGCACTCACAAGGAAGTTCAGTTAAGAGAGATGCTTTAAGCCTTCTTAAAATCCTTGGGTAGATAATAGATAAAAATATAACAATTGAGTTTATATAACAAAAATACAGTGCTAAGACAACTCCTTTTCAGGGATATTCCTAAGCAAAAAAAAAAAAATGGTTCCTGTTTGTTTTCTCTCTGCTGATATAAAATGAAGCCAACAAAACTCTAACTTTCATGTTCTATAAACCAGCAAAGCAAAGAAATGCATTTGTTGCCAGAAAACATACAACAATCAAAATAGTTTCTTTTAGCTTGCAAAAACCTTTAAAATCTGAAATACCTACCTGGAAAGTTTTCAGGAAATATGGGTTGGATTGTTTTATTTTTATGAATTTTCATAATTTTTTAAGTTCCACTGTATGTTACTAGAAGAATGCAGAAAGAAGCAAATCTCCATAGAAGTTACTATAATAGGTTTAATTTGTTTCCATTTAGTGAGTTAACAAGGTGATTTCAAACAGAATGCTTTCAGGGTGTGTATACAATAGCTAGCAGTTTTCCTCTTTTATACTCTCGTGTATAGAGAGTACTGTAGAAGCCATAAAGTACACAGTACAATAACAATTTGCAAACAGCCTATATGTCTCAGAACTCATGATGTTTCCTAGTCCCACAATTACTTAAAAAGAAATGGCTTTCTAACTCCGAATGCTTCAAAAGTCTGATATGGAGAAGTACATCTTACCATACTAAAAATCAGACACTTAATTAAGTATCCTATTAAAAAATTACACAACAGAATAGAGTCACCACAGCAAATCAAGCTAAATTAGTGAAAAAGAGAAGTACCAAACCTCCTGGCTTAATGAGTTTAACTCATGATAGAAACAAGGGCTATGAGTTCCTCCTGCCCTCTTATGTATGTAATTGACCATAGCACTACACAGATAATTATTAGAACATCTAACTTCAGCATGAAAAAATGCAGCATACATTACCACTTGCTTTTCTGGTAATGTATTTAGAACTTAAAATTGGCATTGAAGGATGAAAATATTGATAGTATTATCATAGATCATATTGGTGAAGAAATGAAATTATTAGTTTAAGTCACTCAAATACCTTCATAAGAGTCCTCCTTACTGTTCTTAGTATGTTCTGGTCACCCATATGTCTTTATACACAGAGAAAATAAAGTTATTTCCTGCTTTTAGCTAAGTTAACAATTGCATTACTTAGTTCTAACTCCCCGTAGAGTTTAAGCAGAATTTGTCTGCCTTTCATTTCAGAGGCTGTAAGTTGAAACCTTAAAGGATTTTCCTTAATAAACTTTCTGTGTGCCTGTTTTCCTTTCACTGTAATATAGATGACTACATTCGCACCACACAATTATCTTTATTGCCTATAAGCAAGCTGTGTAAGAATTGAACATTTCAGCTTTTTCCTTTTTTTTTTCTTTTTTTTTTTTTTTCTGGTAAAACCTTTAGAATTTTCTTTTTTCCATGAAGTTTTGAGTACATTTAGAACTTGGTTTGTGCTGTTTTTTTAAACTCTGCAATCCTTGAAGAAAATGCCTAATTAACCTCTTTTGGCCACATCTCTAATATGCTTCCATTAAATTCCATTAAATTTGTGAAGATGCGTGGGCACCTACCACTGGCTAATTTACAAGTAAATGTTTGTGTCCATCTCAAAAAATGCTCTGTGAATCGTAGTGGATGATCCTACGCGCAGATGTTGCCATTGCTAGGCCTGTTATTGGCATTCACATATTTAAAAAAAAAAAAGAAAAAGAAAAAAGCTTTCCTCTTCTTTTATTTGCATCTATTTTATTTGCATTTATTCAGCACAGGGAGATAAAATGCCTCAAATGTCTCCTTTGTTGTCTTGTTCTTGCTGGGTTTTGTTATTCTTTTGCTTTTTATTTTTGCAATACAGTAGTTAGCAATGTAAAATATCTGCTTTTACAAGTCTGGAGGTTTTTTTCTGTGATATCTAATAGATATCCTCACTATGCCTCAATGGTTAGTACACAGCTAGAAATACTTGTAAGAGCTACCTCCTCTGAGATACTCTCATACCGTCTTCTTGAACTCTGTCCCCAAGTGTTTACTTCTGCGTTCTTCCAGAGGTAAGGAATATCACAGAATCATAGAATTATAGAATCATTAACGTCGGTGAAATCATTTAGTCTAACCATTAACCCGTCACCACCATACCCACTACACCACGTCCTTCAGTGCAGTATCTACATGGTTCTTGAAAACCTCTAGGGATGGTACCCCACCACTTCCCTGGGCTGCCTGTTCCAGTACCTCACCACTCTTTTGAGAATAAATTTTCCTAATATCCAACCTGAGGTATATCCAACCTAGATATCATGTGTGGCTGACCAAAGAGCCAGGACAAAAATGTCCTCTCTTTTCCCAACTGTGTGTTTTTCTGTGCTGAGGGGAAGGATGTATCAGAGATTTATTTATCAAGATGTATTTGGGCTTATTTAGAAATTAAAGGTGGTGTTGAAAAATAGGTGAATTATGAGCTCTAAATTTTGGCAGCATGTATATAGGAGATGTGCTGTCTAAGCAGCAGAGAATCTTTTTTGAATTAAGCTAAAAAAAATCATAAAAACAGGTAAAAATGTCCCTATGACACCAAATTGCAGTGTGACAGACAGAGGTAACAATCAGACAATCAACAGACAAGAGTGTAACAATCCATTGTGATTCCTTACAATTTCAATAGGTGAAAGAAAGATGAGAAAAAAAAAATATATAAAAGGGTTGCTATGCCAGTGCCCTGGGAGTCATTTCATTAAGGGAAAGGTGGCATGCACTACAGGCACCTTTCAATCCAAGAAGACTCCAGCTTCACTCCATATGAGTTGCCCCCCAGATACCCAAGCGCTCAGAGCACTTGGATTTTCTCCCATTATTAACTGCCTATTCAACCATTTCTCCATAAATTAATTTCTTCAGTTTGATACACACCTGTGAATGTCTTAAAAAATAATAATAATAAAAAATAACCTAATTTTTGTGGCCACAAAGAAATTCTCTGACCCTTCCTGCTTCTGTCAAGCAAGGCAAGGAGGACTGCTACAGCTCTGGAGTCAGGTTTGGATCTGAGATGCAGTGTTACACAGAGTTTACTAAGCTATATGGCATCCCTTCCCCACGCCTGGGAGCTGCCAGAAGAAATATCCTGATAATACTCGAGAAAGGCTTAGTCTGAGACCAGCTGTAGATTGTCAGTTGCTGGTTCTGAGTACAAGGGAAAATAGAAGAGGATTATGCAGCTGAATGAGCAGTGGTGATAAGGGGAAATTCTGGATGAAAAAACACCTCATTCCTGGAAAAACATGCAAAATCTGAGGCTGCAGGCAGACCAGTGGTACAAGAATTTCATTGAGCAGAGAAAAACAAGCGACAGTAAATCTCTGGAAGCTGTCCACCACCCCTGAGTGCTAATGCATTCTTCCACGTCCATTTGGCATGGAAAAATCTTTAGCTACATGCTCTGTATGAATACATACTGCTATGAAAAAGATACGAGCATGGGTGTCTTTGCCTGCAGCCTGAATGGGAACAGCAGACATGGAGCTCGTTTGTACACTCCAGAGAGGGCTAATCCGGAAAGCAGAGTGATGCAAGGGCTCTCTACTACCCTTGCTGGCTTTTCTTTTTGAAGAAAAGGAAATCCACAGGAGATGGATGAGACAAGCCTTCCTCCAAGAAGACCCCTCACTCTACCTACCACTTGCTCATAAAACCTGGGCTGAGCATTCTGACCACAGGAATGAGATTTTTTACCATCCTCTGAGCACCTGCAGGATGGTGTTTTAGTGTAATTTCAGCATTTCGAGACCCAAAGCATATACTTAATATTTGCTTTGAGGCACCTTTCCTTTCTAGTGGTGCAGAGCTGCATTTCTAAAACTGCCAGGGCAGTGAAGGAGTGTCTGAGATGGCTGAGATGCTTCTGAAGAAATAAGGGATTATTTTTCTTTTTTTTTTCTTATCTCTGTCTTTTACTTGGAGATATCTCATCACTTTGTTTAAAATTCTGTTATATTGCAGAGAATAGAGGTGGTTTTTGATGTTTCTGGCTGGCAGACAGCAGCTAAAACACGGGAAAACTCATCAAATGAATATTCCATAAAAATGAAACAGAAAGCTGGCAGAAAATCTATAGAAGTAAACAACGAAAGCATACAGGCTCAGGTAGGAATTTAAGACTCGGTCATGAGAAAAGTGCAATGCGGGAGGGACATTAAAATTCAGTAACTTGGAAGTTGCAATCTGTCACATGAAAATAAGTTGGAAGGCACATCAAATATCATTGAACCCCAACCTCCCCAGCAATGGGCTGGTTGCCACCCACCAGCTCAGGCTGTCCAGGGCCACATCCAACCCATCCTTGAGCACCTCCAGGAATGGGGCTCAGTTTCTCTGAGCAGCCTGATATCTGATCTAAAGAATATGTTGTTATTACTCCTAGGCATTATAGATGATGTATCTGATCTAAAGCATGTGTTACTAGTGTTACAACTGTACAGTCAGCATGGGTGGTGCGCTGGTTGACAGAATCAATACTTCTGCTCTAAGACATGCTTGAATATAATAGAATCACAGAATATCTGAACTTGAAAGGGACTCACAAAGATGATCGAGTCTAAACACTGTCTCTACACAGCAACACCCGAATTCAAATCCAATGTCTGAGAGCAATGTCCCAGTGTTCCTTGAACTCCGGCAGTTTGGGGCCATCCCCACTGCCCTGGGCAACCTGTTCCATGTCCACTGCCATCTGGGACAGAACCTTTTCCTAACCCCCACCTGACCCTTCACTGACAAAGCTCCATGACATTCCCTCAGGTCCTGTCACTGTCACAGAGAGCAGAGATCAGTGCTGCCCATCCCTGTGAGGAACTTCAGACTGCCATGAGGAGCTGCAGGCCCCATGAGGCCTCCCATCATCCTCCTCTTCTCTGGGCTGAACAATCCAAGGGACTCCAGCCACTCCTCATACATCCTGCCCTCTAGACCCTTCTCCATCTTCATAGCTTGGTAGTTAACAAACTCTGGCTCTGAAGCACCTGATTGTCCTTACGTTATTAAAGCCCTTAAACTTCTTTGCAACAATCAAAGAAGCAATTACTATGTTCTCGTAGGACTTATTTCTCAGGTAGATCTTATTTCTCAGAGTATTTTTGTCTCTCCTCAAAATGCATGCAATATAAAACCTTCTTGCTGCCTCATTTTCTGCGTTATTGATGAGCAACAAACATTTTTGATTACGGAGGTTATAATGCAAGTGGAAAACTGAAGGTCCTAAAGAAACAAATTCTGAGACATCATGGCTGTGATGGGTTGATGGTTGGACGTGATGATCTTGGAGGTCTTTTCCAACTTTAATGATTCTGTGATTGCTTGGAAAATGGAAAATGTGGCTCCATGTAAGAATCCTCAGCAGAGATCTCAGAAAGGAAGCTGAAGGGTCCTGCCAAGTGCCAAAAAGCTTTGGAAGGTTCCAGCTGCCCAAGGCAGCTTTGGAGCCATACTTAAACCCGAAGAACCAGCATCAGAAAACATCTCAGATTTCCCCTGTGTTCACCCCAGGATGAATTCCTTGTAACTTCTTTTTACAAGGCTTCTTGTAATACAAACCATATGTGTGTCCGGGCTTTCAGTTCCTGACTTACACACAGGTTGTGTCTGATAAAACATAAAGCTGAAGCACCAAGCCTGCTTTATCTTGTCCAGTCTACTTCTATATGCTTTTTTTCTTAAAACATTTTTTTAAGACCTTAGGCATTTGGATTTTCTGCTGAATCACACTTTCTGCTTTATCTCCCTTACAAGACTCTCTCTGAAGCCTGCATTTATTTTATCCCTGTGCACTCTTTCTGGGGGTTCTGTTTGATGGTATGTTGAATATGAGTGAACAGTGTGCCCTGGCAGACAAAAGTGCCAACTGTATCCAGGAGTGCATCAGACTTCCAGTCCAACTCTGCTGCTGCAGTCTCATCTTGAGCACTGGGTGCAGTCTTGGGAATCACAATATGAGAACATAAAGCTATTAGAGAGCCTCCAAAGGAGGACTACAAAGATGATGGAAGGTCTAGAGGGAAAGGCATAAAAGGAGAAGCTGAGTTGAATAGATTTGTTCAGCCCAGAGAAGAGGAGGCTGAGGGGAGCAGCCTGCAGCTTTCCATGGTGCTCTACAGCTCCTCACAGTAACCTGCAGCTCCTCATGGTGACCTGCATCTCCTCACAGGGCAACAGAGAAGCAGCACTGATTTATGTCCTCTAGTGACAGCAACAGAACTTGAGGAAATGGCCTGCAGCTGCACCAGAGGAGGGTCAAGTGGGTGTTAGGAAGAGTTTCTTCACTGAGAGGGTGGTCAGGCTCTGGAACAGGGTCCCTAGGTACATGATCCCAGCACCAAGCCTGATGGAGTTCAAAAAGTGTTTGGAGAACACTCTCAGAAATACTGTTTGATTTTTTGTGTGGTCTTGTGTTGAGCAAGAAGTTGGACTCAGTGATCCCTGTGGGTCCCTTCCAACTCAGGATATTCTATGATTCTAGTCTCTTCTGCAATTATTCCAAGGAACTGAATGTGTCTTGCCAAAATACATGCCCCCCCAGCACTCAGAGTACTGCTGCTTGTCAGTTCAGGGTTGTCCATGCAAAGTGTTACCACTCACAACAGCAGCTCTGTAAGGTGATCATTATCTTTCCCTGTTTTGTGTTCTCTGTTCACAGTCTTCTTGCTTCACTGCTGCCAAAACAGAGATGCTTCAGCATTTTGTTGCTATCTTTTCCCATTCTTAAGTTCAAGTAGAAGGGGTTTTTGAAGGATTTCTTAAGTGCAGCTTACTATTATTTCTCCAATAAGCATAAAAGGCACGCTGGTGATTGTCAGATATAGACTGTGTGACTGACTCCCATGATCTCACGTTTCTCTATGGCCTTTTTCTTTGAAATGAAGCACAGCCACACTGCATGACTATGTTTAATTACTTACAAGAAGTAATTTCTTATTATTTCTCATGTTGGATGGAAGCTTTCAACCGCCTCATCTGTCTTGTTATTTAAAACCATGGTATGAGCAAATGTTACATTTTTCCCTTGGATGTGAGAACAACAGGACTCACAAAATGTCAATCCTCAGTAGAGCGTGCATTTAGACATGTTTAATACAGGCTAGAAACATAAAGCAACAAATAGCACAGGGAAGGTAAAACACATTTTAAAGCATTATGACTTATAAAATGGTCTCTTCTCACAAGCAACAGCAGTAGGACAAGAGGGAATGGCCTTAAGTTTTGGGATGTTAAGGGATGTTCAGGTTGGGAATTAGGAACAATTTCTTCTCAGAAAGAAAGGTAATGCATTGGAACAGCATGCCCAGGGAGGTGATGGACTAACCATTCCTGGAGGCGTCCAAGAACCATGCAGATGTGGCACTGAGGGACATGATTATTAGGCGTAGTGGGGTTGGGCTGACAGCTGGACTAGATGCTCTTAGAGTCTTATCCAACTTTAATGGTTCTATGATTGTATGAAAAGAAAATTAAGGGAGCGAACAGTGAAAAGGAGAGGAAGCAAATAGAGTGTGATGTAAGGACAATTGAAGCATTTGTAGCTGGAAAATCAGATCTGGGACTTGGTACAATGCACAGCTCACTGCTGAGGGCATGCCTTGGGTGCCTTCTGAAGGTGTGTGGGGGCAAGACCAAGCTGTGTGAGCATCTCTCTTCTGTTTGGATACAAACTTTCTGCTTTAGGGCAGAATCTTGAGCATTAGCTATTATAATAGTTACACTGTCAGGGATTTCTTATATTTTCCTCAAAGGAAGAGTGTGTCTGCTTGCCAGAGACAAGATTCTACATATAATGAATCACCGCTCTGACCCAGGGCACAAACTCCTTTGTACCGAACAGAATGTATTTATGTAGGATCTCATAATTACTCCCCTTGCTTTACAGCAGATCCTTCCTTTGTTTTGGCTGTGTCTGCTAAGGTATGCACGCAGCCAGGCTTATCCTGACTTGTAACTCCTCTCACCAGATAACAACAGGAGGAATTTCAGGACCCAACTGAAAACAAAAGGAGAGTAATATATATGCAGATGTACAGCCAGTTCAAGGCTCCTTTCAGACTATTCTCCCATCTTTATTTGTTCCTTTTGCAATCTAAGTTAAGCTTCTGCCTGTCACAGAAAGTAGATGGCATCTGACAAGTCCTCCACTGCCTGCTTTAAACTTTGCAGGACCACAGATCTCTGGGGGGCCTTGTCAAGTCCCAGCAGACCTGTTCTGTTCTGGCTTAAAAGTTTATTCTGTGCAGAAAACCAATCGAAGAGTCTTCTGTCAACATTTCTTCTCAATATTTTATTTGGTAATTGCCTTTAAAGTATTACACTGCCCCCCAAATGATGACACTCTGTTTGTTGTGAAATCATTTTGAATCTTTTTGTGCGAACTGCGGTATGTAAACACACAATGATGTGCCAGCACTGATTTGAGATTTAGGTCTTTAGGAGGTAAATGACCATGTGTTTGGTTAACCCTTGTTAAATTTTTGTTCATTAGTTTATTTGCCCTTCTTGAAAGTGCTATTATGTAGGAGCATTAAGTGTATATTTGTGTTGAAGGTGAGTGCAGGGCAAATGTATTAACAAAGGATTCAAAGGTAAACCAGAGTGAGAGCTCAGGGGAGTTTCTTGTGGGTGGAGGAATGAAATGAGAATGAGAAGAGGCTG
>JACDJE010000169.1:1095294-1182657 GCA_016647715.1 Pavo muticus
AAAAAAAAAAAAAAAAAAAAAAAAAACCTGCAGTGCTGTTCAGAATAAACGTTCCCAGCAATGCTCAGTGCACGTTCTCTGCCCATGCTAAGTCAGTGAAGCTGCCAGGCAGGCATGTGCAGATTCAAGTCAGCATGGGAAATGGACACTGTCATGGTGATGGCTCACTGTCTGAACTTTTTTCCATTTAAAGTTAACCTCTTCGTATTGATCTCAGCAGATCTGAGGAATAAATCAGATGAGTGTAGTGAAGGGGAATTAGACTTTTGAATATTTTCAAAATATTTCAAAATTGTTGTTTTATGTCATTGCTTAGAGCCATACATAGAGCGCACAGGGAGTATAGAAACCCTCACAGACCTCAACAACAGATTTTCACTCTTGTTTTACGCCCTTTTTTAAATACCTTTCCTAAGACAAAGTAACGAGAAACAAGGTTCAAACTCCACAAACTCAATTTGACCACCTATTCTTCAGTAGCTCATCTTTGAAAAGTAGCCAGGGGATTTACAGAAGATAACTGCTAAGTTTCTACAGAGGAACGCTTCTCTGTTTTGTAACAAGAAGAGAGAAATTACCATGTGGCAATTAATGTAACTAAACAAAATGGGAGTTAGTGGCTTGTATACACACATGCATCAGCCATGTGTGAAGTTCAAGATTTTCTTTTATTTCTAAAATGGTCTATTGCATATCGGTACAAAGAATGTTGTGCGTATCTGAAAGTTGAAATTCAGGTCCTTCTAGTTCCTGTAGAACTCAGTCTGCCCATGTATAATAAAGGTGAACTACATAACAGCAAGAGGTATACCGGGAAGCTTTGATGGTGCTGAAGTTCGCTGGTGGCAGCGGATCAGAGGCACTGCCTGGCCCCCAAAGCCTGATGCACCCAGAGCCCATCAAGCACAGAAGGTGTAGGAAATGGGGTGGCTCAGGGAGTCATCTCGCTGACTTTCAAGCTGTCTTTGGCACACATTAGAGCAGCCTGGGGACTGTTTTAAACAACTCCAGCTGGGAATAAGCCAAGCACAGTAGTATTCTGGCCAAGTCCCGGCACTCTTCTTTCTCCAGGGCCAGCGAGGATTGATGGTATATTAGCAGGGTTCATTGACTGTGTGCCAGCTAGGGATGTTATAATGCCAGGAGAAATCTCAGTTCATGAAATCTGAAGAAATTCCAGGCTTTATGCACTGCTATAATGGTGCAGAAACTGGAGTTTATCTGAGAAATAAGACCTGAAAGTGCGAGGTTCTTGGTGTGTTAAAACGAGACAGAGATAGCAGAAGAAAGAGAGCAAGGGGGGAGCACCTGAAAAGTTCAGTAATAATGAATGTTGCCACTAAGAAAGGATATTTACTGAATGAACTGGGAAAGCTTGTGAAGAGATATGAAGTCACTTTGGAGTGGCACTGGCTTGGAAAAAGACCACAAGGGTCATCTAACAGCCATCTAAGAGGCAAAAGACCCTTGGATGTTAGTAGGAACAAATTCCACTTGGGTTCTGCAAGTCCCTGTAGTCTACTTGCTTCCCTCTGGTGTTATATTTCAGACTCTATTCTCTCCCTGGTCCCGTAGGCACCACTCAGAACAAAGGAATTCTTTGGAGATCTCAGGATTTAACAATATTTTGACAGAATGCAGAAACGGATGTCCTGCCACAGTGATCAAGCTCCACCCTAAAACAGCTTTGGATCTCGTAGCATGCTCATTCCTGGAGATCTTAGTCGCCTTGATATTCTCTGCTCCCTTTCTTACTTTTTTTGTTGGAGAGCTATTGAATCACCTCGCTCCTGAACTGAAAAATATCTGACTAATTTCTACTGTACAGAACACAAATATAGGGTGTTTTTATACCCACAAGGAACATACTCACACGGATACAAAAGCCTTCCCCTGAAGTCAGCAACTGCCTGCATGTCCAAATACTTCAAGACTGAGAAGACATTCCTGAAGTCTAAAATGGGAAAAATAGTTCGTTCCTTAAATATTTTTGCCACCTCAGCTGGCAAAAAATAACTTTATTTATATAGAAAGCTCTTATAACTTTCTTCAGTTTCTTAACTAGTGCTTTGGCAAATTTCATTAGTTGAACTTTTTTTTTCTGTAGTTTAGCACATCTCTCATCGCTACCTCCATCATCACCACCATGGTTATGGTTACTGTTTAGCAGTAGCAGCTGCAGCAGCAGGAGGAGGAGGATTGCAGCCATTTGAAAAGGCTGTTCATTGACACTTAAACACTTCTTCTTAATTGCTACAGATAGATTGTACCTCTGATGTGGATCTCCAATTTTCTGTCACTGCAAAAGCTGAAAAGAGTAGATGCTTTAAAGTCTTTGAATCTTGTCATCACACGACATCACCCAAATTTCTTCAACAAATAGATATTAAAGTATTGTGCTTATTAAAGTTGGCAAATTCTGTTTATTCTGTATATCTTCTGGTAAAGATAAGGTCATTATTACCATTGGTATTATTTCATATACTTTTCAGCCACTAATGCTGCTCTTTTCCCAACATAAGACATTTGCAATAAATATACACTGCTTCCCAACTTTCTCTTTTAATTATCACCTTCTTTCTCCCTGAACCCAATGGGAGTTAATCTGGGGCCTGGTTCAGCCCCAGAGGCTTTGGAAGCTTTGTGATATTTTACTGAATCATTTCTGGAAGCTTGGTGTAAATTGAAATCCTTGCCTCTGGGGAAAGAAATCTCTGAGAGCCTATTGTGCTCCTTTGGTAGCGCAGAAAGCCGAATCTCAGCTTTCTATATGTCAGAGAATTGTTCTCACATTTTTGAGGTTTCATTTTCAAGTTTCATTCTCCACCTTTTCACTCTCTCAGAATATTGCTTGAAGTTGAATGGGAGTGACTTCCAAGCTAGTAGTCAAGTCTTGAATCTGGTCACACAGCTAACATGTTTTATATTGTATTAGACATTTTCCTAATAGTTATGCACACACACAAGCCCTGAAGATTTAAACATACCCTATCAAATACTCTCCTGCATGGCTCTCCTCTTCATTTTACCTTGTGAATATGTCACAAAAGGTATGTTTCATTAGTATCTCCAACAATGAGGTCTAATCATGTTTTAAAATGCACAGACTTAAATAATCAACTTCTTCATTTCTTTCTCTGATGATTAGTCTCCCACACTTCCACTTTAAATCAATGTAGATATAAGTTCCCTGCACTGGTGTTTTGCAGTTGTCTTGTAATTAAAATTGTGCAGAAACACATATGATCTTCTTACATTAAATTAGCAGGTGCTAGTCAATTACTGGTCAAGTATGCTTAGCATTAGGTGGGTACCATTGTCCTTAAAAGCACATTAATTTCCCTTCAACCCTAACTGGCAGACAATATAATAACGTTACTACAGGAATGTGAGACTCAGCACACAGGATGTCCCCTTTTAGCACATGAATGCTAGGTGACCAAGTGATATTCTAGTATAATGATTACCATTCCTATGTTTTTCATTATTTTTAATCCTTAATCTTCCATCAGAACTGTGGTTGTCCTCATCAGACAGTCTTCTCCGACTCCCTCAAAAATATGCATAATGGGTCAGAGAATAGCTATTGTTCTGTCTTCTTTGAGCTATAGAAATGCTGTTGAAGGTCATTAGTTCAACTTTCTACTCAAAGTGGGACTATCATCCAACTAGATGAGGTGAGTGTGGTAACTCCCCAGGAACTGATATTCCATATCAACCCTGAGTAAGCACATTTTTCACCCCCTTCCATTTAAAAAACCTGTAGGTTGCTATTGAACCCTTCAGAACTCAATTACTTAAATTACAGATACCTTTTTGGTATAGTGAAGTACTACCTTTCTTTAGCTTTCATGAAAGATGTTGCTTCTCTCAGCCTTCTTCTGAAAAGATTTTTTCTTTTTACGATCATAATTCCCTTATTGACACTCCTTCATTTGCTATTTCATAGCATTAAAATAAAGCTTTCAGTCTTCATGGTGTTTCATGGTTTACCACCAACTCACTATCCCTTATTTACCAGCTATAAACTTTCACCTGCAACAGTTACATATCATCCTTTCATAAGAGCACCTCTGTAGTTTTCATCTGATGTTTTATTGGAACTTTTATAACTCACCATGAAGTTGTATAATACATACTTCATATATATATATACACCCATCTATAAAGATATACATATACTTAATATAATAGCAAACCCAGACTGAGTACACAAATAGCTCATAAAATATTTCATAGAATCATAGAAACATTGAGACTGGGAAAGACCACTAAGACCGTCTAGTCCAACCATCAACCCATTGCCACCATGCCCACTATCCCATGTCCTTCATGTTTCCTTTCTGTGTTGCCAGCTGAGGATGCTGGACTGGAAACATTACAGAGTTCTGGTCCTGTTCCTTTGCAGCTTGTCACCCTGTCCATATCTCAGTTTGGATTCTTGTTTCTTTCTGAGGTGATGAGCAGTATAGGCATAAAATCATTTTCTTTTTTTGTGTTTATTTAAAGACTGACAAAAACAATTTAGCCTGCTGCTTGAGCAGGTGTCTGGACATTATCATCATAATAATGCTAATGCTAATACTAATGATAATAAAACAAGGCTAATTTTAACAGACACCTGAGCCTGGCATTTAGAAAATTAGTCATTCAAAAGTTTAAATATCTATCTGATAGTCTGTCTGCTGTTACTTTCCCACATGTAAAATATGTAATGCACTTACCTCCTTATCTGGAAAGTAAATATACTAAATAGTACTTTAATATTCTGCAGTGACAACTTATTGTAGCTAATAAAGCAAATGAGACAGCAACTTTCACATCCAGGCACATAGTCCACCTGCTACCTGGACTTCTTTTTTTTTTTTTTTTTCCAGAAATGGCCAGATTCCTCCATTGTGATAAATATAACTCTTTTCCAGGAAACATGCAGCCTGAAGAGACTAGTAGTGTGCTAGAAATCAGTCCCATTACTGTCAAGACAATTAGAAATGAGAACCTAGCTAAGTGGTAATTAGTGGAAGCTGTAGTAAAAATAAAAGTTTGACCCTTTTAAAGTTCTTTTTTTAATTTTTAAAAACAAACTGAACGTCCAAACACTTCTATACAGAAGAAAAAAATACTTAAGGAACAGAAAGCTCTAAAAAATCAGTGTTTGCAAATGTGTGATTTCCTGTCATATCTCTTTGCTTGTTTTGGGAAGGAAAGCCTTGCAGAAAGAAAGTCATCTGCGCTTTTATCCAATTTTTTTCCTCACCTCAATACACCAGAATTCTTTGGTTACTGTAGTAAAAGATTTCAGAGACACTGAATTCCTACACATTTAATTTAGATTTGTAGAAATAATTTAAGTGAATGTCTGAGTGAGAAAATGAACTGCAGTATGAACTCAGCACTCATCTGTCTCTGGCATCCTGTGGTTAATCAGACACAAGTTCTCCCTGCCAAGCAACATAGTCCTGCTTCAAGAAAAGATGACAACACACACAATTGAATACATAGATATTAATAGTCACAGGTGGAAGGTGAGAGTGCATATATTTGTGGAAGTATAGAACTATGGAATGGCTTGAGTTGGAAAGCACCCCAAAGATCATCTAGATCCCTATGGAGTGAGGAAGGTATTAAGGATTTTTTGAGGCAAGGGATTTAAGAAACAAACTTCTAGAAAATGGGCTTTGTTAGTTCCACATCCCACGAACAGTTTGTCTTCCACTGTACTTTAAAATCTGCAAGACTGAATTCATGCTGAAAGGGAATAGTTTGGCATTACTGAATTAAAATGTACAATTTTTGATTAACTGATTCAAAATGTGTTATTTCAGCCACATTTTATTTTTAATTTGGGTTGTTTCTTGACTCTGTCTTTCATGCAACATTAACAGAGCAGATCCTCAATATCTTCCAGTTCCGTCTGCATGCAGTGTGATGGAGGACAGTGCTGTGTGGTCTCAGATCTTTTAGCTCTGCATCACAGGAGCCTCTGAGGTCCACAATCAAGGAAGTAGACTTAAATTAAGTTGCCTTCAGGTGATAGAATGGCATGCAGCTTGAAAACACAATGTCTCAAAATGATGCATTGTGAATGCACAACTGAATTCAAAATGATGCATTCTATCAGTCCAGGAGTCTAACACATTCCTCTTTAAGTCAAGCCCTGTCAACTAACAGCAGTGACAAAATTCCTCTTTAAAAAAAAAATAATAATAATAATTTGTTTTTTTAGCAAAATACATTAAAAACTCCATCTGTAACTTTTCCCCTAGCCCTAGTCAATAGATTGAATCTACTTGGTTAACTGAGGCTGCAATTATATCCTGTTTTCACTTTCATTGATGTAACATGAAAGTGGCTGCATCAGAATCAATTGAGTTACGTTGGCATAAATTATCTTTAAAAGATGCTGAAATTGGGCCCAAAAAGAGCTGACTTTCTGCTAACATAAGAGCTACAGAAAGTCTATGTTTGTAATCGAGGAATCTTGTCTTGCAAGCTATTGCTTTAACTACTGATCCACAGCAGAACTTTCTGGGTCTACTTCCTTTATGACAATTATGAAGTATATATCTGCCTCCTGTGAAAGGAAGACAATTCCTTTTCAATCACACTTAAAGACCTCTTCTTCTTCCTCCAGGCAGAGACCTGTTTCACAGATTTTTTTTCTTAAGACGCAAATGACACAAATGTTCATTTGTATTATTCAGGAGGTAACATTTGGGAAAGCAGAAGCAGAATGGTAAAGTTTTGTACATCCTCAGGAAGTAAGAGGTGAAGTTACATAGTAAAATTTTGGAAAGCTAAAAATGAGCAGTGTAAAATATGAGAAAGCAGCTGTAACTGTCAGTCTAACATCAGTGACCATATTGCAGAAATTTACTGTCAGGAAAGTTTAGCTCTGCAATGATATTTAAAGGTTTAAAAAGAGAAAATTCTTGTTTCAAAAGAATAGTTGTTGATTGCTTATTTTTCAAAACTGCTCACTGAGGCTACTGACATCCACAGGGGGTGCCAAGCTCAAGGCTGGTAGGGCAGAGTCTCACCATTTAGTATCGATATGGCTGAACAACTGTCCAGGTGTAACCTGAGTGCTTGAGCTGAAGTTTGAGCTTGACGAGGGACTTACACTAATTGCATGTGTAGTGATAGCTCATTCCCAGGCTCTGTTCTGGGCCACTCCAATTAGCTGTCTCCAAGACAAATCATCTTGAGGTGGTGTTTGTTGTGGGCAGATGGACCTGAGGCATCATTAGTGCTGTAAACACTGCCGTGGCTTTGTTTATGCCAGTGCTCAAGAGGGCTTTCTCCCTTCATCCTACTGAAATTCAGGTACTTTGTTATAACAGGTTTCAGAGTCAGCAGAAAAGAAAATGTGTGGGTGAATAGCAGCTTGTTGCACTGTCCCAGCAGTTAGAGCAACTCCAAAAATGGAAAGTTGTCCACTCTGAATTCTTCTCCAAAAATTTCATCATTGCCAATAACTAAAACACAGTATGAGAGCAACAAATGCCTGGGATATATCTAGCCATGTGGTTACCCTTTAAAAAAAATGCAAGTAATGAATCAATACTTCTTTATTTAAAGATTATTTATCAAATTAATATGACTATTATTTTTTTTTCTTAAGAACTGTAGCTATAATTATGGCTAGCCCAGAACCAGCATAGGAATAGACCTTCAAAGCTCATTTTTATGAACAACTGAAAAACTTCAAGTGTAGTAAGAATAAATAAGCATTTTCTGGCAGGCGTTGTCAGCCCTGGATAAAGCAAAACCTGTGTTAAACATGTTTCAGATAGATGAAGAGTTACATAAGGCAAGTATCCAGAAATTGAATTCTGCTGTTAGAAGCTAAATACTGTGCTCTTATGTACAGAGTATATACCCGTGGTTAAACAGGTTGTCCAGCATCAAGGGAGGTTCCTTCTCCCTTGCTGTTGAAAACTATATTAAATTCTTTAGGACAGTGTGAGAAAGAATAAGAAAGTAGTCTATAAGTGAAATCTTTTCCTTTTTTAAGTCAAGGTCCAAAATATGGTGACTGAAGATGTATATATATATATATATATATATATATATATATATATATATATGTATACTTCACAGAAGACACTTAAACAGGCTCCAAAAAATCATAGGCAGATATTCACTCATGCAACATTATTCATCCTTCCTTAAAAGGTAATATTCATCTAGAAAAATCAGTTAGAGTTTTTGGAAGCTTTAAAACATTACATTCCACACTGAGTCTATTATTATTTTTTCTCATCTGGCTTCAAGGTTTATATGCAGTTAAAACAACCTTTGTCCTTTGCAAGCAACCTATTTTTGCCAGTAATTCACTCTGCTACTCTGACCTTATTTGCTGATGGCATAATTTGTCTTGCAACCCTACATAAATATACTGCATCAATAACATTTTCTCAAGGCTATTTTCCTCTGAACCACACAGGAGTAAATTGGTTATTTTTCGTTTCAGCAAAGCAACAGACAACAATATAACTTTCCTTGTATAGTTCAAATGTAAAGCAGGCAAGCAGACAACGTTTGTTCTGTTTTTATTGCTATTTTTAAGATGAAGACAAGGTGGTAAACTAGNTGCTACTCCTGTCACAGCTTCAGAGGGGCATAGAAGGAAAAACTAGAAAGGATCTGTTAACCACTCTCCAAGCTTAGCTCCAGGTTATACCAAATATAACATGCCAGGAGATGTTCAGGTTGGGCATTAGGAAAAGCTTCTCAGAGAGTGTGGTCAGGCACAGGCACAGGCTGCCCAGAGAAGTGGTGGAGTCACCACTCCTGGAGGTGTTCAAGAAAAGTGTAAACGTGGCAGTAAGGAACATGGTTTAGTGTGCCATATTGGTGATAGGACAAGATGAATTTAGAGGTCTTTTCCAACCTTAATGATTCTATGATTCTATATGATTCAAAGTATCAACATGCTTTTTATATAAATTATGAAAAAATGACACTGAGCTGCTGAATTTGTAGGTAACTAAAAGAATTGTAGTGCCTGCTTCACCTTGTATCTGCTTGGTTTATTAATCTTTGCATTATACTAGTGACTGACAATTTAACTCTTATTCAGCATTCTTATAGTAATGCATACATTTTTCTTCTGCAAAATGATTTATAAGCACCTTTGCAGTGTTAGTATTTTAACTCAGTATCATCTAACCAACTAGAAAGTCAGAAGGTGTATTACACAGGAACTGTTCCAATTTTGTGTTAATTACTGTGTAATAAGGAACTGAAAAATGATCTTTGAAATTTATAGAGTGTTCCAAAACCAATGGTATTTTCATTCATATCCCACTTATTAGAGTGTTTTTCTTAAAAACCAAGATGTGAAGTTAAGCTCTTCTGAAATACAACCTTAATTCAATATACCTAATTATGGGAGGACTAGGCTGTGGTTGAAACTGTGATGGGGTGCTAAAGAGTATAATGCAAAACACAGCGTATCTCAGAGTTCATTTCAAGAGTAACTTCTCATTAAGACTTACATTTTTTGAGAGATGCTTATATTCCTTTGCCTTTTTCCCCCAATCATAAATCTGGGGAAACACAAATTTGAATCCAGTTTTACGATTCTGAAAATATTTTAACAAGGAAGAACAGAGCCAAATGAATTTCCAATTGAGGTGGTTTTTGCATGAATGCAAAAATTTCACATTATTACTGATGAAAATGCCATTTTATTACTGATTGGTGATTTGTGGGAATTTTCTTTTCAAAATGGTTATTTGGCCTGNATTTTATATGACCTTTTCCATTCAGATTCAGTTTGCACAGAGGAATAATTTCCAAAGTTGTGTGGGAAGGAATAATTAAAGTTAAATGTTAATTTTCAGAAATAAGACCCAGCTTGCATTCTAGTTGTTGAATTGCCCCTGGAATACAATTCAGGTGCAACCTCCTGGGGAAAAGCACTGGAAATGAAGCACTAGAATCACAAGGAAATTGTAGAATGATATCTTTTGAGTTCAGACTAGTCTCTCTAAATAACATTCTAAATGGCAATGGCTTCTGGTAGCCTTCAAAGCTGTATCTGCTGTTATTCTTTTTATTGCAGACTTTCATCAAGGGGCCATATCCTGTACCCCTTACGGGCAGGAGAAGGAGACATTTGAGTCAGTCCTAGTTTAAAGCAAGGGTAATAAGGGTCTCTGTTTAGTAAGGAGTCATCAGCCTCAGTGTCTTCCTAGACTGTTGAGATCTGTGCCCAGACCTACTATTGGATATGCCACACCACAGTTTTCACATCAGTGTTCTTGTTTAACACATCTTGAGCTTAGGCAGCTATCCCCCCACATGTGCATATAGGACACCAGGACCAAAGCTATTCAAACTGTGCACCCTGCAAGCTGACAGTACATGCAGATCTGCTGAGCTGTCAGTCTGCTGTGTGATTCCCTGTGTGCAGCATCTGTGTGATCAAATCTATGATCCCTATGATCAAGCATAGGATCCACTGCCTGAAGCTGAGACATTGACTGCCAAGTAGTCATGAGTTCTCTAAGTTAAGCATATACAAGCTGTAAGAAATTGAGATGCTGGAGTCTTTCATATAAGTTCAAAGGATGTTTTTGTTCACTACGAGAGGCACACTTCCAAAAGGAAAGTTGCAAGTGCCAACTAATTTTCTCTGCAACATATAACTATTAATAAATGCTGTTCATAGATTTTGCTGGACTTAAGGGAACATTTGTTTTATGAAAAGTTCAAACCATAGGAACAATATGCACTAATCTCTGCCTGAAGTTCAATGGTCAGAATTGAAGCATAGCATATGGTGTCTTAAGAAAGAAATATCCAGTCCTGCTTTACAGTACTTCATGATGAAAAATTCTTCACCAGTATTTGTGATTCCACTGACTAATTTACTTCTGTGTTTATTTTGCCTTTGCTCTTGATGAATTTATTTTTGCTTTCCAATATTGGTTGTATTCTGCTTTAATATTCCAGATTGAAAGGTCTTCTGTTGTCCTGGCTTGATAGTTAGACTAGCTGATCTAGGTTGGCCTTTTCCAACCTTAATGATTCCATGACTTTCTGTGCTCTGTATGGATATTTAGAGACACCAGCAAGTCACTGTACTCTTCTCCTTGGTGAATTGAAAAGATGGACTGCCTCACATTCCCCACTGCTATTCATCCCTTTAGTTGTTTCTTTTATTCTACTGTCAGTCCTTTCCAGGTTTTTAGCTTCTCTCTTAAACCACTGATAACAGAAATGGGCAAATTATTCCAGGAATGGTTTCATTATTGTCAAAAGCAGAGTTATTATAATTTCATAACTCCTACTCACTATTCCATGTTTATATCCATTATTCCTTTTGACTGCAGTGTCACCTGGGATCTCATTATTAGTTGATTATCCACAATGGCCTTAAGTCTTTTTCAGAGTTACTATATCCCAGGTTAGCAAACCCATACCATTAGCGTAGTTTACATTCCCTATTTCTATACACATGGCCTTTGGCCATATTGGAATAGATATTGCTTTACTGAAACCAAAGTCTCTATAGCATTTCTCATTAACCGCTCTCCCTCCTCACATGTCACCAATGGATATTCACAGTGATAATATCTTTGCCCAGTCATTCTTAAAAAAATCCAAGTACCTCGGAGGAAGAAAATCCTCTGATGGACTCAAGGGAAGCACAAGCACTCAGATATGATTCCATAAAATTAACAATATATACTTATATTTTAAGCAGTTTTAAATATAATGCGCATGATTTAGGTTGTGGGATTTCATTTTGTTTTTATTTTTTTATTATTGTATTCAGAGCTTTTGCCATTTGTAGTTACGAAACTAAAAGTCTTATAATATCATGACTGTCTTGTAGAAGCACAAATATATGACATTAACAATATTTATCTATCAGTCAAACTTATCAAAAGCTACATTTAGTTAAAATGCCAGAATCCAATTTTCTGAACTACATGCCAATTAATATTATTGTTTTAAATTTATTAGCTCAGTTCCATATATGTCATCCAATTACTTTTTATAGATTGACTGCAGTATATTTTTTTTTGCTTTTTTTTCTGATTTAGATTTACATCATTGCTTTTTGTAAGGAAAGAGTTTTCATTTAAAAAATCTATTCCATCCCAAGTGATATTTTGTTTCTTTTCTGCTTAACATCTGTACTAATATGAGTATATAAAATTGCTGATTTCTTTATATATATGTATATATATATATAATTCTTACAATAACTCTGAATTTACTTAATTCAGATATTTCACAGATATTCCAAGTGAAAAAATCATTTTTTTTGTCTTGGAGACAAAACAAAGCAGAACCTTAAATACTAGATGCACAAAATAAATATGAAGGCAACACCTAAAATAAAAATGCAATATTCAAAAAAAAAAAGGAAAAAGAAAAGAAACGGAAAGAAACAATAATTTAAACAACAACAACAACAACATAAATTTTAGAAGATTCTGATATGAGATGTTTGTTTCTACGAAAGAATGTCTGCATTTCAAAAACAATATTTTATTCAACAAAACAGTAATTAAAGTAAATTACTCTTGGAAGCCTAAATATCCAGGTATTTCATTTATATTCATTCCCAGTTAATTGAATCTAATTATTGCTAATGTTAAAGGAATCTCAAATAGAGAGAAAATTAGAAAAGAAAAAAACCTACCTGTGAGTTGAACACATTTGTAATAATTCTGATAATTCTGTATGTTTCCACCTTGAAAAAAAAAAATATTTTTAGAACATCTACTTGCATTAACATCTTGACCTTCCATGCCATAATGAATTCCCTTGCTGAGCTGCCCTATTCTCTCCAAAAAAAGATCTGTAGAGAAATCAGGAATTTCATTTATTTCATCAAGGAATAAAGACTCTTGATTAAGCATCTCCATTTTTGACATAAGAAATACTTTTAGGATATTCAATATTTTTTTCTAAACCAATCTTTCTATTCAAAATCTGGTTGGAATTAATTTCCCATAACTATATGCATCTCCTCTGTAGATATCTCCATATCAGATTCTTGCCCTAGCTTCCATTTATAGTTGATGGAGGTGCTTTTAGAGCACAATTCATCTGACTGAGTTCAGATGTCTATTTTAGGAGTGAAGAACTGCACTTTAGCAGTCTGCTTTTCTCACTGATGGGAAAGGGAGTCTGGGGTTATTGACTCAGAAGTGGCTATATCCACTGCATGTATCTCACTTTACATGAGGAAAACTAGTATTTCTTCTTAATTTTGACTAGATAATCTACCTAGATAATGAACATATTCTTGGAGGTGAAGATCGAAAAGATGCTTATTCTCCTTAAAAAATCTTCTTTGCCCAAATGCTGAAAGGGAAATATAAAAAAATTAATAGTCACCCTTAGAGATAGGAGATGATAAGCTGATTTACATCTATGCAGGCAGCTAAGCCATTTCCCTTCAGTTAATATATACTAGAGAAGATTAGAAGACAGTAATAGGGATGTAAGATTGTAAAAGGCAAAAGCAGGTGGATTCAGCGCCTGGAAGTTGAAAGTACACAAATATAAAATAGAAACACACACATAATAATAAACAAACAAACAACAACAACAAGAAAAGCTTATTTGACATGAAATTGAATTTACTATTCTAACAATGTTATGCTCAAATCTGATTAGAAGATACATTTCAGTATAATAATAAGACTCTATAAGGATTTTAATAAATTGATTTATGTGGCATCTTTATGCAGATTATGGTCGGTGACCATTCAATAGGATCGTTTTCCATTCAAAGTCCTATTCTTATAAAAGTCATTGACAGTACTCCTATAGTGTTCACTAAAAATAGAAACACAGTTAATCTCCATGATACTGGGTACATAAATACGTCATAATATCTGGTTTCTCAGACTCTATGAGTCTTTTCAGGGTGTGTATCATTTGTAAATGGATTAAGTTTTTATTTCTGTGCTAATTTTGTGCAGTGATACATAGAGATAGTGCTAGAATTCAAATGCATAGAAATTGTTAATATTCTGTTGAAGGGAAAAGTACGTGCGTAATTTATTGGTTATTACATTCTGTAAATTTACATCATTACTTTAAATTGAACAGAGTGAATCAAGGAATCATAGAATCATTATGGTTGGAAAAGACCACTAAGATCAGCTAGTCCAACCATCAGCCCATTCCCACCATGCTCGTCTCCCTCATGCCTCATCTCCAAGGTTCTTGAACACCTTGAAGGACAGTGCCTCCACCACCTACCTGGGCAGCCTGTGCCAGTGCCTCACCACTCTTTCAGAGAATAAATTTTCCCTAATATCCAACCTGAGCCTCTCCTGGTGCAACTTGAGGCCATTCCCTCTCATCCTATTGCTGTTACCTGGGAGAAGAGGCTAAACTCTGCCTTGCCACACCCTCCTTTCAGGCAGTTGTAGAGAGCAATAAGTTCTCCCCTGCACCTCCTTTTCTCCAGACTGAACCATCCCAGTTCCCTCAGTTGTTCCCCATAAGACTTGTGCTCCAGACCCTTTAAAGCTTTGCTGCCCTTCTCTGGACGCGTTCCAGGATGTCACTGTTTTCTGGTAGTGAGGGGCCCAAAACTGAACACAGTACTCAAGGTGTGGCCTCAAGGTACATAAATTCCGAAGAAATTTATATTCATCTTTTAATTTTCTATCCTTTTACTGGATGCAGCAGTCACTGCAGTGCCTTTGTAAAGTTACCTTTGTAATTGAAAAACAGTATAGATTCCCGTGACTTTTTGCATATCCATCATTTTATAAGAAGAGGAAATTAGGACACATTAGCATATAGCATAGTATGTGCTTGTTTCTGCCTGTCACGTTGATTGGTATTTGTCTTCAAACCCACATGGAGACAACTTCTCTTTTTGAGCAGAACACAGATGTTTTCTGTTATATTCAATATCATCAGGTGTACAGAGCTGCACTGAGTAATTAGTTATATGTATGTCTGTGAAGAACAGGTTTTAGAAAAAAAAGCAAAAGAAAATCTACTTTCTCTAAGTGTTTCTGAAAAATGAAAAGTTTATCGGTTTATTTTTTTTTCCCATATATATATTTAAAATTCTACCATAAGGGAAATGTCAGTAGTTTCTGAATCAAGATAGAACAACAATAAGTTCCATCCGTTTCTAGCGAAGGCAGCTGGTTATTTTCTGTGCAGGCATGGAAAGTGCACTCTCTATTAGTGCAGCATTAATAATATCATTCAGATAGAATTTTTATAACTTCTTTATTGCATCACAGATTGCAAGCCTTCCTTGCAGAAAGATTGGAAAAAAAAAAAAGAAAGAAACTAAACTAAACAAAAAATGTTCTCTTTGATCCTGTCGAGTATTCATAATACTGTTTGAACAAACTTTTAGTAAGTTGTGCTTTGCTAATATGTGTTACAAGCTTTCCTAATGATAAAAGAAATATACATGTGTAAATATATATATATATATATATATATATATATTTAGCTTGGTTATCAAAGTAGTGGTGGTAGGTGTCCTTGAAATGCAGGCTTGACTCCTCTTTTTTCTTTGTTTATGGATTATTGTTCCACATGGGAGCAATTTAAACAAGTCCTGATTGTACTGCAATCCAAAAGAATTAAACCATGACTACTGCTCTGATTTGCACAGCATTACCAAAGAGAAAAAAATAAAAAATTAAAAAAGATCCTGAACTCAAAATAACCAACTTCCTTTTCAATTGACTGTATTTTTAACAGATTAATTGCTTTTTGTTCAGGCATGGGAGAAGCCATGCAGAAAAGCTATTGTGTTTGTGTGCTGGGAGATTTGACAGAGAGCTCTCTGGTGGGTGATAACTGATGGGTAATATCAGCAAAGGGACGGAAGTGAGATAGTGAAATATATAAAAAAGAAATGCAGTAACAGTTGCTTTAAAAAAAAAAAAAAATGAAATGTGGGTCATTGCTACTCCTGTCACAGCTTCAGAGGGGCATAGAAGGAAAAACTAGAAAGGATCTGTTAACCACTCTCCAAGCTTAGCTCCAGGTTATACCAAATATAACATGCCAGGAGATGTTCAGGTTGGGCATTAGGAAAAGCTTCTCAGAGAGTGTGGTCAGGCACAGGCACAGGCTGCCCAGAGAAGTGGTGGAGTCACCACTCCTGGAGGTGTTCAAGAAACGTGTAAACGTGGCAGTAAGGAACATGGTTTAGTGTGCCATATTGGTGATAGGACAAGATGAATTTAGAGGTCTTTTCCAACCTTAATGATTCTATGATTCTATATGATTCAAAGTATCAACATGCTTTTTATATAAATTATGAAAAAATGACACTGAGCTGCTGAATTTGTAGGTAACTAAAAGAATTGTAGTGCCTGCTTCACCTTGTATCTGCTTGGTTTATTAATCTTTGCATTATACTAGTGACTGACAATTTAACTCTTATTCAGCATTCTTATAGTAATGCATACATTTTTCTTCTGCAAAATGATTTATAAGCACCTTTGCAGTGTTAGTATTTTAACTCAGTATCATCTAACCAACTAGAAAGTCAGAAGGTGTATTACACAGGAACTGTTCCAATTTTGTGTTAATTACTGTGTAATAAGGAACTGAAAAATGATCTTTGAAATTTATAGAGTGTTCCAAAACCAATGGTATTTTCATTCATATCCCACTTATTAGAGTGTTTTTCTTAAAAACCAAGATGTGAAGTTAAGCTCTTCTGAAATACAACCTTGATTCAATATACCTAATTATGGGAGGACTAGGCTGTGGTTGAAACTGTGATGGGGTGCTAAAGAGTATAATGCAAAACACAGCGTATCTCAGAGTTCATTTCAAGAGTAACTTCTCATTAAGACTTACATTTTTTGAGAGATGCTTATATTCCTTTGCCTTTTTCCCCCAGTCATAAATCTGGGGAAACACAAATTTGAATCCAGTTTTACGATTCTGAAAATATTTTAACAAGGAAGAGCAGAGCCAAATGAATTTCCAATTGAGGTGGTTTTTGCATGAATGCAAAAATTTCACATTATTACTGATGAAAATGCCATTTTATTACTGATTGGTGATTTGTGGGAATTTTCTTTTCAAAATGGTTATTTGGCTGATGCAGAGCCAGCCTCGTGGCTGCTTTACCAGCGGCTCCAATTTTCCTGGTTCATAACAGAAACACTGGTTTGTGTGGTGCAAGTCAACTGTGGAAAAATACAGCCTAAGAACATTTTAAGAAACCCAGCCAAGGCAGAAGTGGCTGCTGTGGGGCATGTGAAAGATGCTACGGCACAACTAACACCCTTCTTCTAACACAATTCAGTGAGCCACAGATACAACTTGCTTCCTTCAGAAATCTGCAAATCCCATAGGGCTATCATTCCATCATCCAACAACCTTCCAAATAATCAATTTTTAGGAAATCTCAAAGATGTATAATGATGCCATGTATTAATTTACCAGGTTCCTTAATAAGCTTTAAATAAACAAAGTTATCAAGCTAACTATCATTCAGGGGAAAATGATGTACTTTAATCTCTGAAGTTATGATTCTGGGTAAAATTCTCTTTGAGAAAGCAAAAGATACACATCATTGTGTAGATACCTAGAAAAGATAGAAATACATGTCACTGTAAGTGGTAAGCTTGCTCATGAAGTAAAATGCACCTACTAAACAACATTTTTTGAGAAATGAAAAATAATTTATTACATCCAAATTTACTTGCCACTTCGTGTAACCCATCAAAACTAAGAGGTTCAAGTCTCCGAAGAGAAAGTCTGCAAAAAGAAAATTAAAAATTATCATAATTATTTTTCTGCATTAATATATAAACATTAAAAAAAAAAGTATTTGTTTCTTGTTTAGTGCAGATTGTAGCTGTGTCTGATGAGATAGGATGCAACACTGAAAGCTGGTAGTGGTGTCCTTGGGGAGAAAATCGGCTTGGGAGGAGTAAAAGTGAAGGAAAGCTAAAGTTCCTTGGGTGAGTTACTCTCACTTAAGACCTTAGCTGTGGAATTACCTTGTCATATAGAGTAGTAGTATAATGGTATTAAAAAAAATATAAATGTGTTGTTATCCTTCTTGAATTTCTTATATAGAGTATTTGCTCTCTTAGAGTCATCTGTAGGCAGAAAACACAAGCTCACACTCTTTATTCTGCTTTCTTGTGGTCTCCAGGGGTCAATGCACTCCTTTTAAAGCCTACATGAAAAGAAATTAAAAAATAATCCTATCAGAACTAGACTTAACTTTGCTACTCTGCTTTGGACCCAGACCCCTAACAGAAAAATTAGCGAAGTGCTAAGAAATGAAAGATGTTGAAGATGACTACTCTGGAGAGCAGAGAGTCATCAGTAACCTACTCATTTATTTTCTGACTTAAAGACTTGCATATTTCTAGATACCTATTAGATGCATTACAAAATGGAAAACATTCCTGCTAGACTGTTATTTGTATTAATGCTGGCTTTGGATGCTCTGCTTGGCCAGGCTTTCAGAAAAGTCTAGGAAAGAGGGCTTACCAAGTTTCATCCTGATCCTGCGCTGACAGTTTGGTATGGACAGTCATTCTCATAACTAACAGGATTCTAAGATTTGCTTTGGAGATGTCCCATTTAATTCCTGGTTGAAATTTGTTTGGCACAGTGATTCATCCATCCTTTCCTTACATGATCCTCCACTTTGTTTCTTTTGTCTGGCTGGTGCTTTCTATCTGCTTATGTTGCAGGTTTCCACACAGATTTTGGTGGAAGATTTCTACTGTAATTTTGGGTTCTGGTTTTTTAGTCTCACAAAAAAAAAAGTAATGCAGAAATGCCAAATGCCGATGAAACACTTCATAATAATAACACCACATAATTTTGCTTTTATTGATCCTGGAAATTAAAGAGAGAGCCACAGCTACATTCAGGAGTATTCATGATGGAAACTTTTCCTCGGAGGCTACCATTACCATCAAGTTGTTCCTGGAGCTGGTTCCATGGTTTAGGTTGCTTCTTTTGGTACTGTATCACTACAGAAAAGAACTGTATCACAGAATTTAGAAGCAGAGGCTTATGCAGAGACTACTTTTAAAACAATAATAGCAGATCAACCTAGGACTTCATTTCAGCATTTCAAAGACTTACACATTGGCAGAGTCTAAATGGCACAGCTCAGTGTAAAGCTGGTAATAGAAATCACTGAAGCATAGAATCTTTAGAGTTGGAAGAGACCATTAAAAGTCATTTAGTCCAACTCCCCTACAGTGAACAGGCACATCCACAGCTAGACCAGTTTGCTCAGAGCCTGGTCCAGTCTTGCCTTGAAAGTCTCCAGGGATGGGTCATCCACCACATCTCTGTGCAGCCTGTTCTAGTGTCTCACCACCCGCACTGTAAAATATTTTCTCCTTATATCCAACCTAAATCTACCCTCTTTAAGCCTGAAACCATTTCCCTCGTCCTATCACCACAGACTCTGCTAAAGAGTCTGTCCTCTTCTTTATAGTAGTTACCCTTTAGATACTGAAAGGTTGCTATCAGGTCACCTCTCAGCCTTCTGCAGGCTGAGAGGACAAGTCTTTCAGTCTGGCCTCGTAGAAGAGCTGTGGCATCCCTTGGTTGTGGCCCCTCACTGACAGTGATCCAACAGGTCCACACCTCTTCTGCACTGAGGGCTCCACATCTCAGTACAATACTCCAGATCAGGTCTCACCATTGCAGAGTAGAGGGGCAGAATTACCTCCCTCACCCTGCTGGCCATGCTTCTTTTGATGCAGCCCAGCATATGGTTGGCTTTCTGGGCTGCAAGGGCACATTGCTTGCTCATGTCCAGCTTCCCATTTACCAGTATCTAGTTTTTGACAGTTTTTTGACAGGGCTTCGCTCAATCCTTTCATCCCCCAGCTTGTACTGGTAGTGGAGGTTGCCTCAACCCAGGTGCAAGACATTGCACTTGGATTTATTGAACTTCATGAGATTCTCTGAGGCCCACAGCTCAAGCCTGTCTAGGTCTTTCTGGATGGCATCCTGTCCCCTGTGTGTGTCAATCACAATCCACAGCTTGGTGCCATCTGCAAGCTTGATGAGCGTGCACTTGACCCCACTGTCAATGTCATTGATAAAGATATTTAAGAGATTCAGTCCCAGCNAGAAACAATAATTTAAACAACAACAACAACAACATAAATTTTAGAAGATTCTGATATGAGATGTTTGTTTCTACGAAAGAATGTCTGCATTTCAAAAACAATATTTTATTCAACAAAACAGTAATTAAAGTAAATTACTCTTGGAAGCCTAAATATCCAGGTATTTCATTTATATTCATTCCCAGTTAATTGAATCTAATTATTGCTAATGTTAAAGGAATCTCAAATAGAGAGAAAATTAGAAAAGAAAAAAACCTACCTGTGAGTTGAACACATTTGTAATAATTCTGATAATTCTGTATGTTTCCACCTTGAAAAAAAAAAATATTTTTAGAACATCTACTTGCATTAACATCTTGACCTTCCATGCCATAATGAATTCCCTTGCTGAGCTGCCCTATTCTCTCCAAAAAAAGATCTGTAGAGAAATCAGGAATTTCATTTATTTCATCAAGGAATAAAGACTCTTGATTAAGCATCTCCATTTTTGACATAAGAAATACTTTTAGGATATTCAATATTTTTTTCTAAACCAATCTTTCTATTCAAAATCTGGTTGGAATTAATTTCCCATAACTATATGCATCTCCTCTGTAGATATCTCCATATCAGATTCTTGCCCTAGCTTCCATTTATAGTTGATGGAGGTGCTTTTAGAGCACAATTCATCTGACTGAGTTCAGATGTCTATTTTAGGAGTGAAGAACTGCACTTTAGCAGTCTGCTTTTCTCACTGATGGGAAAGGGAGTCTGGGGTTATTGACTCAGAAATGGCTATATCCACTGCATGTATCTCACTTTACATGAGGAAAACTAGTATTTCTTCTTAATTTTGACTAGATAATCTACCTAGATAATGAAAATATTCTTGGAGGTGAAGATCGAAAAGATGCTTATTCTCCTTAAAAAATCTTCTTTGCCCAAATGCTGAAAGGGAAATATAAAAAAATTAATAGTCACCCTTAGAGATAGGAGATAATAAGCTGATTTACATCTATGCAGGCAGCTAAGCCATTTCCCTTCAGTTAATATATACTAGAGAAGATTAGAAGACAGTAATAGGGATGTAAGATTGTAAAAGGCAAAAGCAGGTGGATTCAGAGCCTGGAAGTTGAAAGTACACAAATATAAAATAGAAACACACACATAATAATAAACAAACAAACAACAACAACAAGAAAAGCTTATTTGACATGAAATTGAATTTACTATTCTAACAATGTTATGCTCAAATCTGATTAGAAGATACATTTCAGTATAATAATAAGACTCTATAAGGATTTTAATAAATTGATTTATGTGGCATCTTTATGCAGATTATGGTCGGTGACCATTCAATAGGATCGTTTTCCATTCAAAGTCCTATTCTTATAAAAGTCATTGACAGTACTCCTATAGTGTTCACTAAAAATAGAAACACAGTTAATCTCCATGATACTGGGTACATAAATACGTCATAATATCTGGTTTCTCAGACTCTATGAGTCTTTTCAGGGTGTGTATCATTTGTAAATGGATTAAGTTTTTATTTCTGTGCTAATTTTGTGCAGTGATACATAGAGATAGTGCTAGAATTCAAATGCATAGAAATTGTTAATATTCTGTTGAAGGGAAAAGTACGTGCGTAATTTATTGGTTATTACATTCTGTAAATTTACATCATTACTTTAAATTGAACAGAGTGAATCAAGGAATCATAGAATCATTATGGTTGGAAAAGACCACTAAGATCAGCTAGTCCAACCATCAGCCCATACCCACCATGCTCGTCTCCCTCATGCCTCATCTCCAAGGTTCTTGAACACCTTGAAGGACAGTGCCTCCACCACCTACCTGGGCAGCCTGTGCCAGTGCCTCACCACTCTTTCAGAGAATAAATTTTCCCTAATATCCAACCTGAGCCTCTCCTGGTGCAACTTGAGGCCATTCCCTCTCATCCTATTGCTGTTACCTGGGAGAAGAGGCTAAACTCTGCCTTGCCACACCCTCCTTTCAGGCAGTTGTAGAGAGCAATAAGTTCTCCCCTGCACCTCCTTTTCTCCAGACTGAACCATCCCAGTTCCCTCAGTTGTTCCCCATAAGACTTGTGCTCCAGACCCTTTAAAGCTTTGCTGCCCTTCTCTGGACGCGTTCCAGGATGTCAGTGNTAAATCTTAATTCGGATGTCATATAGTAACTTCTATTGGAAGAGATCTCTGGAGACTCTTTGGTTCAGTCTCCATCTCAAAGTATGACCAGTTTAAGTCAGGCTTCTTCAAGTCTTATCCAGTTGCTCCATACACAACCAGGCCATAACCTGTGTGACTGCACAGGGATGTTTCAATTCAGATGCAGGATTTTGGAGTTATTTTTCTCTGAATATCATGAGGTTCGTTTAAGTTTGTATCTCCAGCCCTTTGAGTTCCCTCTGAAGGGCAACCTTGACCTCCAATTGAGTGCTACAGTAGAATTTGGTTTCATCCACAGCCTTGATGAGGTGCACTCTTTCCAACAGCCCAAGTTATTAATGCTTCAAGCTATAATGGCTTCAGTATTGGCCATTAACAATCAGGAGTTTGCAGGTGGTGATCACAACTCTTTGACCCATGATTATGAGGTTTATATATTCTTCTGAGGCATTTGACATTGGTCAGTTCTACAGAAATCTCCAAATAAAAGAACATAAGCCAGTGATTCACTAAGGTCTTCTAATAAATTCTTGCCTTTGTGTCATACAATTTAATGGACTATACTACAGACTTTGATCTTTGGAACCACATATTTTCTAATCCATAGATCGCAAGCAGAACTATTTAAAAAAATAATTATCTTTGTCTGATTATGAATGTTCATATTATTCTTCCAAAAAAAAACCCCAAAAAAGTTCAGGAAATAAATGGGATGTATAAATTAACTCTGATTTTTATCAACAGTGTTTAGATGTTTAAGGGGTAAAAAGTATCCAGGTCTCATTTGTTTTCTCAGGCTACAAAGAGTGCTCAGATGTTGTTTCTTCTTGCGCAGTTCTGTGAAACTTGTTTTCAACATGAGATATTGTCTTATGAATCTTTATTTCTTTCTTGTGAACATATTGCAGCCAGTCACTGTCACAAATGAATTAGTGTAATTAGCTGCTCTGCTTCTGCCTGGTGTTGTATTGCAGTGCAGTTAGCTCTTAAAAAATCAAAGGACAGGGTGCAAGCATTGCAAGCCAGATTTGGAAAGAATTGATTTGGTAGAAATTTGTACACAATATAGTACATTACATTGCTTCTGTCCAAGTTATGGTTAATTCAGTGTTCTTTTATTACTAGTAAATAAATAAATAAATAAATCCAAGGTGATATATCGATATGCTACAATAAATCAACGTTCTTAAGAAGAAATCATGAACTTCATTGTATTATATAAGAAACTGGAAGAGTGGTTGGACATTTTATCATTCTTTCTAGTAGTTCAACAGCAGAAAGCAGGATGTCTCTTCAGCTGTTCTTGCGTTGTGATTTAATGGGTACTTCTCCCCATAGTATCTGCTGTAGACTCGTGTGAGAGATTGTGTTATTTTTTTCCAAGTAAGCAGATTTTTATGATTTGAAGTGAGTTAAAACTTGTTTAGCATTTTTGGCATGAATTATTTTCCTGCCATAAAAGTCTCACTTTGGTTCCATTTAAAAATATTTGTTGTTGTTGTTGTTTTATTAGCATGCCTAGGATAGTGGGAGGAGAGAGAGTAAGCAGTCTTAGATGGAATGTCAAACAAGGAAGTCTCTACAATGAGAACAGCTTTTCCAAGATACAGGCCAGATGGTAGCTTTGCAACTTAGAAACTGAGAGAATTAGCTGGCTCTGTTTCAAGAGAAATAGTTAAAAAAATAAAACTAAAAAAAAAAAAATACTTGCAAAAAGAAAGCAAGAGCAATTGTGAAGTCAAATAAGCACAAGTAACCATTTGTGCTGCCATTCTCATGTCTGTGTGAGCAGATTATTATTCAGGTAATGGCCTAACAAATCTAAAACAATGTGTGAGGGACAAGGTCATTGCATTGAATACTTGGATACCCCTATAAAAACGTACTTCACCTCACCTAGACTGCAAAATGCTTTCAATGTTTGACATCACAATACAACTCCTAAAATTTCAAAGTTCAAAGGCAAAATTGATGCTGTTACCTATCCAAACCTGTGGTCTAGGAACATTTATACCAGAATGCCAAGGCAGCATGATGCATTGAAAGAAAAATTATTTTTTATCTGTAGACCTAACACCAATCTTGAATGTGCCACCTCAGGTCTGGAAATAAGGCAGGGACTGGTGTAGTACCAGTTCATATTTCAGAGCCACCCTTAAACATATTAAAGGATATAAAGTGCTAAAACGAAAATATCTTCCAGATAATATTTTTATTTTACTTTGTTTTTTCAGAATTAACACTCTTAAGTCCAAATATAGAATGTAGCCGGCACTGCCTAGAATTAAATTTCTTGCACCAATGCAGAGCATTAATAATATGGAAAAGGCTTATAATCTTCAGCGACAGTTAACAGCAGTCAAACCATGACTATTCTCAATTAGCTCTCCTCTCAATGTGTTATGCTGTCACAAAAGAGAGGAACACATTGATTTCCTTCTTTCTTACTGAAAGTGGTACAAAATACCACTACAGATGTATATAAGAGAATTTTATGATCCAAGCCAGGTCGATCCAAATTAGGTGTATAAAAAACACTTTTAGTGGCAGACAGTGGAAGAATGATGTAGCTGAAGCTGAACCCTGGTTAAAACTGGAGAATGCTGTTGCTACCATGAATTGATCTCAAAACTAGTGGCATCTACTTTTCAATTTTGAAGCTTGTTCTTGCTGGAGGAGACATTCCAGAGTAACAACTTTTACAACAATTTATGGATTGAGAGCACAGAGAGTCTACAGGGCTCATTGAAGTTAACTGTAGCTCTTAGCTACTTGTCTAACGCTCAGGTTCTGCCTAAATTCATAACAGAAAAGAACAGCAAAGGTTTGTATATCTGACTTGATTCATATAACAAGAGGGGATAACGATTTGCAGTGCTAGGGAGCAGGGTTCTTTTCATATATGGCTGCATCACATCTATAGCATTTAAAGGAGATGTTTCCTATCTATAAAACCAGAAGGGAAAATTCTCTTATTAACAGAAGTTTGAATACCACTAACTGGAAAGGAGACACTGAACGGATTTTATGAGGAGGATTTTCAAAACTGCTTTGACTTAGCAAGCCTGCTTCCATTCCCAAGAGACAATAACAGGTGTTTTTTTGTTTGTTTGTTTTTTTTTNCAATCCACAGCTTGGTGCCATCTGCAAGCTTGATGAGCGTGCACTTGACCCCACTGTCAATGTCATTGATAAAGATATTTAAGAGATTCAGTCCCAGCACCGACCCCAGGAGGACACCACACATCATTGATCTCTATCCAGACATTGAGCCATTGACCAGCACTTCTGGACTTGATCCTGCAGACAGTTCTTTGTCCATCAAACAAACAGTCCATCCATCAAATCCATATCTTTCCAATTTGTAGAGAAGGATGTTGTGGAGTACCATGTCAAATGCCTTACTGAAGTCCAAATAGACGACATCAGTGGCTCTTCCCTTGTCCATTGATACAGTTATACCATCATAATAGTCCACTAGGTCAATTAAGCAGGGTTTGCCCTTGGTGAAGCCATGCTGTTTCTTTTGTATTACCTCCCAGTCTTCCATGTGCATAGCTTCCAGGAGGATCTGCTCCATGATCTTTCCTGGAACAGAAGTGAGACTGACAGGTCAGTAGTTATAGACCAGATGCTGCTACTTCAGCTATACTTATGTAAATTTTGTTAGAACATAATAAGCTTAGCTAAAAATACACTTAAATTTGTCTGCATTAGTTAAGAGGCTGGTAGAGCTTCTAATTAATATTGAGCTTATCATGCAGTATTACAATATGCTCTTTCTTTAAATTTCTAGAGACCACTCAAGCTGCAGATTATCAGTTGTATAAATACTTGTTGATATTTAAGATGCATAATTCATTTGTTTCCCCCAAAAATCTGTGTAACTTTTGTTGAAATCCTGTTTGAGTGCTGCAGTTTTCATGAATGCTATGCTGCTTAGATGGTTATGGCTACTGAATTCCAGTATGTATGTGAAGACTTGGGAATATGGAGTTTGAAAAATAGCTCTTGTAAAACTTTTTAAAAATATTCTAGGATATTCACTTAAGTATTATGACTTTATTTAAAAACAAACAAACAAACAAACAAGAAGAACTGTTGTAAAATATATGACATAGAATTTACAGTGGATAAACAATGTAAAAATATCTGCTGAAATGTTTCTTGAGCCACTTTTTTGCTCAATACATAGTTCTTGCCTGGGTAGGTGCTGTAGGAATTAATTAGCTGCTGTTGAACTGGATTAGGTCAAGAGAAGACAAATTATCCCAAGTGCACCTGGCTGGCAAGAAGGGCACTTTTTTGTCTTGTGCTATTCAGCAGGTTCCACAGGAAAAAAATGCGTTCAATGGGTATATTACATTAGAAATAATATTTCAATGAAAAAACATAAACAATAGTCATAGCAGAAAATCATTCTTAGTGATCTTTCTTGTAATAATTATGGATTTATCATTCTGTGCTCAGTTTATAAAGATTAATTTAGAATGCCATGAACAAGTTCATTTATTTATTTTGTGAATACTACCCTAGCCACTCTTTAGTAGTGCTACTACCTTATTCATCATAATCTCCTAATTTCATTAATGCCATAATTTCGTTAGTTTCAGAGTTGCAATCTTTGATGTGAGCAGAATCACTGTACTTGCATCAACTGGCTTTCTTTTGTGGTCCTCTGTATTTCTTCCTTGTACTTGGAAAGGAGTGAGAGAAAATATGTGGAGAGAAATAAAACAAAATAGAATTTCATCATGTGCAACAACCTGCATTGTAATATTAAACTATTTCAATGTAAATTCTGTTTGCCAGATATCGGAGTCTTTAATATAGAAGTAAGTCTAACCTTGATTCCAGGTTTATTTGGTATATTAGTTCATGTTCACTGAGCTCAGAGGCCCTTTCTAGCTCAAAAATTATACTTTCACTTCTTTTACTGTCTGTAAAAAATATCAAACAGTGAGTTTTATAAACACTTCAACACATATGCTCTTGTCCTCAGCAAATACAGAGCTCTGGCATAAATCAAAACACAAACAAACAAACAAAAAAATAGCTGCCACAAAACAACTGAGTAAAATTATTGGTTAGCAGCCCTTGAACATGTTAGGTTTCCAGTCTTGACTTCTTTTCCCATCTTGTACTCTACTTTTTTAAATAAATTTTCCTTCTTTCTTGTTCTTTCCCTCTATATTAGTAAACTTCTCTTTCTCCAATTCCAACTTAACAACTTTCTTCTGTTGGTAGCACCTCATTTATTGCTCCTTTCTTCATAAATGGGAAAATCCACCAAAGACAAAAATGGAATGTGACATGAGTGAGGCTGAATTACCAAAAGGAGGGAAAGAAGAATTTAAATCACCAAATATTTCCCTAATGAAACTTGTCATTTCCTAATGAGAGAAGATGAAGAAATTTCTCATTAAAAACTGTTTCCTCTATGAATGCATGTACGAGTTACTATAGAGGCAAATCTTTCTCTTCTGCATCCCACTTTTCCTACTCATGTTTAATTGCAAAGTATTCAGCTTCCTCACTGTGATCTGACATCACTTACTACTTTTTTCTTCTCTTTCTTTTGATGTTCAGTTTTAATCCCTCCCGCNTGGAAAGCAACCCCTTAAGCATAGGAGGAAAAGAAGTATAAATTTACTGCCGAGGAATGCGAAGTCATGCCTCTCTTTCCTGAGATGAATGGAGAAAGAGTCTGGGTACACCAACATAGTGTGTGAGAAAGTACTTCAGTGCGCACTTGTGCTTTCACTCTCTGTTATCCCATATTTCAAGAAAGAAATAACACTTCATGAACATCGGGCTTATGATACACTAGAGGGTTTATGAAAGCCTTTAGAGAACATACTGGTATGTTTGCTACTTAATAGCTTCAATAAGAAGTTAATGCACTTAAGTGAGGACTTAAGTGAGAATTTCTGATGGTGATACTTTTCTGATTTTCTGGAAAGTGATAATAATGAGTTTCAGTGTGTAGAAGCTGGTGTTAGATAAACCCAGACTAGAAACAAAGTACTGAGTGAAAATAATTCTTCCTCATTCACTATGTGAAGCTCATCATGCTCGATTCATTGCCCGGAGAGGTTGTGGATGCTCCATCCCTGGAAGTGTTCAAGGCCAGGTTGGATGGGGCCCTGGGCAGACTGGTCTAGTATTAAATGTGGAGGTTGGTGGCCCTGCCTGCGGCGAGGGGGTTGGAGCTTGATGATCCTTGAGGTCCCTTCCAACCCAAGCCATTCTGTGATTCTATGCACTGGAAAACTTTTGTAGGGATACAATGTTTTCCTCACCATCTGAAGTTTGAAAGTCAAGACTGGATCCTTCAAAAAAGTTTGATGCAGGAATTAGTGAAGTTCTTTGCCATGTGCTTTCTCGGACGTCAGAAAGCTATTCTAATGGTCTGTTCTTGCATTAAATCCATTAAGTTCAGGCAAATACTGAATACGTGCCTTCACATTACACAGAAACTCCTCAAATTTTTGCTCATATTGAGACCGCAGTTACAGTTTCATGGAAGATCGATAGCATATGACAAGTGTACTAGACAAAAGAGCTACAAATTCCTACAAACCTGAGCTCGCATTCTAACACAGATTTCAAGACCCTTAGCTAAAACGCAAGAATTACACTTGCTCTTGTAATGACAGTCCAGAGAGTAAGATAGATATATGAGAATAAATGGAAGAAAGCTTAGAATAATAGAATGGCTTCAGCTGAAAAAGACCTTAAAGATCACTCAGTTTCAAACCCCTGCTGTGAGTTGATTGTCACCCACTGGATCAGACTGCCCAGGGCCCCATCCAACCTGGCTTTGAACGCCTTCAGGGATGGGGCATCCACAGCTTCTCTGGGCAGCCTGCGCATCACCATCCACTGGGTAAAAAATCTCATCATAATATCTAATCTAAATCTCTCCTTTTGTAGTTTAAGAACATTCTTCCTTGTCCTATCACTATCTGCCCTCATAAATAGATACTCTCTATCTTTTTTAGAAGCCTCTTTTAGATATTGATAAGCTACAATGAGGTCTCCCTGGATCCTTCTCTTCTCCAAGCTAAAGAAGCCCAGCTCCCTCAACCTTTTTTTTTCATAAAAGTTTGTCCAGCCCTCTGATAATCTATATGGCCTCCTCTGAACCCACCTCAACAGTTCCATCCAACTTCATCCTTATTTGTTGAATAGCGCACCCATCAAATTAATATCTCTCTGATTTACAGATAAGAATGTGGTGTGGAATCATACCAAAGACTTTGCAGAAGTCCAGTTAGACAGTATCAATTGCTCTTCCTTTGTCCACTTAAGTTGTCACTCCAACATAGAAGGCCAACAGACTACTGGCTTGATCACCACATCACCCAGTTCTTATAGTATCCTGGGATGCATGTGATAGGGATGCATGGACATGTACTTGTTCCTACTGTCATCTGATTCATTGCTGAATTTAGCTCTGGACACTTGCTGTATCTAAGTCTGTAACCCCTGCCATGTTTTCCCTTTTTCCAAGTGAACAAAAAAAAATGTTGTGATGAGAAACTCAGTATTCGATATAGGAAGTAATGACTGAGATTTTTATTATACAGCCAGGATAGAACAGTAAGTCTGTATTTTTCCCTCTTTCTTTCTTTCTTTTTTTTTTTTCTTTGTTTTTGGGGTTTTTTGGTTTTTTGGTTTTGGTTTGGTTTTGTTTTTTTCCTAATCTATCTGATTTAAAAACAAAAAGAAATAAAAATGAAAAGAATCATGAAGTTAGGTGTTGGAAATATTAGATGAATCAGTCTCAAACTAAAGAATGAATAGAATGAATCAATGGAATTAGAAACCAGAAACTTTCCCTGTTTTTTTTTTTTGTTGTTGTTTGTTTTTTGTTTTTGTTTTTGTTTTTGTTTTTGTTCCTTCTTTCTTTCTACACTCTCTGTGGATGAAAGATTAAAAAGATGGTAGGTCTTTCTTGATATAAGAATATCCATCAGCTTCCATCCTACTCATTCTGTTTAAGAACACACCACAATATTTTTTAGTTTAGCACAATAGATACACAGACATTCTGCCCGCTTGGTTTACTGATTTTATTCAGAATGAATAGATATTTTAGATACTCAAGTGCATGCAGAAACTATCATCCTTAGGTCTGTCTTGTAGATACAGAAACTGAAGCATCTAACTAGGATTTTAGAGATGCTTTATGAAATATTGGAGGACTGAGCCTCTTTCTAATAAGCAAATGCTAATTTGCTTCTACAAATTACAAATCTTTTAATGAAAGGTCAGATCTGAATTAGGATATATAAAAAAAAGGTAAAGAACTAGCTGAGTTTTTATTTGATTGCTATCAGATACATGTAAAGAACATCTGATTCAATGTTCAAGAATGGGTAGCAGTAATATTTTCCGGTTACAGAAGTTAGTTGGATCAGTACTGATAGAAATGTTCTGCGTCATTTGGTCATTATTTCACACGTGTCTTCTTTTCAGTTTGTATTAAAGACAGAGAAAGACTAAGCTGATGGAGAGCCTGGGCCAATCTAGCACAGTGCCCCCTCTCCAGCTGTGCCTGCAAGCAGACTGCACAATAGTATGAACTGAGCATGCACCCCAATCCTTTCCTAACCTCTAACCATCTTCAACTGAGAGATTTCCTTAAGTCTGTTTAGTTACTATCAAGTAAATTACAAAATATTCCTTTCCAAATGTTTCTGCTAGGACCTTTCTTCTTATTTATTCAGAGTGCATACGGAAAATACAATATTATTTAGCTTACGCAGGTTTCGATGCAAAATACCCTTCCTTAAAAATGAGTATAATAATAAGCAATATAGTTAGAAAATAACAATATGCATAAGGGGTATCAAGGAGACGTACCTCCAAAACTCAAGTTTCAAAAGGTTTGAACCATCACGGTCATGCAAAGGACAGGGAAAATTTCCTCACTGTGAGTTATACAGAAGTTAGTTGTTAAGGAATATACATTAGGAGTCTTGACTTATATCTCCTTCTTAGCACTGTGTATTTTATGTGAACCCTCCAAAAACACGGTAGATCAAGTCCCTTAAGCAACTATTCATCAGAATCACTAGTAAAAGCAACAAGAAAAAATAATTTTATTTATTTATCTAAATATTATTATTAAGCATTCAATTGCATTGAACTCAGCCACTTTGCTCTTCTTCACCACTTAGAGAAGGTTTGATTTATGTGATACATCACACTATGCATAGCTTGGCAGCCAATATTGATGACTGTAGTCCATGTTGACATGTTGAGATATACAACGTACCATGCTGGAAGGGTCTGAACTTAGCAGAGGTAGGACTTCCACATGTGCTTTTAAATGCCTACTATCTGAGCTAGTTGTCCAGACTCTAGTTATAATCAGTGAAGAGAAACTGGAGAGGTTCAGGGTGAGAAACTTGTCATCTTAAAGAAGATGTCTAAAAGAGACAGATGTCTCATACTGTAACAGTGCTATTCACTCTTGTTGAGTGGAAAGGGAGCCTAAGGTAACTAGCTGAGATGCAGATGTCTAACTTAGGTGTGATGAATCTCTCTCTAGGGTCTCTGCTGTCCTTCCTTGTTAACAGCGGTGATAAGCCTTCTTCAGGCTGAAAGCTTTTGGACATGAGCCTTGTAGGCAGCTCTAGTTCTTTGTGGCTTTAAACCATTAAAAAACCTTTTCCATTTCAAGCATCTGAGAGCATTGATAAAAGAATTTTGGGGATATAAATACCATTGCTCTAGACTTTTGCACTGTGTACTGTTCAGGAAATCTGAGTTGGATATAATCTCACATTTTTATAAGGATTGTTTTAATTGTGCTTGGGTTGCTCTAAAATACAAAGCTGCTCAGAGAGGAATACCAAGTTATCTAGACTTTCTAAAATCACGTTTCAATTCAATTTCCAGTGTTCAAATGTATCTTTCTCATGATTCTATGATTCTATGATTTTGCTAATATGTTTGAATCATTACTACCTTTACGTACCCATTTCTTACAAGTTAAAACTTCTACTTTTAGAATAATTTTGAAACAAACATATAACACAGAGCCTTTAGGCTATTCTCAAGAAAATAATGGGGGAAAAAAAAAATAAAGCAAACAAACCAAAACAAAACACAATTTAGAAATGTAGGACTTTGATTTTCATTTTGTGAATATATAGCACATGAGATGAGAAGCTTACTTTCCTCCTCCCTATAGCAAGAGTAACAACTTTTTAACCACTGCACTCTGGAATTAGCTCAGTAAATACATTTTGTGGATGGATTGGTGTTAACTGACTCCAGCAGTGCCAGTTAGTCACACATAACTGAAGTATTACAGTAACCAGATACATCATCATGTGCAATTTGTCAGTTTCACGAGTTGTTGGCAAAAAGCTCAAGACTTTCTGTTCAAAGCACAGATGAATCCTAGAAATGAATACACGATTCCTCACATTACTAGCTAATAGGCTTTGAGCAGTCTTAGCTTCCATGCAGTGTTAGTGCAAGAATCATCTCTAACCTGGCCTTTGATCAGATATAGAGATCTCTCAATGGGGTCCCTCTAGACCACCGGGTGAAACAAGGTTTGATATTTCCATGTAGTGAAGCTGAAAAATGATGCAGTGATGATTCACGTATTTGGTGCCACTTCATACAGCAACCCTGCTGTTAAACAGTATTTTTCATTATAATTATAATAACTTGAAAGGAATGGATGCTACTGTGAGAGAGTACTGAGAATGCCAGCAAGAGACCAATTTCATGTGGTCTGTGTATTTGAGGTAGGTGTTTGTTTGCAAGAGAATCGACTGAGGATGTCAATTAGTCATAAAATGATACTCGTTGGGGGACAGTCAGAAAGGTTAACAAAAGTTACTCTACTAATCTGCATCACTCTCTGAAGGATCCCTCCTCTGAACTAAGTGTAATGGAAGCCTGGGGAAATTAGTTGTCCAAGTCAGCCTTTGTGAGTATCCCTCTGTGAGATATATCAAAATAGTACGTGCAAATGCCTGTTGTTAGTGTCTCTAAACAGTGGCTGCACTTTCATATCATACTTGATGTAAAACACAGACAAAATAGATGTAAACATAAAAACATTTTGAAATACAAGCAGTTCTAATCATTCTTTTGTCAGCTAAGAAATCTGAAGAGAAAGCAAATTGCAGGTAATATGGGTCCCTAGAAAAACTTGAATGACAATAGAGAGTTGTGTAAAAGAAGGGAATTCAAGGCTAGATTTCCATTTAATTCCACCTGCTTTTAAGCTCTAAACTCTATCACTTTCTGCTCATTCTCCATCTCTCTCTTTTTTTTTTTTCCCACTCCTCCACGCATGGGATTTAATAACAAAATGGATAGGAGAAATTAGGTGCCTAAGTGAGAGGGTGCAGGAGAATGATCTATATAAATACACGTGTTGATTTGCCAGGTAATTATTTCAACAGCCTTTCAGTTTCATTAGGGATTCTGGTACAAGTCAGAATGTCACTTATTTTTATTTAAAGGTTACAGGAAGGAAAATGGGAACTGACATCTCCTGCAAGCAGGTCTGATTTATCAAGTATCAGCTACATCGGCACTGCTGCTCAAAGTTACATTAGCTTGTCTTTTTTCAGATAAGAAATCTTTTCAGCTTATTGAGGGACCACACAATTTCCCTTCCTCATTCCTGTTTATTTTTCTGATTTGTAATTGCATTTCTTTAATTAGTCACTGTGAACATTTTAAAATGTTATATGTTGCAACAGCAGATCAGTTTGATGCCTGAGATTGTTAACTCTGCCCTAGATGAGAACTATGGCATTCTCGTATATCTTATAAACTGACCGATACATCTTATAAATTGACAGTAATTTGCAGCACATGTGACATAGCACAGAAGGAAAACCCAGTGTGCTCCTCCAAGTTCAGCCTTTCACCAAGCTGCCAAATTGATGTCATCAGGAGTTTCTTGCAATGCTATAGGCTTGGGGCAGAGTGGCTGGAAAACTCTGCAAAGGAAATGGATCTGGGGATGTTGGTTGACACTCAACATGAACCAGCAGTGTGCCCGGGTGGTCAAGAAGGCCAATGGCATTCTTACTTGTAGCAGAAATAGTGCAGCAATCAGGAGCAGGGAAGTGATCATCTCTCTGTATTGAGCTCTGGTGAGGCTGCACTTCGAGTGCAGTGTTCAGGAGGCTCAGGGGAGACCTTATCACGCTCTACAACTGCCTGAAAGGAGGTTGTGGAGGGGTGAGGTTTGGCATCTTCTCCCAGGTAACAGTGATAGGATGAGAAGGAATGGCCTCAAGTTGCACCAGGGGATATTCAGGTTGTATATTGGGAAAAAACTTCTTCTCCAAAAGAGTGGTAATGCATTGGAACAGGCCGCCTAGGGAAGTGAGGGAGTCACTGTCCTAGAAGATGTTTAAGGAAAGAGTAAGTGTAGTACTTAGGGACATGGTTTAATGGGCAATATTGGTTGTGGGTGGGTGGGTGGACTAGATGATCTTAGAGGTTTTTCTAGCCATAATGATTCTATAATTCTATGACTCTCTGTATGTTGAGACAATTATTTTTCTTTCAATTGCAGCATCTTCCAGGTAAGCTTCTTCTAGCAAGAATCCCTTCTTTTATATATATATATATTTATTTATTTATTTATTTCTTACTAATCAATATGGATATGATTTTGAACAACCATTTAGCTCTACCTAAAATAGACATTCAGGGTATGATTCAGATGTCTGAACATAAGAGGGAACTGCCATTTCAGAGGTACTGCAGATACATCCAGAACATTCACATGATGTTGGGAAACAGGACCTTTATAAAGCTACTATGATGCAGAGATTTCCATTCCTCTTTACACACCTGCTCTGCCTTTGGTTCTTATTCACAAGGGGAAACAAGACATCTTCAGGACAATGCCTTTTTAAAGTCCTGCAAATTCAGTGCAAGGTTATCGATATACATGTTTCATAAAGCAAATGTAAAGGTTTAGTGCAAATATTTGGTGAATATTGAAAGCCATGCCAGAACTTGTGATTTTCTTCTTTAGTTATGACTCAGAACTCACATTCATCCATTTTAGAATTCCAGTCTGCTACATTAGTTTCTCCTCTAAGGTTTTGGTACTTAAACTCCACTTAATCTGAAGGTCAAAGGTACTATTTTAGAAGGGTGTTTTTTTATGCTTTTATGAATGATTGTCATAGATAATAGAAGATGGCAGCTGGCTTTGTTCACAGTGGGATGTATCTGTAAGTAATTATTAAGGAAGACCAGCACTTGGTACAGCCGATTGTCTCTTCTTTTAAACTTATAAATAAAAACTGAGAGTAATTAGGGATAAAGGACAATCTGGATGTAATTTGTGCGCAATGCCTAAAACAGCAGGACTCTAATTCAAATAGTGTTATATGCAGTGATATGATATTTACACAGTTCTGTAAGTCCCAGATTTGAGTAAGCCTGAAAAAGCTCAAATGCTATAAAAAGATATTCGTAACCAAAGTGAGTATCTGGGAACGCATGAAATGCATGAGTCTCATCTTTTGAGAATTGTGGTACAAGTTCCCAGATGCAAGGCTTTCCAAAAGCTCTGGAAAACAAATTTTTTTGACACATCTTTATCCCAGGCAAAAATCCAAATACTTTAAGACTGTCCCAACTTAAATAGAACCACCAATGAAAGGTCTTAGGGACAAAAATAATGTATACAGAAGTTGAATAAAGCTGTTAGACTGGCAAGAAAAAGACAATATAAAGAATTAGGAAACCCTTCATTAACAGTGGAAACACCTGTAAAAATTATTTCTCATCAATAAAAGACATTAAAGATGGCATGTCAAAGCACAGTAGCAACTAGTTATGCAGGGACTGGGCTACCTAGTTACGCTATTCAGATTGAAATCAAATGGTATCTTATAATGCTCAAGACACATTAAACACTTAGTTCTGAACAGCAAAATGCCCATCTTTCTAAATTTGAAATACAGCCATGTAATTAAGATGCAGCATATGTTACGTATGCTTTCTAGTTATCCAGCAGAAAAAATCCAGCTGCAATTAAATGTATATATATATATATATATATATTGTCCATAGGAAGAAGTAAACCGGTTGGCAGAATATTTGCATACATTTGTGGCCTATAATTTGTCTTCAGCTTAAAATATAGAATGGAAATCAAAGAATCACAGTAACACAGAANGCATCTAACTAGGATTTTAGAGATGCTTTATGAAATATTGGAGGACTGAGCCTCTTTCTAATAAGCAAATGCTAATTTGCTTCTACAAATTACAAATCTTTTAATGAAAGGTCAGATCTGAATTAGGATATATAAAAAAAAGGTAAAGAACTAGCTGAGTTTTTATTTGATTGCTATCAGATACATGTAAAGAACATCTGATTCAATGTTCAAGAATGGGTAGCAGTAATATTTTCCGGTTACAGAAGTTAGTTGGATCAGTACTGATAGAAATGTTCTGCGTCATTTGGTCATTATTTCACACGTGTCTTCTTTTCAGTTTGTATTAAAGACAGAGAAAGACTAAGCTGATGGAGAGCCTGGGCCAATCTAGCACAGTGCCCCCTCTCCAGCTGTGCCTGCAAGCAGACTGCACAATAGTATGAACTGAGCATGCACCCCAATCCTTTCCTAACCTCTAACCATCTTCAACTGAGAGATTTCCTTAAGTCTGTTTAGTTACTATCAAGTAAATTACAAAATATTCCTTTCCAAATGTTTCTGCTAGGACCTTTCTTCTTATTTATTCAGAGTGCATACGGAAAATACAATATTATTTAGCTTACGCAGGTTTCAATGCAAAATACCCTTCCTTAAAAATGAGTATAATAATAAGCAATATAGTTAGAAAATAACAATATGCATAAGGGGTATCAAGGAGACATACCTCCAAAACTCAAGTTTCAAAAGGTTTGAACCATCACGGTCATGCAAAGGACAGGGAAAATTTCCTCACTGTGAGTTATACAGAAGTTAGTTGTTAAGGAATATACATTAGGAGTCTTGACTTATATCTCCTTCTTAGCACTGTGTATTTTATGTGAACCCTCCAAAAACACGGTAGATCAAGTCCCTTAAGCAACTATTCATCAGAATCACTAGTAAAAGCAACAAGAAAAAATAATTTTATTTATTTATCTAAATATTATTATTAAGCATTCAATTGCATTGAACTCAGCCACTTTGCTCTTCTTCACCACTAAGAGAAGATTTGATTTATGTGATACATCACACTATGCATAGCTTGGCAGCCAATATTGATGACTGTAGTCCATGTTGACATGTTGAGATATACAACGTACCATGCTGGAAGGGTCTGAACTTAGCAGAGGTAGGACTTCCACATGTGCTTTTAAATGCCTACTATCTGAGCTAGTTGTCCAGACTCTAGTTATAATCAGTGAAGAGAAACTGGAGAGGTTCAGGGTGAGAAACTTGTCATCTTAAAGAAGATGTCTAAAAGAGACAGATGTCTCATACTGTAACAGTGCTATTCACTCTTGTTGAGTGGAAAGGGAGCCTAAGGTAACTAGCTGAGATGCAGATGTCTAACTTAGGTGTGATGAATCTCTCTCTAGGGTCTCTGCTGTCCTTCCTTGTTAACAGCGGTGATAAGCCTTCTTCAGGCTGAAAGCTTTTGGACATGAGCCTTGTAGGCAGCTCTAGTTCTTTGTGGCTTTAAACCATTAAAAAACCTTTTCCATTTCAAGCATCTGAGAGCATTGATAAAAGAATTTTGGGGATATAAATACCATTGCTCTAGACTTTTGCACTGTGTACTGTTCAGGAAATCTGAGTTGGATATAATCTCACATTTTTATAAGGATTGTTTTAATTGTGCTTGGGTTGCTCTAAAATACAAAGCTGCTCAGAGAGGAATACCAAGTTATCTAGACTTTCTAAAATCACGTTTCAATTCAATTTCCAGTGTTCAAATGTATCTTTCTCATGATTCTATGATTCTATGATTTTGCTAATATGTTTGAATCATTACTACCTTTACGTACCCATTTCTTACAAGTTAAAACTTCTACTTTTAGAATAATTTTGAAACAAACATATAACACAGAGCCTTTAGGCTATTCTCAAGAAAATAATGGGGGAAAAAAAAAATAAAGCAAACAAACCAAAACAAAACACAATTTAGAAATGTAGGACTTTGATTTTCATTTTGTGAATATATAGCACATGAGATGAGAAGCTTACTTTCCTCCTCCCTATAGCAAGAGTAACAACTTTTTAACCACTGCACTCTGGAATTAGCTCAGTAAATACATTTTGTGGATGGATTGGTGTTAACTGACTCCAGCAGTGCCAGTTAGTCACACATAACTGAAGTATTACAGTAACCAGATACATCATCATGTGCAATTTGTCAGTTTCACGAGTTGTTGGCAAAAAGCTCAAGACTTTCTGTTCAAAGCACAGATGAATCCTAGAAATGAATACACGATTCCTCACATTACTAGCTAATAGGCTTTGAGCAGTCTTAGCTTCCATGCAGTGTTAGTGCAAGAATCATCTCTAACCTGGCCTTTGATCAGATATAGAGATCTCTCAATGGGGTCCCTCTAGACCACCGGGTGAAACAAGGTTTGATATTTCCATGTAGTGAAGCTGAAAAATGATGCAGTGATGATTCACGTATTTGGTGCCACTTCATACAGCAACCCTGCTGTTAAACAGTATTTTTCATTATAATTATAATAACTTGAAAGGAATGGATGCTACTGTGAGAGAGTACTGAGAATGCCAGCAAGAGACCAATTTCATGTGGTCTGTGTATTTGAGGTAGGTGTTTGTTTGCAAGAGAATCGACTGAGGATGTCAATTAGTCATAAAATGATACTCGTTGGGGGACAGTCAGAAAGGTTAACAAAAGTTACTCTACTAATCTGCATCACTCTCTGAAGGATCCCTCCTCTGAACTAAGTGTAATGGAAGCCTGGGGAAATTAGTTGTCCAAGTCAGCCTTTGTGAGTATCCCTCTGTGAGATATATCAAAATAGTACGTGCAAATGCCTGTTGTTAGTGTCTCTAAACAGTGGCTGCACTTTCATATCATACTTGATGTAAAACACAGACAAAATAGATGTAAACATAAAAACATTATGAAATACAAGCAGTTCTAATCATTCTTTTGTCAGCTAAGAAATCTGAAGAGAAAGCAAATTGCAGGTAATATGGGTCCCTAGAAAAACTTGAATGACAATAGAGAGTTGTGTAAAAGAAGGGAATTCAAGGCTAGATTTCCATTTAATTCCACCTGCTTTTAAGCTCTAAACTCTATCACTTTCTGCTCATTCTCCATCTCTCTCTTTTTTTTTTTTCCCACTCCTCCACGCATGGGATTTAATAACAAAATGGATAGGAGAAATTAGGTGCCTAAGTGAGAGGGTGCAGGAGAATGATCTATATAAATACACATGTTGATTTGCCAGGTAATTATTTCAACAGCCTTTCAGTTTCATTAGGGATTCTGGTACAAGTCAGAATGTCACTTATTTTTATTTAAAGGTTACAGGAAGGAAAATGGGAACTGACATCTCCTGCAAGCAGGTCTGATTTATCAAGTATCAGCTACATCGGCACTGCTGCTCAAAGTTACATTAGCTTGTCTTTTTTCAGATAAGAAATCTTTTCAGCTTATTGAGGGACCACACAATTTCCCTTCCTCATTCCTGTTTATTTTTCTGATTTGTAATTGCATTTCTTTAATTAGTCACTGTGAACATTTTAAAATGTTATATGTTGCAACAGCAGATCAGTTTGATGCCTGAGATTGTTAACTCTGCCCTAGATGAGAACTATGGCATTCTCGTATATCTTATAAACTGACCGATACATCTTATAAATTGACAGTAATTTGCAGCACATGTGACATAGCACAGAAGGAAAACCCAGTGTGCTCCTCCAAGTTCAGCCTTTCACCAAGCTGCCAAATTGATGTCATCAGGAGTTTCTTGCAATGCTATAGGCTTGGGGCAGAGTGGCTGGAAAACTCTGCAAAGGAAATGGATCTGGGGATGTTGGTTGACACTCAACATGAACCAGCAGTGTGCCCGGGTGGTCAAGAAGGCCAATGGCATTCTTACTTGTAGCAGAAATAGTGCAGCAATCAGGAGCAGGGAAGTGATCATCTCTCTGTATTGAGCTCTGGTGAGGCTGCACTTCGAGTGCAGTGTTCAGGAGGCTCAGGGGAGACCTTATCACGCTCTACAACTGCCTGAAAGGAGGTTGTGGAGGGGTGAGGTTTGGCATCTTCTCCCAGGTAACAGTGATAGGATGAGAAGGAATGGCCTCAAGTTGCACCAGGGGATATTCAGGTTGTATATTGGGAAAAAACTTCTTCTCCAAAAGAGTGGTAATGCATTGGAACAGGCCGCCTAGGGAAGTGAGGGAGTCACTGTCCTAGAAGATGTTTAAGGAAAGAGTAAGTGTAGTACTTAGGGACATGGTTTAATGGGCAATATTGGTTGTGGGTGGGTGGGTGGACTAGATGATCTTAGAGGTTTTTCTAGCCATAATGATTCTATAATTCTATGACTCTCTGTATGTTGAGACAATTATTTTTCTTTCAATTGCAGCATCTTCCAGGTAAGCTTCTTCTAGCAAGAATCCCTTCTTTTATATATATATATATTTATTTATTTATTTATTTCTTACTAATCAATATGGATATGATTTTGAACAACCATTTAGCTCTACCTAAAATAGACATTCAGGGTATGATTCAGATGTCTGAACATAAGAGGGAACTGCCATTTCAGAGGTACTGCAGATACATCCAGAACATTCACATGATGTTGGGAAACAGGACCTTTATAAAGCTACTATGATGCAGAGATTTCCATTCCTCTTTACACACCTGCTCTGCCTTTGGTTCTTATTCACAAGGGGAAACAAGACATCTTCAGGACAATGCCTTTTTAAAGTCCTGCAAATTCAGTGCAAGGTTATCGATATACATGTTTCATAAAGCAAATGTAAAGGTTTAGTGCAAATATTTGGTGAATATTGAAAGCCATGCCAGAACTTGTGATTTTCTTCTTTAGTTATGACTCAGAACTCACATTCATCCATTTTTGAATTCCAGTCTGCTACATTAGTTTCTCCTCTAAGGTTTTGGTACTTAACCTCCACTTAATCTGAAGGTCAAAGGTACTATTTTAGAAGGGTGTTTTTTTATGCTTTTATGAATGATTGTCATAGATAATAGAAGATGGCAGCTGGCTTTGTTCACAGTGGGATGTATCTGTAAGTAATTATTAAGGAAGACCAGCACTTGGTACAGCCGATTGTCTCTTCTTTTAAACTTATAAATAAAAACTGAGAGTAATTAGGGATAAAGGACAATCTGGATGTAATTTGTGCGCAATGCCTAAAACAGCAGGACTCTAATTCAAATAGTGTTATATGCAGTGATATGATATTTACACAGTTCTGTAAGTCCCAGATTTGAGTAAGCCTGAAAAAGCTCAAATGCTATAAAAAGATATTCGTAACCAAAGTGAGTATCTGGGAACGCATGAAATGCATGAGTCTCATCTTTTGAGAATTGTGGTACAAGTTCCCAGATGCAAGGCTTTCCAAAAGCTCTGGAAAACAAATTTTTTTGACACATCTTTATCCCAGGCAAAAATCCAAATACTTTAAGACTGTCCCAACTTAAATAGAACCACCAATGAAAGGTCTTAGGGACAAAAATAATGTATACAGAAGTTGAATAAAGCTGTTAGACTGGCAAGAAAAAGACAATATAAAGAATTAGGAAACCCTTCATTAACAGTGGAAACACCTGTAAAAATTATTTCTCATCAATAAAAGACATTAAAGATGGCATGTCAAAGCACAGTAGCAACTAGTTATGCAGGGACTGGGCTACCTAGTTACGCTATTCAGATTGAAATCAAATGGTATCTTATAATGCTCATGACACATTAAACACTTAGTTCTGAACAGCAAAATGCCCATCTTTCTAAATTTGAAATACAGCCATGTAATTAAGATGCAGCATATGTTACGTATGCTTTCTAGTTATCCAGCAGAAAAAATCCAGCTGCAATTAAATGTATATATATATATATATATATATATATTGTCCATAGGAAGAAGTAAACCGGTTGGCAGAATATTTGCATACATTTGTGGCCTATAATTTGTCTTCAGCTTAAAATATAGAATGGAAATCAAAGAATCACAGTAACACAGAATCATAGGGATTGTAAAGGACCTCTGGAGATCATCTAGTCAAAATCCCCTGCTAAAGCAGTTTCCCTACAGTGGGTTACACAGGAAAGCATACAGGTGGGTTTTGAATATGTCCACAGAAAGAGGCACCACAACAGAGCATGTGCTCTGTCTCCTTCAAAGTAAAGAATTTTTTTCTCATGTTCAGCTGGAACTTCCTGGGTTCCTCTTTGTGTCCACTGCCCCTTGTCCTGTCATAGGGCACCACTGAAAAGCTCCTGACTCCTTACACTGAAGAGTTTCCTTTAAATATTTATAAGCATTGATACAATCCGCTCTCAGTCTTCCCTTCTCCAGTCTGAATAGACCCAGGTAATTCAGCCTTTCCTCGTACGAGTGATGCACCAGGCCCCCGGTCATCTTTGTGGTCCTCCAATGGACTCTCTTCAATAGTTCTCTATCTTGCTTGAATGGAGGAGCCCAGAACTGGACACAGTACTCCAGAGGTGTCCTCACCAGCACTGAGTAAAGTGGCAAAATCACCTCCCTCAACCTGCTGGACACTGTCTTGTAATTCACCCCAGGATACCACCGCCCTCCTTGGACACTGCTGACGACCTCCACCAGGACACACAAGTCTTTCTCTGAAGAGCTGCTTTCCAGAGTGTGGTTATTCTTCCCCAGATGTAGAACTCTGCACTTGCCCTTGTTGAACCTCATCAGGTTCCTCTCCATACAACTCTCAGCCTGTCCAGGTCTCACTTAATGGCAGCACAGACTTCTGATGTGTCAGCCACTCCTCCCAGATTCTTATCATCAGCAAACTTGCTGGGGGTGCACTCTATCCCTTCATCCAGGTCAATGATGAAGGTGTTGAACAAGACTGGATGTGCCACCAACACCTGGGGAACACTACTAGCTATAGGCCTCCAACTAGACTCTGCGCCGCCGATCACAGCCCTCTGAGCTCTGCCAGTCAGCCAGTTCTGAATCCACTTCACTGTCCACTCATCTACTCCACAGCTCTTTTCTCTCCTCCATTTTTCTGTCTTCCATGTTCCCATCTGCGTACTTTGCTTCATCATCTCTTACAGCTGATGTTAGGCATACCTACTTTATGCAGTTGTGAGGTTTTTGCACTTTCCAGCCTGTATATAGAAAAGGGAAAGTTAATTTCTTCATCTGGATGAAATTCCTCGAATTTCTTCTTACTTACAACTCAGTCTATATAATCTCTCATATTTTCTTAGATGAGAGGAAAAGATTTTATCTAAAGTGTAATAGGGTTAGTGTATCAGGGAAGACAGGCATGTCTATTTAGGTCAGAAAACTGGAAAAATGTGCACTTTGAAAGATTAGTCATTCATCTGATTTCAATCATAGGCCAGATCTAAATACTACTCTACTCCTTCATTCAACAGTCTTGAACTGTGTATGACTTCACTTACTGGTATGATTTGCTTGTTACGGGTTCTTCCAAACAAACTCCCTCACATTGCTAAGACAGTTCTGTAGAGCATTCACGGAGATTGGGTGTGATTTTAATGCCTGAGTTTTTTGTTTATGTTATACAGTAAGTTTTGTCCTGCTCAGCTATCCACCCAGTGCCTGTGCCTTAACCTCACTAAGTGTGCAGTCCATGAAGCTATGCTATAGTCAAGAATTACAGTCCATTAATAACAACACCATGGAGCAGCTGGAGCCATCACCATTAAAATGAACAAATAAATAGATAAATAAAATGGACCCATGACTATCATTAAGGCTAATTTTCATTAGCAGCACAGATGTTGTGTTAGAAAGCAATCCAAATTCTCAAAGCTCGGTTACCAGTCTACCTGCCAACACCCTTGCACAGGGATTTGAGAGACGGAAAACTACAAGAATTTCCTGTATTGATCGTGTTGTGGCAATAATGTGCTGTGTGGCAGATGTTCCTGATATGCAGATTTTTCTGATTTCCTCTAAGCCATTGTACCAACTTCTGCCTAACGTCCATAAAGGATGTTCTACTTAACTTGATCAGATCTAAGAAACCTGCTAGCTCTAGGTCTTCCAAGGCATGGTGCTGCTTGGGTCCATTCAGAAATGTATATGAAGAAAATGCGTTTTGATGTAAGGCTGCAATACCACACAGCCAGACATAGTGCAAGGAATGAAACTTCTTTAGTGGAAGTTTGAAGTGTTCTTACTGCCTGCAATACCAAGAAATCAAAACACTGTCTGAAAATGTTCAGACTTCATGCACCCTGTCCAGGTTTCTGCTTTCTACATCTCTGCAAACTGAATACTCCGACAGCTGCTGTGCCTCTCTGATTTTGTTCCGGAAACGAACGGAGGAAAAAAATACATATACTTCTCTTTCTAACTACTGACTGGCTGGTACTGCTGCTTAGGTTTGCCAATGGTGGTGAACTGAGACAAGGCTGGAATGCTATCCCTAATTTATTTAGGCCATCTGCTTTTCCTACTTCTAAGTGGTGCACGTTAAGCAGGAGAATATTCTTAAAGAGCTTTTAGGCTGAAGATGCTCCTGAACTCACTAAAAGCAGATTAAAATGCAATAATTTTTCTTCACTGGGCAGACCAGGCTGTATCTCAGCAATCATCTCGTATTTGGCAAGATTAATCCTTTTGCATAAAGTGGTTATATCAGCTATGGTTGCTACCAGTACATAGGCTGCATTAGTAAAACTGAAAGAAAATGAACACATTTTTAGCAGGTTCTGCACACTTATAAAATATTTATGCTGTACTCTGAATATACTGCAGTTTATTTGTAAATGTTTAGCTTTATGTGTCCTACTACTGCTTCAGATGTGGAAAGTGTGTCTAAATAGAGTCGTCTTGAACACGATTTCGTGCACTTGGTTTCCTTGGTCTGAAAAGAAGTCTTAAGGTTGCTCTATTTACTTCTCATGTCATCTCAATGCAGTTGTTGAGAAAGGTGTCTGAAGTCTGATTTGCAGTGCTTTCCTGGTCCTAAAGCCATGTGTTCGTTCAGTGACAGCTATGTGTAATAAAGTTTGAACTCTCAGCTAAGAGCAGGATTCACAGCCATACAGATGACCTTCTGAACCACATCCACATACCAGATTATAGGAGTGGAGGACAGCTAAACATAGTTGAAATGAAATTTGACAATGTAATTCTTATTAGTTTCTTCCTATTTCCTGTACACTTTCTGGATGGAGTTCATGTTGTCTAAGTTATGTACCTGTCAGTCCAATCTGTACTGAACATCTAAACAGCTTGTGTGAAGAGAGGGACATCCTCAGAGGTGACGTGATTTGCTCTCAGAGGTGCTTCTTTTTCTCTGATAGCTCAGAAGTAATTGTCTTAGATTTCAGGAGGTAAAGCAGAGCAAGACAAATCCCACTTTTTTTTTCTTTCTCCCAAATATTTTTACGGAGGCTCCCACTGGAATTTCAGACTGCGCAGGAAAAAATCTCTGCATTCAAAAAGATGTACACAATGCCATTTTTATCCATCTTATATCATGGACATGTTATAGTACAGAAAATCAACCTTTTTTTTTTTGACAAAACTCAACCACCAGCCAGTAAAGTTTGCTGTGTTACTTTCACATGGTATTTCTTCCAACAATTTTCTTAGGTAAAATGCCTTGTAATAGTAGATACTCTCTTTAGCTTTGGTATAAAAAATTGGTAACGTAGTATATCTTGCTATGGCTGTACTTCTTGTTTACAATATTCTTCAAAGAATTATGTTTGGGTATTTTTTGTCTTTTTCATTTTATAGGACCCTGGTAATAGTATGTGGATTCTATTGGCGATAAAGTATCATACAAGAACTGGATGAAATAGCTAGCAACTGGATGAAATACCCTAGCAAACAGTCCTGCTGGTAAGAAGTTTGTATTTCCTTTGTTGTCTTTTGCAGTATTTATCTTTGAGCTACACAAATGCAAGCTAGTATCATGACCAATTAGAGGTTTTCTAAATATAAGGGATATTGGAAAAGTTTACAGTTTTCTCTCCTCTTTCTAAATAATTTCAGAACTGTTAGGCGACATTTTCACTTTCCCTTGAGAAAGAAATTTGCAGACTGTATTTTGTGCTGTTGTGCATCGTGATGTTCTGTTGGCTTTTTTACCCACGTACTGCCCTTCTTAACGAAAATGTAAAGCTCTTTTTCATAGAAAGAGTAAGAAAGCTGTTGCTTCTTTTTTTTTTTTTTTTTTTTCCTAGTGTTGTGGTTATACATATTGTAGACCTTGTGGGTTTGGTTCATTGTTGATACTGAAAATGTTTGTGGGGCTATGAACATGGGCACCATTTTTATTCCTAACTGGTTATTGCCTGTAAAATATTAAGGTATTCAAAAAGAGAGTATCAAGAAAACCACGCATCATTTAAAGGAGTAGTTATAAGGTCAAAAGCCAGAAACACCTGTGCTCTAGTCCTAAAACTGCATCTGGTTTATTACATGACCTTGAGTGAGTCATCTCTGAAGAGGGGGAACTGTGAGGGGATACGGTAATGTATGAACTGAATTGCTCTTCTTTATATAATTGGAGAGCTCATTAGATAGCTGTTAAGAATGACTAAAACCCATTAAGCCTGATAAGACTTATTTCTTCAAAAAAAAAAAAAACTTCATCAAAAAATGAAATAATACAAAATATAACTTTATTTTTTTAAGTTACTTTAACTCCTGCATTTCCAGAACTGTCCTCATTGTGGACTCCTACTTCATTCAATCGTCTGTAAAATCTATTCTACAGATGTTGTTGAGGATTTGGTACCTGACAATGAGAGAAAACCTCATTAATTTAAGTTGAAGAAACCCAGGGTGAACTCTGTAGATATGACTTGCCAGATTATTGCATATGGAGATACACAATATAAAGACTGGTATGGAACAAATGAAATTTTACTTGACAGTAATAGCCACAGTGGCTGAAATCCTTGTCCCTTTGACATATAACTAATTAAAAACAAACTGACTTTTTTTTCTTTAATTGGTTTGTTTGTTTGTTTGCTTTTTTTTTTATGGGGAGGAGAGAATAATCCTGAGAAATATATCTGATCTCTGATTTTACATATTGCATGAACCTGTACTGGGAGGAGGGGTTGAAAATATTGGTATAAAGTGGTTTATTTCCATATGCAATACTGAAAATTCAACTGGACAAGTCCCACAGAAAACTCAGTGTGTTAGATCAACAGCCCAACTAGCAGAGACTGAAGTATATGTCAAGAGGTCACTCTCTTCCAATCTAACTTATTCTGTGAGTCTGTGAGTTTGTGTAGTTAGGCAATTCATACGGTTATTAGGCATATGTTATACAGTTTATACACTGCAGCATACTTTACATATCAATAGAAATCACATAATCTAATATCCAATGGAGAAGACCAATGGAACTCCATTGATGCTGAAGGAAGATGGGGAACCAGAAGAAAAGGAAGAACAATTTCTAAAGTAAAGTTAGGATCCAACTGTGTGAGATAATTAGTTACCTAATGCCATAGGTGTGCATATAATTTGTCCTGTGGTTTCCAGATTATCTTTTAAATGCTTTTGTTTCAAAGTATGACTTTCTCTCAGAAGTCTGTGTGATCACCAACTGCTTTGATAACTGTAGGACACAGATTTTTCCATGCTGGGCAAAACTTAAGCTCACTTGGGGAATCATGACTGATTTTACTCAGGGAACTCAGTGTCCAGTCCCTCTGGTATAGTGCTATAAAACTTCCCAAGATGATATGAGTGAAGAATAGTATGTTGCTGTAAAAAAGGTGAAATGACATTTTACAGTGTAAATAAGGGTACTGCCTGCAAATTGTGAAATAATCCTTCTGTTCTGATTAAAACAATCTCAGGGAGGGTCCATTCTAAGACGTTTAAGAAAGCTACGAACCAGCTGGATGCAGACATCAGAGGAGAAACACGGTTGAGCTACAAGAGTTTCTTGAGTGAGACTTAAAAGAAATGTGAAAGTCCTTGAAGGTGGTTTGTGGTGAAGGAAGCTTGATGGGCTAGAAGTAGATGAAAAAGCTGTTGGAAAAAGAGGTAGCTAGTTTCTTCTCTGCACTGCGCTCATAGGAGAGAGAGAAAGAAGCTGGAATTTAAATTCAAGCTGAATATATTCATGTAGCAGCAAAAAGCTTGGACAGGGTTGGGAAAACTGAGTGCAGGAATAAACAGTTTGGGTATGTTGTGGAGATGATTCCTCGGATGCTTTCAGAAAAGGTTGAAGGAACTTCCTTCAGGTGGAACTCATCCTCAATGGGATACAGATGTGCATTAATATATCTCCTGATGTTTTTCCCCCAGCTCTGTTTTTCTCTAGTTGGTTGTTTCTGGATATGGAGCATCAATTATCAAATGCAAATTTACAGTTCTTAAAGGAAATAGTTGTACACAAGTGGGGGGATGGTAGAAGCTGTTGGTGAGCACACTTCTTTAACATACATTACAGTTGCTAATCAATGTAATTTGCACTGGGTAAAACCTGTATTGTCTGAACTATGACTAAGGAATATCAGCTTGTTTTCAGTGGAAGCCAAATGTGTGACAGGAGTCCCTCATTTGCAATCAAAAAGATTTCTCAAACCGCATTCCCAGTTTGCTGAAAATATAAAAACAATATCTGGTTACTCTGTTCACTTTAATATGGAGTTGCTTGGGGACCCAATCCAAAGTCAACAGCCCCTATATTCCATAAATTATCAGAGTTGTCATATTTACTGACTTTTGATGTAGATTGATTCTTTAGTAGCAAACTACTGCCATACTGGGATTCTGATGATTTCTGAACATCCCACAGAAAAGCTGTACTGATCATAAAAACAACTATACTGTATACTTTGGCACAATATGGTTTGTGATATAGAAGAAACAAGCATTGCATCTGGAAATGAAAGCATGATAAACTCTATAAATGAATTATAAGAAATAGCAGGTCTGTTTCCAAGTACTAGGAATCGCAGTCTTTTTACCGGATAATCATTTGTTTATTTGCCTTGCTGTTATGTGTGTGCATTGACAGATGACGTGTTTCTCTAGATATCACAACTGTATAGAAATTTAAGTCATCACAATAGTACTTTTCTGTGTTACTGGTAAAATGTGAAACCTCTTTGAAAACAGCTCTGCAGAACTGAGCTCTAGTTTTTCATTTTTCTGCTCTTTATCTGTACTTTACCAGCTTGAATTATGCCAACTGGAGCATCTGCTGTGCAGCCACCTTTTAATTTTCTACTTCTCACGCTTTTATATACACACAAGTTGGGGTGTTGGCTATTCTGCTGGATTGCTAGAATTAAAAAAAAAAAAATCAATTTAAGAAAAAAAGAAAGTATTATTTCTGACTATGAGATTTTTGGTCTTAATACACTTGATTCTCATCCAGCACAGGTGCTCCACTATGTAATTACTGGAAGCAGCTTGAAATAAAGCTTTGAAACAGCACCGATAACCTTGAAAATATTAACTATTACATTAGGTAACAGCAGTTACAACATTGCAGTAAAACTGCTTATGTATCACATTCTGGTCTTTCACTGTCTGATGACTGAAACTGTGGTAGAAGTAGTACGATTATAAAAATTAAAATGTCCATTCACAGAACATTTTCTTAACTGGCAAATAGTTGGAGAACAGAGTTGAAACTCTACATTTAGTCTGCAGAAATAACGGTCAGCCACCCCTGAAAGCCTTTCAAGATTGAATGCAATGATCAAAAATATTTTCAGTATGTTTCCATTTCCTCACATTTTAAATGATAATAAATATTTAACAACGTGACTCCAACTGCAGCTATAGCATTTTTATTTAATAAAGAGTTAAATAAAACCCAGGAAAAGAGGTGGGAAGGTCTCACCTATACTTGAGTACAACACACTGGTTCCTATTTTACAGTAGACCCCAGGTAAAGGGCAAGAGATTAAAGTTGTTTTTGCTAGAGTGGAAGGTATGGCTTCCCCTGAAAATATTTGAAAATGCTGTTTTAATTCAAAGAAGTTACATTCATCATTGTTGCTGGGTTTTTTTTGACATCGCTGTACGGAACTTTGTGCTACCTGGTGATGAATAGTCTCTATCTCCAGTCCAGAACTACCTGTAGAGATGTATTTTATACACTGAATTTTGCTTGGAGTTTGACTTTTCACAGTTTCCTTGAAGTACTTTTGCATTTGTTTAGATGAAGCTGGGCAGCTCACTCAGACTTTGGTATTCCACATACTGCTATTGCTAACTATTGAAGTGTTCTGCATGCTATACAACTTCACTAAGAGCAAGGTGATAAAGTTGTGTTTAGTTGGAGATAGTAGGAATGAGAGCAGATACCAGGTAATGCTTCTCATCCCTGTGCAACCATGAATCTAAAGTATCTTCAGGTAGTTATAAAGAGCTGATAGTATCAATGCTGGGTTCAAAACTGAGCAGCAGTATGATTTCACCCATTTTTCAAAAAGACATTTCTTGTCTCTACTGTGTTTTACCAACCTCGTGTTTAATCACATAAATCCAACTCATCAAATAATCTTATTGCTACTTGGAGTAAGTTGAAGACTTTTTACATTTCTGTGGAAAATGTTTGCCAAGTGAAAGTGAACTTAACTCTTCTTGGATATGTGCTGCGTACTCAAGAAAACATCTGCTGTCAGTTAAAGATGATGAGTGCATGGTACAGCACCAAAAGGTTTGGTTTTTTTAAGGTGTGTTTGGATTTGTGTTTGGGCCTCCTAGAAAAGCAGTAGTTCCTTCTGCTCTATACAATGCTGTGATCAATCAAATAGCTTCCGTCAGCATCTAGGAAGTCATGGATAAGGCAGTAGTCCGTAGTTTTCCCGGCTATTAAAAATAAATAAATAAATAGGGCAGGATTTATTTTATTTGTTGTTGTTTTGTTTTGCTGGATGGCAAGAAATTGGATGATTTCTTTAATGATTTAAGTGAAATAACCCACTTTTGGGTCACTGTCTTTGGAGTGCTTTGGCAGTTGTAATCCTGTATGAGGAAAAGGCAGACAAAGCAGAAGCGACTGCATTACCCAGTGGGTAACAACCATGCACGTGCTTAGAAGAAACTGTGACTGCTCAGGATTCATGCAGGGCTGTGCTGATTCGAGCGCTACATTTCTCTCTGCGTATTCCACAGCTTGTGATTTTATACAACACATGCTCCTCCCACAACATCTCCTGAAGATTTTTTATCTTCAATGAGGGGGAAAAAAGGACAGAAAAAATAAAGAAGATTAATTCTAATCCACCTAACAGCTGGGGGGAAAAGGCACATGTATGGTGGTGGGCTTAACACAGAAAGTGAGAATAATGTGGAGAAAATTATGAGAAAAAAAATAATTAGTGGTATGCTATTTTCCTGCATTATTTCAGAACTCTGAAGATTTTAGGTTAGTTTATCAGTAAGGATGGCTCAATCTCACAAGACATCTGTTTCTGAAATTAAAAGGCCAACAACTGCAGGATTCCATAGTATTAGCAATCTTCACATAATGGGGATCCATGATTCAAAGAGATATGTGACTTAAAATCTACTAGAGAGCATGAAGCAATTAATAGTTGGACTTCTTATCACACCTTTTATCCAAGAATCTCAAAGCACTTTAATGGCTTTAATTAGGCCTCACTCCATGCAAAATCCTCCTGGAATAGAGGAATGTTATTTTTTTTCTTTCTAATATAGAGCAACCTGAGACACAGAGGTTAAATGACTTGACGATGATCATGTAAAAGCAAATAGCAATGATAGAAATAAATCCCAAACCTCTTGCCTTCTAGTCCCTTGTTCCAGCCACTAGCCAAGTTTCTTTCCTCTATGTTAAACTCAAAGCTCTTCTCTAATCTGTTCTGTAACATGTGTGAATTTGATTACAGGATCAAAGCCCTGGCAATTAGAAATATTTTAATACTTTCTGGAAAGCCCGGTATACATAATATAGTATATTATGTATATAATATATGATAAAATATATGTATGTAATATAATATAAATAAGATATTGAAATAAATCAGAAAAAAATATTTTCTCCTCTCAGGTAGTGGAGAAATTATTCCTACTCTGCAGAGAGAGCTGTGAAAAAAATGGGAGAGCAGACTCTAGAGGTAAACATACAGACTTTGGAGATAATGAATAAGGGTTTATGTTTCTGCCTACCGGGAAGGATAGTTTTCTTCACTGATAGCATAAAATGATGCCTGCAGTATGCTCAGGAATTCAGCCTCAGAAAATAAAAAGCTTAAGACTGAGAGGGAGATAGTCTCCGGGGAAAAGACAATAGTGATTCATCTCATCCAGGTATAGTCCCTGAAGCTGGCAAGTGTCACATAAGAGACAGGCAAAGTCTTGAGTATTTGAGTCCTTGGCAAAAAAGCAGGAGAAAAGGAGGTCAATATGACTGAATTAGTAGATAATACAGATAATTTTGCTGTAGTGTTTCTGACACAAACTAGACTGAGGATATTAGGTCAGATGATATGATTTGTGTCTTGTAGTTAATGGTGTATTTTCAAAACGGCAAGAGGAAAATACACAAAAGAACTATGTTAACACTAGCAGCCTGGATAGAAGCTGTGTTATTTCCATGTCTCAGCAGCCCAACTTCAAAAAGTCTAAAGTCTGCTTGTAGAACTAGTTGCTCATCATTAGGTAATAAGAATTATTGATAAGAGAGAATCCAGTCAGCCTTTACATGAAAAAGGAAGGTACCTCCTGAAAACTTGATTCATTGGTCTTGCTAGAGTTGTCTCTATGATGACCTTAATGACAAAATCTGAAAACTCAAATTATTGCTCTTCTTCTCAGAACTAATCTTCACTAATTTACCTGTAATAAAGCACAGTGAATAGTAGTGCTGTCCAAGCACTGCAAAATTTTTCTGCAATTTTTCAGCACAAGGAGAACAGAAGAAGCTATGTGTTTGAGTATCATGAAAATTCTGGGCTCTAGCTTTATGGGAAGAAATATTCATTAAGATAAAAAGCTTAAAATAAATATTGGAATACTGGCATAGACTGAAGTTTTCACCACTGAAATGACCCTGAGCACTGTTATACTATTAGAGTGTAACATCATTACCCAAGCAAAACAAGTCAGCACATTCTCATTTCAGAGGTGATGTTGCAAATTAATTCACAAGGGTTTGCTACCGAAAGTTGCTTGCCAGATGTACTTTAAGACTAAACTACAATACCAAACATTCAGGTTAGGGAATTAGAAACTACTTGCGGTCCACTTAGGCATGGGAAAAAAGGTGGCACAGAAGTGATATCACTGTTCACACTAGACAAAATCTGCTGAACATAGACTCGACTTTTAAATAAAAAACCAGTCATTGCGGTTCTCAAAATGGATTCTAAAAAGGCAGATGCAGCCTTTACTAATGATTTTGCTTGCTGCTACATTTGTCAAAAGCAGTCAGAATGAAGTAAAAATGTATTTATACAGAGTTGTATGCTGCTTGAACTCTTATATGTCTCCTAGACTGGAGATTTTAGATTGCTGATTTATAACAAAAAAAAGAGATCCAAAGAGTCCTGCTTTTTCTGGGTTTAACAATTTACATATGATGCACTTTTACACATATCCATGTTTGCAATTACAGCTAAGATTCAAGGACTGGAATATGTTCAGATAGAACTGCTTCAGATAGTTCTGCTTCACATTGAACTATGTGTGCATAGTTAGATAGCAGGAATTGTATGGAATATAATCCTCTATTTACACATAATTTTACATGGCAGTAAGAACAACTAAAAGAACTCTATTCAAAAAATGAGTGTGTCAAAACAATCAATGTTTTGGGACTGGATTTTGGTATGTGTTAGAACACCAATTTTTACAAGATATTGTCATATAACTGTGTGCAAACTATCTTCTACATTTCCCCTCCTATCTACTCATCTAGCTTATCTGATCTCCATTAATAAGTACATAAATAAAAAATGAATGATTTATAATATTGTATAACATACAAATTGAAAGGAAACATTACAGAAAGGTGTATATTACAGGATTTTCATATGTAGCAGATAATAATACATTTATCTGGAAAACTGATAAGAAGGATACATCCTAGAATTACATGCTGTTTGGTCTGGTTGCTGCTGATGAATTCTATAATCAGCATAGTAATACAAATTTCCTCTAATCTAATTTTTTGCAACTATTTTAAACTGAAAATCATTTAAGAAATCCATAAGTTACTGGCAGGAAGAAATAGAGTACTTGCTATTATATTTGACCAGCTGATCTAGTTGCATTCATAAGTATGATAAATAAGGAATGAGTTAGTGAGAGAAAATGTTACCTTTAAGACAGTATGTGAACAAGTCTTACCCAGTGTGAAATGTATTAAAGCTGTACCAGTGCTTGGAAGCCAGTCTTACTCATTTTTATGGATTAAATTATTTTTAAAAAGTAAAGAAAAAAAAACGTATTTTAAGGAAATGTATATTAGAAAATGAACCTGCCCTACAGTCATAGGATTTTCTCTTTCAAAATTTGGAGCACAAGGAGAAAATTACCTTTGTCTTTTGATAGCCTCTGAAAACACCACTTGATTCTCCTAATTTTTCTGAGAGATACTTGGCCATGTTTCAGTGGCAGAAAGGTCTCAGAAGTCACTGAACTGCAAATTGCTAGAGATTACGAGCTTACTGCGGGAAGAGTTAGAAATATCATTACAGATCTGCTCTACTTTTATACCTGTGCTGTAATCACAGTATGACAGACACCCATTCCCTTTTTAGAAATTAAGATGTCCTTTCTTTGAAAACTCTCAGTATTTCCTGTTGCATTTTAGAACCCTATTTATAACTGAATTTCAATGATAGAATTATTTTCTACTACAAGCATAAGTCAGAATTCCCTAACTAAGATTGTTCTGAATTTTACGCTTTGAAATTCAAACACTGTGTTAGAAATGAAATATTAGTGTATCGTCACAAGGTTACAAATCTTATTGCAGAGAATCATAGAATATACTCAATTTCCAAGGGACTCACAAGGATCCCTGAGCCCAATCCCTGTCTCCACACAGCACCGCCCAAACCCGATGTCTGAGAGTGGTGTCCCAATGCTCCCCAAGCTCCAGCAGCTCTGGGCCATGCCCACTGCCCTGGGCAGCCTGTTCCATGCCCACCACCCTCTGGAGCAGAACCTTTTCCTCACAGCCCCAGACCCTCCTCTGAAGCAGAGCCATGTGGTTCTTCTTGAGTCCTGTCTGTCACCAGAGAGCAGAGCTCAGTGCTGCTCCTCCACACCCTGTGAGGAGCTGCGGGCTGCCATGAGAAGCTCTCTTCATCCTCCTCTTCTCTGGGTCCAAAAAACCAAGGGACTTCAGCTGCTCCCCGTACGCCTTGTCCTCCAGACCCTTCCTCATCTTTGTAGCCCTCCTTTGAACACTCTCTAATAGTTTTACGTCCTTCCTATACTGTGACACACAAAGCTGCATGCAGTGCTCAAGATGAGGCCACAGCAGGACAGGGAAGAGCAGGACACAGATCCTTGTCCACAGGGCTGCGCTCCATAAACCTGAAACTCTTCTAGTTAATATTTCCTAAGCATATCCATGTTTCCTATTTTGTCTTCTATCTTAGTAACAATGTGAGCCTTTTCAATTTCCCATATAGCTAAAATACATTACATTACTTTGCGTGGTGATTGAATTTGAATAATTTTTTAAGGTGGATGGTATTTTTTGCCAATACTCTGGGTCCTTTGACAGAAGATGATGAATGATGTTCTTAAGGAAAATTTCATGATGAATGACCTCTTTAGAATTTCTATTATTTTACCTTATATTCAGTGGCTGCACCACTGTTCATAGCCTAATGCCCTGTCGAGATGAGACTTGGATAAACAAACTTCATTCTATGTTTCTGTGTTTGTTTGAACTACATGTATGCGTGAAGCGAGTGGTCTAAGTGTCATCTGTAAACTGGAGAGAAAAGGGACCAAGAGTACAAATTACATGCTACAGGAACTCAATGTAACTGAACACAAAAGCCCAACTTCAAGATGACTGCTGCTTAATTATTTTTACTTTTTGTTAAATACAGAGTTCCATATTTAATGAGTGCAGTCTTGTAATTTTGACACCTCTCATTGCAATCAAAGACAATTTTGACAGGTTGTGATCTCTTGCAAAGTCTTAGTGAACATTCAAGGATATTTGTCATTGGAGAATGTGAAACACACCTGTGAAAAGATATTACCCCTAATGTCAATTTAAGCATTTGCCCCTCCTCTAGAGCAGGGTCAAATAATTGTACACATTATTCGTTTGTACATTTCTAAGGTTTTGAAAATTCCAAAAATTAGCTTTGCTTTAATTTTGGTCAGAAATTCTATAGCCTAATTCACATAGGTCCAACTTAAGTACTTGAAATTCTAGATCCAGCAAGGGCTCTACAGTACCTTCAGTGCAATAAAAGAAATGGTGCATCGTAGACAATACACAACTGACAGAATTGGTGGGTTGAAAGCAGTTCCATAGTAAGAAATCAGTAAGGCTCAAAGTTCCTCTCATGAGTATAGAAGTTGGTTTGGATTGTTAGGGAATTCCAAATGCACATGTTGTACCTGCGCTTCATATTTCTAGAACAAATAATAAATAAGTATAAAAAAAATGAGATGGATATCTCCTGAGAAGGACCTGATAATTTGAGAACATTCAGAGACATCAACCTCAGTCATAATTGATTACTGTCTTATTTCCTTGATTATAGAAAGATCTGAGGTATGAGACTGCAGCTGCCTGAAGGAAAATATACCACACTGGCTAGGAAGAGTTCATGGTCAAACACATCAGTTGTGTGAATAATTAAAACAGATATTCAACACACAAGCACATAAATAATAAATTTGACCTAAAATGTCAATTACAGTGTAGGCTCACTGAGAACACCAACTACAAAAGATAAAACAGATCCTTTCTGTTGGTGACTGTAGCTTAGCATGGTCCCTTTTTACAAGTGTTCACTGAACATATCAGTCCATTTAGCTCTACATAAATCCTCTGTTTATTCATTCCTTTGAAGTTTCAGTGGCTCATTCAGCTCAAAAATGTGTTTGAAATGAGCTGAAAATATATTCTTGAGTGAGAAAAAAAGCATGATTAAAGAAGTAGTGTGGTAACTGTCAGTCACATTTGTTAAATCATTATCCTTTTGCAGACTTCTGTTTAAGAGACCTAACTCTTTAGCAAAATATACACTTACTGTTGGGTTATTTTCTTATTACACATTTAAGGGGTTATTTTCTGACGTTCATTAGTCTGTGTACATTCTCCTCTGTCTGTCTATCTTTCCTTCTTTCCTCCAAATGTATCTGGGAACTCAGACCTCTAAACTAAGCCAGTTCCAGGCATGAAACAAATTCTGCTGAAAACTTTCCACTGAATCAGATTTAATTAAAGATTTGGTATGCATTTTGTTTATTCTTGATAATAGATGCAATAAAGGAAGAAAATATTGCAAAACAAAACAAAGGCCAGAACTCAACAGCTCAAGAGAACATTTGTTAAGTAATAATAATTACACAGGAATGTGAAAATCCTATTCAGTCAGGGTGCTTCCTTGAACTGGTGAAAAATATATGAACCTAAGCCCATTTGACTAGAATTTAAACAACCATGCTTATTCAATTTACTTCAGTAACTGCTGTGAACTGTGGAACCAGTACCAATTCACTTAAGACAGCCACTGTGCTGGCATCTTCCCTGTCCTGCCCCAGTCCTCCTTTGATAGGAGGTTATATGTCTGTGGATGCTGCCTTAGGAAGGCGTAAAGGCCAAATGTGAGCAGTTGCAAAAGCTGCACATAAAATAGTATCTATTTCAATGAAAGCCGTTAACGAAAAATCCATATTTTACTACCTTTTACTGTTGTTGTTCAAGTTGTCCTAGATTATACTTACAATGCCATCCAAGAGTGGAGCAGGAAGTCTGTTTTGCTCCTTCTGTAGAAGGAAATGTGCATTGAATACTGAATTTATCTATCTGCATCTCACCAAGAGAGAGGACTGCAGTGAGGAAAGTAGAAATCATATTTTATGTATAAATCTCATACAAATTTTTATACTCCACAAATAGTTGCATAAAATGACAACATTCAGTAAATGACTTATAATAAGTTAGAGACACTTGAAGCTCAGAGTAAATCAGAGAATTTCACATTTCCTTTGGTGAATAAAACTCTGATAGGAAACTTCCTTCATTAACAACTCAGATATGAATTATTTGAAACTCAAAATCATGAATCACAGAATTGCTGAAGCTGGAAGGTATGTCTGGAGATGGTATAGCCCAAAGACCCTGTTCAAAGCTGGGTTAGCCAGAGCAAGTTGCTCAAAGACTGTGTACAGTCAAGGTTTGAATTTCTCTAAAGACAGAGACTCTACAAATTCTCTGTGCTTATGGTTCCAGTGTTTGAACACTGCTACAGTAAAATGAGTTTTCTTTTGTTTAAATGAAATTGTGGTCATGTTCACACTGGTTATGTATTTATATACATTTCTAAAATGCTTCTGAGCCATCTCTTCTTCAGGGTGCATAGGCCCAACCCCTCCTCAGATATCAAATGCTCAAATCCTTTAATTATCTTAATGGCATTTTGCTGGACTTGCTCCAGTGTATCATTTCGTACTGTGGGGACCAGACTTGGATGGGCAATTGAGATGTGGCTTCACCAGTGCCAAGAAGAGGGGCATCCTCCACTGCTGATAGGTTCTAATGCAGCCCAAGAAGCCAGAAGAGTGCATTGCTAACTCATGTTCACTTCAGCCTCCACTATGACCATTAGGTCTGTAAAGCTGCTTTCCAGCTATTTGGATTCACCCTGTCCTCAGGCTCAGATTTAGTTCTCTGCATTAAATATTTCCCTTTTGTGACAAGACCAAAGAACCTCTGCTGTATGACACCTTCAATGAACTTTATGAAGTTCCTGTTATCTCATATCTCCAGCCTGTCTGGGCTCCTTCTGGATGGCATATCAATTATCTAGTACACACACCATTCCTCCAGAGTTTTGTTTCATCTACAAACTTGCAGAAGGTGTACAATGCCCCATCATTCAGCATGTTAATGAAGATGTTGAACAGCATTGGTGCCAGTATTGAACCCCAGGATAAACCACCAACAACTAGCCTCCAACTAGATAGTCAGTGATCACAACCCTCTGAGCTAGTAAAATTAGTTCTGCATCATTGGAACCCAACAGTTTAAATTTCATGACCTAGGCTGTCAGTACAAGTTCAAAATCATGAAAGTCTCTACACAGGCTTTGTCTGGCTTTGAGGGCAGTGTATTCAGCATTTGAAGGAATGCAGGATCTATAAAAAGAATTCCAGAAAGGGCAATTAACACATTCGCTGACAAATGGATATAATGAAACAAGTTGTGCCTCCCAGTTTGGAGCTGAGATGGCTTCATTTGAGGTACGTGAGACGAATGTCTCAGAATGTAAATCAAATGAGTCTTTCTTGTCCTTTGAGGGGAGATTGAATTTTTATGAGTATTTAGCTAATTAGGACTGAGTTTAAAAAACTTTACCACTCATGGGAGGATTCAATTTATCAAGATTTCTGTGAAGGATTGGATGTAATAGCACATGGGAAATCTTTAAGACATGAAGATACTGTTAGTGCATGCATTAAAGCTGGTAAGGAACTGGCTATTGGGACAGTTACAAAAGGTGTTTTGAATGAATCTACAAGTTTAGAGGGAAGATATTCATGGAGCAGGTTGGGTTTAGGGGTTATTTTTATTTCATCAACAAACTGATCACAAGACTAATCAGATAATGAGGTGACATTATCAGTTTAGTGGACAGATGAAATACTGTGCAGGGCAAATTAGATAATTTTAAGGATGAGAAAAGCAGAAGTGGGAGGACATTTAACAATAAATGTGAGATTGAGGCTTTTAGGAACTTAGATTTTAAGCTCATCGTTTGCATGTGATATGGAGAGTTTGCATCTGCCAGTAAGTCACAGGACACCCTTCAGTGAGAAGTCTAATATGACCATGAAAAATATCAAATCTGTTTCTAGGATCACATGAAGGAAAGCATTTATGCTGTTGTTTTATGAAAAAAGGAATTCAACTGTAACAGTCATTCCTGTTGCAAAATATTGTTGTGCATTGTTCCCAGTTAGGGTATTCATATTTAGTAATGTTTAATGAAAATTTGAATCGGTGCAAAAAAGATTATGCAAACAATGAGAGGAACAAAGAATCTAGATGAGTTTGATTTATTTAGTCTGACAAAATGAAATCTGACAGAGGGCATGGTTTCTACCTATAAATACATCAAAAGTAAGTACCAGAGAAAGATAAGAGAAGATAAATGTCTTCTGCTTATGAATTAACTTTGACACAATTTCAGGAAAAAAAAGAAGCCCTTAGAAGATCATAACTTTCAGGCAGAATATCAAAACCAAAATACTTAACTGTTTAAGAAGTTGGAGTATTTCATGAAAGGAGTTTTTCAGCAGTTTTATACAGCAGAAAACTAAACACGATCCTGTCCTTTTTCTTTTGTTCTTGAAGAAAATAGATAAAAAACTTCATTGAAGATAATATTACTTCTTAACAGATCATTGGAAAGTTTGGTATCCCCTTTGTAAGATCTTGTTGAAGAAATATACCATGAACATCATACTCTAAACTCATATGGTCATTCTTGTGAAATTTAAATATATATTTATATGTAAATTTATGCATATTTAGAAAAACTGTAATAATACTGTTGCCAATGCTGCTTTACCATCTGCAGCGTCACTCATAGTTATGATCTCTGTGTATGATTTCAGGACCCTCCAGGGGAAAGGTTGATGCTGTTGACTCCCCAGGACAGTGGGTTCCTCTTACTAGTTCTCGTGTGCTGTGTTGCAGTCCATCACATAATACATACTGCTGTGGTAAAGGAAGACAAGGGGATAGGTTGCCTAATCTGACTCTAAAGTATGTAATTTTGTGGGGAAAAAAAAAATAAATGGGGGAAGGTTAGAATAATTTTCATTAAATAACTTTCCTATACCTCTGATCAAAGTTAAGAAAAGTCCTAACCATCCTATATTTGCACTAAAAGAGATCTTTGTAAGACTGTATTGGCCTATATCTGTGGACAGCCACTCAGGCAGCAGAGCTCTATTAGATCATTTCATTAATCTCTGATAATGCAGTATTGTTCCTTGCTGTACATTTATTCACCTCTTCTTCAGTCTACTTTTAAATGCCAAGAAATAGGGCTGATATTATTTCCCTTTGGAGATTTCTCTAAAGATTAATAGGTCTCACTCTCTTTCTTCCTCTCCTTTTCCCACTTCTCCTCTCAGTACTTTACCATTATTTTCCATTTCTTGCTTTTATCCCATAACTTGTAGTCATACCCATTATTACACTAAATTAATTCGTATCTTTTTTTTAAACTAAAACCTTTCAAATTGCTCTAGGCAGTTATCATTTTCCTCTCCACATCTCTAGGTATGTTGCTATTCTTAAAAATAGTGAATAGAACAGGAAAGGAAAGCAAAGTCATTTTGTGACTATAGATCTTGGGTTTTAGATTATTTTTTTAGCTTACTACAAAAACAGACTTGCAAACAAGAAATCTCTATCAAAATATGAGAATATTGATAATTAATTACCTTAAAAGGTGATTTATATGTTGACAATATGAAAAATGGCATTGCACATATCTTCTGCATAAAAATTGCACATGTACAATAGAAACCAGCTAACGTCTCTTAGCAATTGTGTCCTAAGTCAATCTGCACACGTTACCTCAAATGAGGACTTCCTGAACTTTTGTCTCCTCTCTTACTACCTGATAATTATAGCATTTTAATTGCTTTGCTTAAAAATCTGTAGGCACAGATTTCTCATTCTCCTGGAAAAAAATTAAAGTCATTCATTGCAAGCAAATAACTTTCAAAAGTGAGCAAGGGGGGGAAAAAAATTGTTCCAGTTTTATAAATTCTCTGCATACACATTGCACTAGATCATAGAATCATAGAATCATTAAGCTTGGAATTCTAAGATCATCAAGCCCAACCACTGATCTACTATCAATATTGCCCACTAAACCATGTCCCTAAGAACTAAATCTACCCTCACCTAAAACACCTCCAGGGACAGTGACTTCATCACCTCTCTGAGCAATCTGTTCCAATGCCTCACCACTCCAAGAAGAAATTTTTCCTAATGTCCATCCTAAACCTTCCCTGATGCAGCTTAAAGCTATCACCTGTCAACTTGTTGCTGTTATCTGCGAGAAGAGCCTGACCCCCACCTCACCACAATCTCCTTTCATGGAGTTGTAGAGAGCAATATGTTATCCCCGGAGAAATCAACAGGACAGCATTTATTTTGGTTGTTTTGTGAGAGTGAATTTATGATACACTATACTATCTGATAAGAAACAGGTAGATGAGGGGAGAACAGTGGATGTTTTGTACCTTGACTTCAGCAAGGTGTTTGACACCATCTCCCACAGCGTCCTTGTTATGAAACTTAGAAAGCATGGAATAAATGAGTTACAGTGAGGTGGATTGACAACTGACTGGCAGAGCTCAGAGGGTTTTCATCAGCGGCACGGAGTCTGGTTGGAGGCCTGTAACTAGCAGTGTTCCCATGGTGCTGGGTCCCATCTTGTTCATCAGTGACCTGGATGAAGGGATAGAGTCCAGCCTCAGCAAGTTTGCTGATGATATAAGGCTGGGAGGAGTGGCTGACACACCAGAAGGCTGCATTACTATTCAAGACCTGGACAGACTGGAGAGTCTGATGAGGTTCAAGAAGAGCAAGTGTAGGATCTTGTGCCTACAAGGAATAAGGAATAAGTGCATACATCAGTACAGGTTAGGGGGTGACCTGCTGGAAGTCTGCAGAGAAGGACTGGGTGTCCTGGTGGACAGCAGGATGACCATGAGACAGCAGTGTGCCCTTGTGGCCAAGAAGGCCAAGGGACTCCTGGGGTGCATTTAAAAAGAGCATGGCCAGCAGGTTGAAGGAGGTGATCCTCCCCCTCTACTCTGCCCTGGTGAGGTCAAATTTAGACAACTTTGTCCAGTTCTGGGCTCCCCAGTTCAAAAGACAGGGATCTCCTGTGATGGGCTACAAAGATGATGAAGGGCTTGGAGCTTCTCCTTTGTGAGAAACCTTGGTCTGTTTTTCCTGGGCAAAAGAAGATTGAGGAGAGATCTGATAAATGTTTATAAATATCTAAAGAGAGGTGAGAGGCAAGTGGATGAGGCCAGGCTCTTCTCAGTGGTGTGCCGTGATAAGACAAGGAGTAATGGCATAAAACCTGAACATAGAAAGTTCCATACAAACATGCAGAAGAACTTCTTTACTGTAATGGAGCACAGGAACAGATTGCCCAGAGAGGTTGTGGAGTCTCCTTGTATGGAAATATTCAAGATCCGTCTGGATGTCTACCTGTGCGACCTATTGCAGGGCACCTGCTTTAGCAGGGGAGTTGAACTCAGTGATCTCTTGAGGTTCCTTCCAACCCCTGCAATTCTGTGATTCTGTGAATTCCTACTGCTATCCTGTTATAAAAAGCTATAGAGCTTCTTTTTCTCTTCAGAATTTCCTACTACCAATCAGGGCCTCGAGTGCAATAAGCCATTAATAGGTATGATGTACTCCGGTCTTTTAGTAGGGAATGAAGAGATCTTGTCTTAACTATCTTCTGTAGAAAGATAATCAGAAGAACCAAAAGAGCAAAAATAGACTGTCTGTCTATATATACATTTATATTCAAATATAGCTGTGTATGTGCTTGAACATGCATATATATTTACATATATATATAAAATAATATGCATTTTAAAGTCTGATTCTGTTGATTGTATAGGCCAAACCAGCTTCCTCATTAAATCAATTTCAAAGGGAAATGAATATATTTAAAGAGTGAGACATGTCTAGCATTTCTCTTGATGAGCTAAATCCATTCTAAGTATACTGAAGTCATCAGAGTTACTGTAGGGATGCAGTCATCTCAGTGTTTGCATAGGATTATGAAGGTATGGGGCATTTGCTAAGTATTGTTCCTCTTAATTACATTCACTACTTTTCAATTGCAAAGGCTGAAATATTAAGCTGTGCTCTAGCTCACAGAGATAGCACTACCACTTGCTCAGACTGTGTTTCTGCAGATCTACGTGCAGAAATAATGAAGCTATGTAAGCAAAGTATATGGTTAGGAACTGAAACAACTTTAGAATATTAAGTTTTGTGGACCCTATATTGGTATACCAGGAAAAAGACTCTCTTCCTCCAAAATCCTAATTCAAGTTAGTAGGAAGCAAAAGTCTTCTTTTTATGTCTTTACTTCCTTTTTTCCTACAGAGACAGAAAAAAAGGGAATAGATCATGTTGTAAAGGGATCTTAAAACCATGCTTGTAGTTCTGTGGAGAATGAATGAAGCTTTAAGTTTGCCAGCTGCTATATGTTAGACAGCAGTTGTGATTTCACCTGGCAAGTAACTAAGTACCTCATAGCCATTCACTGGTGGGTAAGAGATCTGCTGATTCTTGTCCTTAAGTTAGAAGTCCTAAAAAAAAGCTAGTTTGATCTCAGATACCTCTCCTTTCCCTTTCCTGTAAAATTACATTTATCCTAAGAAAACTGCACAATCTGAAATAGGAATAACACACATGAACTTTTTAGAAAATTTGACTGAATTTAGGGGCAATGTAAACTATATCTGAAGGGAATATTCAGTGCTCTGCAGAAGCAGTACTTTGTCCAATACTGTAGAAAATCAGAAGTGGTCTTCCCTCCTCCTGTGATAAGCTTATGGTATCACGGTCAGAAATATGACAGAGAGAGCAAGCAAAGCATAACCCAAAGATTTTTTGCCTAGATTAATGATTTTGACTGCTATTTTTAAGTAGAAGTTTAAATCATTTGTATCAGGGGAAGAGAAAAAAGAGTGAGAGAGAGAGAGAGAAAACTTAGTCAGTTGTTCATTTTATTTTCTAGAAGGGAAGCAGCTCAAAAGTGTCTTAGTCTGGCTTCTTAGAGAAATAAGTTTTGTGTCCCCTCTCGTATCTGCCATTATCTTTGGCATGCCAAGCTAATTCCAAGTGCAGTGATCCATCTAAACAGGGTGTGCAGAGAGGGAGAAACAGGTAAGAAAACCTATACTTTAGTGAAAACTAGAGATTGGCTATAAAAAAGAATCTTTGTGAAGTACCTCACTGAGGAAAAGGCTCTAGGTTCAGTTCAGTGAATGTCTGTTACACATCCAATGCGCAGGTCCTTCCACAAATACATATACAAACTGAGCAACTTCTTCTTGCCCTATCAGACATGGAAAGGGATGGGAAATTTGGTCATGGTGAGAAGTTACCAAGAATTCTGCAGGTAACTGAAACATTACATTCTGAAATATTTATCTGAACTTATACAGAAGGCAGCTGGGGCTTGGCACATTGAGAGTTACTGGGCACACTCATAGGAAACCAAGCTTCATTAGTTCTGTTGTTCCCTAAACAACTTGGGTAAATCACCACAAGAGAATCAGAGCGTGTGATGACTGCAAGAACTCTGGTGGCTAGGATCTGATTCTCAACAAAAACAGACACAGATTTATCTTGGTAATCTTCAGAGTAATAAACTGAGGAAAGTAATTAACAGTCTCCTGAGAAAGCAAAACAAAAAGGAATGTCAGCTATTAAAGTTTACCAGGAAGTGGTGCGAGGGCATTGTATCTCATTCTGAATCAGTTTTAGTTCAGGTATATAGATCTGAAGCTTTCTCTGATGTTTTTCCCAGTGCATTTTCATTTAGAACCTAAAGTAATGCAGTCTACATGACCAGTCAATAAGATAGTCTAAAAGATTGATTGGAAGAGCAGACTTAAGGAGTGTTGGTCATGGCTCACCATTCAGATGACTGACAGAAACGAGTAGAGTAACCCATCATTCAGTGGTGAGACCCATATTGTTCATCATCTTCATCAAAGACATAAGCAACAGTCAAATATACCTTCAGCAATTTTGTAGATGTCTATGAACTTGCATAGTAACTTACAAGAAATGACAGTTTCTAACATGAGTGATTTAGACAAACTTGAGGATTGATCTAACAAAAACAGAATCAGAATCGGTAAGGAAAAGTGGAAAGTTCTGCACTATAGCAAAATGACCCTACACATCAGCATAAGAAGAGTCTAGCAGAGGCTGCTAACAAGAGTTTGGAGATCAAAATTGTCTCCAGGAGGGAATATAAGCCACTGAATATGTTCCATACCAGTCTACTAAAAAGCACTGCCAGAAGTTCAAAAGAAGATACTACTTTTCTCAGTGTTGGTGAGGTCCCACATAGAGTAGTACTGTAGTACTCAGTCCAACAAAGGAATAATAGGGAGAAGGAGTCAGGACGTTTGGCTGAGGCCAATGGCACAGCAATACCTGAGCTTGTTCAGTCTAGAAAGTGAAAAGGTGATTCTGATACCAGCCATGAACTACATGGAGGGGAGTTTCAGAGAAAATGAAGCCAAACTCTCTTCAGAAGTGAAAGGCAGTAAAAAAGGAGCAATGACCAGAAGCTGGTTAGGATCAGACATTAGGAAAAAACCTCACTAGGAAGGTAATACAGTACTTGAACAAGTTAGGCACAGAGAATGTGGAATCTCCATACTTGGAGGCTTTCAGGACTGTCCTAAACAATGACACAGTGGGCCTGATTGTCTGATGGAAACACTGTCGCTGCTTCAAGCAGGAATGTGAACCAGACATCTCAAGAAGTCTCCTCCAGCTACCCTACTAATAAATCCATCGAAGTTGTGTTTCACTAGGAAAAGCAGTGAACCTCAGCTGAAAAATTTGCTCGATTATTAACTCCTTTTAATCTGGAGTTTTCCTGCTGTGAAATGAAGTCCTTGCCCACTCTTAACACACACAAGCTATGTCATATCTGTGAGTTAAGAAAGGAAGGCAAGCCACAAAGCTTGTTTTAAAGATTTGGAAACCCTATTAGCGAGTATACTGGGACATAAACTACCTCAGCTAAGGTGCAAACTGAAAATAAAATGGACAACAAAATGATAGGGAGCTAATTAAGGAGAGAGTAGTACAATTCTTGGAGAATAGGGTCATAAACTGTCCAAAGAAAAATAGTACACCTCTGACCTGTTCAGATTCCTTTAAAAAGTTAATAAAACAGTACATAAAGATGTCTCAGTGGACATAACTTACTATGATACTTCTTTATTAGGAACTCTTAAAGAGAATAAATCTACACGGAAGAAGATCTTTCAGTGGTTTAAAAATCAGCGAAATAAAAGGGGTTCTGAGGAGAAATATTTCTGTGTTTCAGTCACCCTGAATCACTTTCATAGGTCTATACTGATCTATGACAGTAAATTGTCTTCATTATTGAAAGGTATTATACATTAAAGGAATCACTTAAATGTCTTAACTAATAGAGGTAATATCTCTCATCTATTGTTATTCCTTTCCTGAATTAGAACCTATGTTGTGTGTTGTAAACACAGTGCTTTCTCAAAGTAAATGTCTCTCAAAAAAGGAGCAGCTTCATGACAGTAGGTGAAACTCACCACTTACAAACATAAACAGCTTTTGTTAAGGTTATTCATGAGCTATAAGCTGTTGGATTTTTCAAAACCAAAAAGGATATAATTCTTCATTGCTTGGACTGAAAGTTGTATAACATTTGGGAATTATAAATGAAATTTACTTGCTGCAAGTCAGGTCTTAAGAATAACTTTGCTCTTATTGAGTCAAAATTGTGTTTGGGGAGCACTCTGGCAGTACTTCTACTGTTTTTGTACAACACATGTTTTTTCTCCCCTTTTTCTACCTATGCTTGGGTGTACACGAAAAGGCAAGGTAAGTCAAGCTACTCAAAATCAGAGGGCATCACTCTGCTGACTCTAACAGGTGCCCAATTTGATACACTGCATGGAAAAACACATCAGTCAAGTCACATTAGCCAAAGACACAGACTTGTACTGCCATAAAACCCAGAGGTGAAAAAAGAATCTGATGCTCATCAACAAAAGACAGATAACGTATTTTCCTTTATATCCAAAGTTTTACCACTTCAGAGTAATTTTATTTATCCAAATAGTGCTAAGAGAGAGAGTGAGAATTCCAGTCTGTTAATACTTCATTGTTGAACTCAAATGTTGTCACTGAATTATATTTTAAAATGTTACCAGTTTCAGGCATTTGACTGGTGAAGGTCAGAGGGAGGTTAGCCATAATAGATGCCAGCTGACAGAGGTGTTTCTTCATGGGCAGCAGACAAGAGGTAGGGAGGGCAGCTGTGTATGTTGTCAAAACTATATCAAGCTATATCTTTTGGCCCTCAGTCTGAGGTGACAGTCGTCTATGTGTTTGAGAGATGGCACAGAGACAAGTGTAGCCAGTTCTGGTCCAAGATTCTGGCTGGGAGAAAATGAGTAGTAAATTTAAAAATTTGCTTTTAAGCTAATAGAGTCATTGAATAACATTAGATTTAACAAAAGGAGAGTGTAATAAAGTGCTTGGATAATATATAAAAAAAAAACAAACAAACAAACAAAAATCTATTTCTCTCTACCTACTGACTAAGAAGTGGCTGATGTGAAAATGGAATGCCAAAGCAGTACTAATAAAATCAATGTGGATGTTGTCTTTAGTTCTGTTTCTTCCTCTTTTCTCATTTTGTCTTTTCCTCCTCCCATCTGTTTTACCCTTCTTTAGGACAAGGTTAACATCTTTCTGAGATCTGAGTTCCCCATTGCTACACTTATTTGACTTTTCTATGTACACATAGTCCCTTTTACTTGAATTCATAAGTCCATGTGTCAGCTTTGCTGTTATTCGTCACTTCTGAAGTTCAATTACTTGTTTCTTCTCTGATCCGTGTTTTCTCCCTTTCTGTCATCCCATTCACAAGGATCTAACAGTCACACTGATCTTTGATTTGACTTCAATACGAGTTAAGAACCAACCTGGTTCTACAACAACTGGCTTCCTTGATAAGCAGAGCAGCAACCTGCCAAGCAATATTAAAATTTATTTACTGCTCTTTCTGCTTAAGGCAGTTTCAAGACACACTCTCTGTATTCCTGCTTCTTGTATCTCTCCTCTCCTCCTTATTGTATTAAGATTCAGAAATCAAGCTGAACTTTAGATAAATCTTATGCAAATAAAATAGCAACTCAGTCTTTCCTGCAGAGGTAAACTATCTTAAAAATTCAATATAAATTAACACATACTCCAGAAAACTTCACTTGTACTAGGCATATCTCTCATTTCATTTTCTGGAGGATTTTCTATTTATGAGCTGAAGGTACACTGCTGTGAAAAACTTGTTGTACATTTGTACCCATACAAGCATGATAAAGAAGGGAGAGAATCTATCTATGTAAAACTGATTTTTCCAGTGATTGTATACAGAGCCCTTTCAGTGGAGAAAGGATACATTCAGAAAGAGCATAGATAGAAACTTTCACTCCCAAGACCTTAATTGGATCCATGACAGATAAATGCCCATGCTCCTCTATAGGGTTCTTTTTTTTTTATGCTTTCCTCAGTACATATTTAAATGTAAAAATAGCATTTATTATCCCATCTTTTGATGAATCTCAATTTGAAAGAACACAAAGAAGCAGAGCACAGCACACCCATCCTGTCAGTGACTGAGAGGTCCAGTGGAAAAAAAAAAAGAATTATCAATTTTAATCTATAGATCTTACCACACAGGTATGGAGAAATTTTTGTTTCCCTTTCCTTAAAAATAATTCCGTGCACTAAAAAGAAAGAAAAAACTTCAGTGATTTAATGTAGCATGTACTATATAAATTTAAAACATTTACTTGCTTTAGTAAAGAGACAAGCAGCAGGTCATATTTTCTAACAGAATTTGTACCATTTAGCTCTGCGGAATTTATGCCAGGATGATTTTATTTGTGTGTTCCCACTTTCTTTTCATTTTATTTTTTTTTCATTTTTTCTTTTCCCTTCTTTGTTTTCTAATAAGAATCATGAGCATCACTACAAGTGATAGTCGACACTGTAGGAACAATTTAGATCAAGTGAACCCAGATGACACTGGAAAGCAGATTGTATTTTTCATGATCATACTGATTACTTATATAGAGGTTTATCACTTTGTATTGATATGTAAATAATCTTGTCCAGCTGATAGATACTTATTTATAATGCTAGTCGAGAAGAGGCTTTTCTTGGCTACAAGGTGATAAGTTTCTTAGAATCATGTAATCACAAAATCATTGAATATCCCAAGTTGGAACAGACGCATAATTATCATCAAAACCAACTGCTATTTCCATATATATAGGATCATCTAAAATTCAAATCATCTTTCTGGTAGCAGTATCCAACCCTTCTTAAACTCCGACAGGCTTGGTGCTGTGACCATTGCCCTGAGAAGCCTGTTCTAGTGCCTGAACTTCCTCTCTGAGTGAAGAACCTTTTCCTAATACTCAATCTGACCCTCTCTGATGCAGTTCCATGCCAGTCCCTCAGGTTCTTTGTCTGTCACCAGAGGACAGAGATAAGTGCTGCCCCTCCACTCCCTGTGAGGAGCTGTAGGCTGCCATGAGGCCTCCCATCTGTCTCCTCCAGGTTGAACAAACCAGGGGACCTTAGCCACTCCTCATACGTCTTGACCTCAAGACTCTTAATTATATCTGTAGCCCTTCTTTGGACACTCACTAGTAGTTTTATGTCCTTATATTGTGGTGCCCATACTGCACCCACTGCTTGAGGTGAAGTCGCATCACAATGCAGGGAGGACAATCCCTTCCCTCTCCCAGCTGATAGTGCTGGTCCTGATGAGCCCCAGGGTGCAGTTAGCCCTTTTGGCTCCAGAGCACACTGTTGACTCATTCAATTTGCTGTCAAACAGAATCCACAGATCCCTTCCTTCAGGTCTACTCTCCAGCTTCTCATCCCTCAGTCTGTACACATATCCAGAGTTGCACTGTCCCAAATGAAGAAAGAGCTCTTGCTCTTGTAAAACTTCGTGTGGGTGGTGCTTGCACAGACCTCCAATTTGTCAAGATTTTTCAGCAAGAACTCTCTACTCTTGAAGAAATAAACAGCTCCTCCCATTTTAGCGTCATCCACTAACTTAACTTACTTATTATACCTTCAAGTCATACATCCAAGTCATTCTTGAAAACACTGAAGAGAATTGGCCCTAAAATGAAGCCCAGTAGAACCCCACTACTCAGTGGCTGTCAGCCTGATGAAACCCCATTTACTATCCAGTATCTGATCTTTCAGCAGCACAGACAGTTAAGGCAGCCTACCTGAAGTTTCTACCCTTATACAACAGATATGAGGCCCTCACATAGTCACTAAATGAGCAGGGTATCGCCAGCTCTGACAAAGTATGTTCTGAAGTCATTACACACTAGTACACAGTTCCTGGAGGAATTAGGCCAGACTGGAAAGCCCTTTTTACCACTCAGACAAAAATGATTCTGTAACAAATAAGGAAGAATTTGCATAACTGTCTTGATGTTAACTTAGGGTTGCAGTGTTATGACAGATTTTGAGTATCTTCCCCTCCAAAAGTATACTGGGAGGGTGGTATCCTGTTACGCTTCTTTTCTGTACCCAGAGTCAACATACAATTCTATTCTTCAGTACATTTGCATCACTTACAGTTTTTCGATGGGATTTAAGTGCAAAATTTTCATTAGAATTCATATATCTTACTAGAAACAGATTTTTTGAAGATTCCCGGATCTACCAATTGTTTTAATGCCTACGAACTTGGCTTCCGTTTCCAGCGAGGTGATGTGGAGTTCACATTTTATCATTCAAATGGAAATTCTAAAACTCAGTCACTTTAGTAGCTACATATAGTTATTTTATAAGGAGTACTTGGCCTCCAGATTCATCTAAATATCTAAAGTTAGGTTGTACAACAGCTTCTATCTCTGCTCTTTGATTTGCTGCATAGTGCAACCAGGAACACAGTAATCAGATAAGAGAAAGAAAGATACAGCAAAATCTACCATCCCAAAGTTAGGAAATGTTAGTCCTGATCTTAGGGGACTGTTATCAGAACAGCTTCTATGTTTTACCTTCAGGAGTCACAGGATTAAATGCAGAATTTGTATATTTAGCATGTTGCTAAAAACGTCCTTACCACAATCCAGAATATAAAAATGCCCTTGCCTCGAGCAGTATCTCTCTCATATCTATATGGTTAACAATCAGCTATAAGACCTTTTTTTAGACATAATGGAACATAGTAACTAGAGCTTGAAATCTCTAAGCTCCTTATCATCATGAAGGCCTGAAGTCAACTTTTCAAGCTGGACTGTGACCTTCATCTCAGTACACCTTCATTTTTTGATGTAGCATCTTTCCATAGCGTTGGCAACCGTTCACCACAATATTTACTGTGAAGTATAGATGAGAATATACAGTATACACTGAGAAGGTCCTATACTCACATTGCTAGTATGCCCGTTTTATGGAAGAGAGCATAAACAGGGTGGACTACAGGAGTAAAATCAATAAGGACATAATACCCACTGCTGTCACAATTTGAGTAGCCACAGGACAATATGTTTTAAATTAGCACATGAGAGACCTGATAGAAAGTCTAAAATGCTGTGGCTGAAGCTCATGGAAACAAACTCAACACAGCTTTAAACCAAACGAGGCTTCAAAGTAGCTACACCACAGTTGATCCTACTGAGAGTAACCACAGAGTATCCAGAGTTTGAGTAGATTTCCTTTACTGTTCTGTCCTTAGAGGTCCCACTGGACCTCTAGATGGTCTGGAAGATACAATGCAGCTAGTTAATTGGGACTATCTAGTCTTTCTGGGCTGCACTGCATGCTAAAAACCTGTGAATTCTAAAAATCTTCATTTTAGTGAACTCATCCATGGGAAAAATGCAACTAATAAACCTTTCCACCAGGTGGCAGGAAGTATCAGTCACTTCAGCATCAGGCATTCTGAATTTTAAAACTCGTGTTTTCAATTTGAAGAAGATATTTGCTGCACTTTTAAGTATGATTTATAAACGTGAACTGAAAATGAATGTTAGAAGTAGTTACAGAGCCAAACTGGTAAATCATTCTATGATTCTATGATTCATTCTATGATCTCCAAGTTCATTTCCTCTGTTTAGACCTTTTTTTCTGGGTCCTGTGTTCCAGTTAGTGGACCATTTAGTGATTATAATGTGACAGCAAGAGGGTAGCTATAAAATAATGGGTATAGCACTGAAGTTCTTATGGATTGGAGTAGCTTGGCAACTCCCTGTAAAATGCATATACTAGAAATTAAGGAAGATTATTAAAAAATTGAAATGCAATTGACATATGAGTAAGGGTTTTGGCAACAGCAGGAGGGTGATGGGATAAAGATAACTTCTGGCAGCACTCCAAGGAAAGCTCAACGCATGGAAATGGGGTGAAAAACTGCCGGAGGAAAAAATAGCTTCAGATTCAAGGGCAAATCTTGGAATTTTCATCCTGAGAGCAAAATGAAGTATGGCAATAATATAGAAAGAAACATCAGACAGCAATAACTCTTTGTCCATACTATGCCTTCAGGCTTTGAAGGATTCAGCAGGAAAGGGTTATGGTGTAGCCAGGAGATGACAGAACCAAGACAAACAAATAAATGGGAAAAAGAAGGATAGAAGAGTAAGTCAGGAAAGATATAGATGGGTGCCACCTGGGGAAAAGTAATGGCCTACATAAGCCATCTATGGCCAGAAGCCTATCAGGTAGTCTCACATTTTCAGGATATACTATTTGGAACCTTTTGAATAGTTCAATCAAATATCAAGTCTAGATCTTAATATTTCACATTTTTCATGAAGGCTTAAATATGACAGAAGTCTCAAAAGTAACTGAATATAATATTCATCTGAATTCAGTTTGGCATATCTTTTACAGTTTGTCAAAAGAGTGACATTGGGCCAAAGCATTCTTTGCTGTAACCAGGTTCTCTTAGACAGGGTGTCAACTTTGTTTAAAATAAGGAAGGATAATTGTGCATAACCAGTGAAGATTCTCATCTCCAAAGAACTTTGTTGTAATGACTGAATTTTTCCAAAGAAAGAAACTGAAGTAGAGAGACTGAGACATGTCAGAGGCTAGAGCAGAACTGATGTCAGACACAGGACTGAATTCTGTAATTCACAGTGTTTTGGTCTGAGATCAGTAGATAGTACTGTGCTCAGAAATGACAAAACTTAACCTTTAAGGGTATGGAAATTCATACTGAAGTATGAATAGCTAACACGTGCCTTTAAAAGGCATCTAATGCCCAAGCATTGTCTTATACTGGAGCTGATCATGATAGATATATGTATGCCAAGAAACTGTAAAGAAGAAACATTCCTGGACACTAGAATTCAGCTGCCTTGTTACTCAGTTGTTAGCTTGGGGTCTAAGCACAATGTTATTCCAAACTATTTCTGGGCATGGTTCAGGATTTGTGTTGCACCTGAAACCAAGGCAATTTGTATACAGTGATTCTCCTTTCAAGTCTAAGAAAAACTAATAACCCAAACATGGACTGTTATGTTCCAGCTGGCCTATGTGCCAAGGATTACTTTTGGACACATGTAGACAATGAGTATGTCTGGTAGACCTGATTTCTCCTCTGTAAGCTCCATCACGTAGATGCCAACTAGAAGGCCAACTGTGTTCTGGGCTGCATTATAAAAGGGGTAGCCAGCAGAGAGAAGGAGATGATTGTCCCCCTCTACTCAGCTCTTGTGAGGCCCTATCTGGAGTACTGTGTCCAGGCCTGGGGCCCCCAGTACAGGAAGGACATGGAGCTCTTGGAGCAGGACCAGAGGAGGGCCACTAAGATGATCAGAGGGCTGGAGCACCTCTCCGATGAGGAAAGTTGAGAGAACTGGGATTGTTTAGCTTGGAGAAGATAAGGCCTCATTGTGGCCTTCAAGTATTTGAAGGGAGCATATAAACAGGAGGGGGAACAGTTGTTTACAAGGGTGGATAGTGATAGGACAAGGGGGAATGGTCTTAAGCTGAGACAGGGGAGGTTTAGGTTAGATACTAGGAGGAAGTTTTTCACCCAGAGGGTGGTGATGCACTGGAACAGGTTGCCCAAGAAGATTGTGGATGCCCCATCCCTGGAGGCATTCAAGGCCAGGCTGGATGTGGCTCTGGGCAGCCTGGTCTAGTGGTTGGCGACCCTGCATATAGCAGGGGGGTTGAAACTAGATGATCATTGTGGTCTCTTTCAAACCAGGCCATTCTATGATTCTATGATTCTAGACCAGTCACTCTGCCTTCAGCTGTATCATACATTCAGCAGCACACTGAAAATCTCTGCTTGTGCACCAGTTGTCTCTCTCCTTCTCTTTGTTGCTTACTTATTATTGAAGTGTGTGATTGTATTATTTACAGCAAGTCTATAAAATATTTGTGGAAACATTTTCCTGAACAAAATATCAGAACCAAATAAGTGCATTGTAAGTACCTCTCAGATTCCTTGTGGGAGATGGAAATGAGCATAAATACGCAATTTACCTCATCTCCTTATCTTTGTAATCCTAGACAGGAAAAATAAAAGAAGGCAAGCTTTTTTCTGACTGCAAAATCAGAGGTCACACACCTCTGAATATTAACGACAGTATTTCAGGGTTCACCTCTGAATCATTCAGCAAGGCACTCACGTTCATCATTCAATGATGATGCTTTTGTACCTTGGAGGACTGAGTCCAAAGCACCAAGATGATGGATAATATCTCTAAGTTGAACCTTGTTAGTAATAGCAACTATTTTAAGTACCTAACAATGGTGAACCTGCAGCAAAATAGAATGAGAACAACAGGATGGCAAATAATTGCGTCTTGTGGTTGTCGACTACAAGGCAGTCTAGGAATGTGTGCTTCATGATAGCCATGAGTGCCCTCAAACACACCATTTTATACTCAATATAGGAAGCCAATAATATTTTCAAAGGGATATTAGTTGCAGAGGGAAGTATTTATGTGCTAATTTCAGAAGTAAAATGTATAGGAAATCATGAGTGTGGTTTAGTAAAATGAGGAGGAAGGACAGAAAGGTTTCTCCAAAACATTGTGGATGAAATTATTCCTGTGAGTACAACAAACCTTTCTGAGATGCAGGAAAATAAGTTGTAATGCTATAAATCCTTCTGGCTGATGCAATACTCGTGTTAGGCACAGATTCCAGCATAAGTTGTCCATCAGATTTACTGTATGTGTATAAGAATAAATTCTGCTGGCAAATGAAGGGGAATGCTGGGAGTGGGTGATTGAGAATGCATCGCTGAGTGTGTAAAAGGCAGGTTCAGTATCTGCACAAGTATTATTTTGTTAATATGTTGAAGTGACTCTGGCACGTTAGCACATAAGAGCAGGGGCAAAGAAAGCAGAATCTTTCTCTTTTTTTCATTCTTTAAAAAATTCAGTGGTACTGGCACTGTCATTTCTTCTTGCAAATAAAAGTCCACCCCCATTCACTGTTCCTTGTGCAGGCTGTGTGGCAGAGGGAGTAGCTGGCCCTGTGAGGTACAAAAAACAGGCAAGCTAAGAATCCTTGTTTAGCTGGTGGACAAATTCTGATTTTGTTGTTCTCAAAAAGCTGTCAAGTGAATCTGAGTCATTTTCACTATAAAAATGAGTTATTCTGCAAAATACCTCCTTTTTGTCATAGTTCCCATATACAAAGTTAAATTTGTTTATAAATAAGTTTGTATGATGTACATTCAACCACAGCTGCCTATATTATTTCTACATGAAGTTATTAATGCAGACTAAGAAGAAAGGTTTTATTTTTTAAATCATAGTTTATTCTGCAAAAGCATGTAATTCTTTTCTTACAAATGCAGCCATTTCTTATAAATATGCTACATTTCTGGTATAATATCTCTTCTCATTACTGAAATGAAGAAGACTTAAGCACAAGGGCTGTTTCAAAAGTAATGCCTCCTATTTTATTATGTTGGCTGGTGACATCAGAGGCAGATGTTGGTGGTATGGCAGTAGAGGTTGAATCTTCCTACTGGTATTCCATTACAACTTGCAATAAGATATGTAGGCAATGATAATATGTGTTATTGCCTACTGCAGGACAGTAGCATAATCAAAGGCTAATTATGGTGCTCCCTCTGTATGCACCAACCACATAACAGAGTTTGAGGTATCTGAAGGTGACTTTAATCTTTGTTCCTTCTTGAAGTCACAGACCCATTGCTATCTGTTGATACTTCTAAGACTGAGTAAAACTACAAAAAAAAAAAAAAGTTCAGAGGGCTGATAGTTCAGTTTTTGTTCAATGTCATTAATCAGAAGGGTAGAAAAAGGAAAGGTGAATGCTTTCAAGAGTCCTGTAAACAGAAGATTATGCTGACAACATTTTTCTCAGTGCAATATGAACTCTTCAGCACATTTTTCTTAAAGAATCTGTTTTCAGTCAGAGTGAAACATTTCCTTCGTACAGACTCTTTTGTACTCCATCAATGCCCATATTTGGTTACTCTGTACCAACTTCTCCTTCTGTTCCAAGGAAGATATAAGCAGATTTTTCTGTATGATTTTGGTCTGAGTGACCAATTGAGTGAATGGAATAAAAGCTGAAGTGGCCACTGAAAGCAATGCAATGTGTGTTGTATTTACCATTCTACATACAAATACAGTTACACATCTGCTACCTGTTTTCTGTAAATATTGCCACATAAATATCCTGAATTTCTACATACACCTGAATGAATAAAGCTTCACACATTAAATAGTTGGATATTTCGATCTTAGTGTAGGAGTCAGAGAAGGAATCCAGGTTGCAGAAGATGAAGAAACCTGAGAAATAACAAGTAGGAGTAAGCATTCTAAGTCACCAACATAAAATCTGACCTCAAATCACTAGGTCCAATAGCCTACACAGAGTACTCTGCCATACTTATCCACAGCTGCCAGCACTTTCCAACTTTGCAGCCCAAACTTTTAGTTCAAGTCAGTCTTGAGTGTGTTTACCACGAGGGCATCTGTCATACTGAAGTCCCATTGATGTCTCAGTGGTGACAAGATACTAGGAGGTGTTAATCATGAGGCAAAGGCAGCAACCTAGGGAGAAGGAGAAGAAGAGACAACATTAATCATATGCGTAGATATCTTGCTGAATACAGATGGATGCAAAGACACTCTAAAATTCTCTCATACACTATTCAAAGTCAAACCCACTCCCTCGGCGCCCCTGTAGCCATCACACACTCTTCTACAGTTCTTTTTATACCTTCTGTAAGTCTTTCCACTTAGTAGGATTAACATGGAATCATGACATGCCTCAGTGTTATATTCTTCTGCACAAATATTTCAAGAGAATAAAAGCTGACTGTAATAGAAATTCTGGTAGGCACTGACAAGCACCTGCAACACATCAGATGAGATAAAATATAAAATCAGCATGCACCTCAAATGCTTATGAAGTTATGCAAATGTCAGAGGAGCTACAATCAGAGCCATTGCAAAATCACAAGAAACAGGATGAAAGAACTGGGTTTGTAATCTAGTCATCATGCTATGATTTTCTTCCTGCTGCATAGCTTGTTAATTACAAATCTATCAATGCTTGAAAAGCCCTACCTCCCTAGAACTCAATGAAGATTTTCAGAGGCCAAATGCAACTCTCATCTCCTAGCAGAATAAAGAAAATCATGTTTGAGTTTGGAAGATTAATACCATTCACCAGCACCATTTTTGGTGTCCAGATAGAGGAGTTCTCTCTTCAACTCGTGTTTAACTCCTTGCACTGCCATGAGATCTCTATATAGATTTAATCTAGTTTCATAATATCTCTGAGATAAAATCTGAGCTGGTGGAGATTAATAGCAACTTCACTGCTTTGGTTCCCAGCCTGAGATATGGAGATGGCACACAAGGGCATTGTAAAAGAATTTGGGCTACATATGTACCTTAATTAACAGATGCAGAGCTCTACTGCAGAGATTTCAGCATTTAGTAATAAGTGAAACTGCTCCTGTATTTGTTGCACAGCTCATAAAGTGCTTTGGGGTTTGGAAAGTAAAAGTTTACATTAATCAATGTATTTTCATTGTGTGATACAACCAAAATTATATTCTTGCTTTCAAAGTTTGGAATTGGGGACAATTTCTGTAGGTTCATTTCTCAATTCTCTTATTAATACAGTGCTCACTTACAGCACAGTATTTATGGGATCCTTTGACAAAGCAGCTCACTATTTTATTTTCCTATGTCAAGAAACTCATCACTGCTTGAGTATCCTCATATTCAGCAAGCAGATGTGCACCTCCCATAAGCTGAGCTCTGAGGTTTGACAGACTATAGAAAACAGTGTGTGCATGGGAATCTTTCTGATAGATAGGAGAAGAGAGTGGGTAATGTGTATTCAAAAGGGACAGGAAATAGCAATTGTGATAAGATCTGTGGAGACTCTTCCAGTGTTCCTCCAGTAAGCATACAGATTATAGTTGGATTTTACTAATGATCTTCTGCTTAATTATTGTCAGCAGTAAAATAATGTTTTAGTCCTAACACTGAGATCAGGAAGAACTCTTAGTATATATGAAGTGCTTCTGAGTGAAATTTCTACTTAAGAGGAAAAAGGACATATTTTGAAAACTCTAATTTACTGGGTATCAATCAATTTGCATTCAGAGTTTTATTACTTAATAGTTTTACCTTGACTTCATTTTACTACTGTGCTCCTGAATGGACCTACCAAAGTAGTTATCAACTATGTTTTGGATTTATTTATTTTTTTCAGTTTAAAATTACTTCACACTGGCCAAACAGTATCAGTTATATTTTCCTGAGATACTGATATCAAATGTAATGTCTTCTGTTTCCTCTGTGCTGCCCTTCCAAGTCTGTGCTTGTGCACGTGTTTTTTGTGTGCATAAGTAATACAGGGGGGAAAAGCCAAAACTGTAGTTTCTCCTTCACGCACACAACACACAAATCCTCAGCTGTCCTCTGCTGTTGACATATTGCTGGGACAATTCCAGGAAATCTTGTTTTCTTGTTTTACATTTAACTAGGATTTCCAGCAAAAAATTTCCTGACACTTACACATAAGGTGTGTAAGAGCCTTATTTCTTAAATAACATAGAAACCAAGGTGAAACACTTAGGTAAGTAATATAGTAAGGGGAAGAGTCTGAGTAAAAAAATAACAAGATAAAATACAGAACAAACAAAAAATCCTACATCTTTTCTCTTATCTAAATGAAATTAATAACAGAAGAAAATTCATTTTTAACATAGGAATTCTGATTTAAATCCTTTGTCTTCTGTCATTGTATAAATGCAATCAAGAAGGCTGAGTACCTTTCCAATGTTAATAAAAATTCGGTATCTGACATACAGTCTCTCCTTGCCACGTGCTACAAGTATGCTGGTTTAATAATTTCTGAAGTCAATGGCAGATCTTTCATAGATTTCAGTACATGCTAGAAGAGACACTTGCTATCAGAGGAAGGCTTTACAATTAATGTCTAGTGTGGATTAAGTGGAAAAACCACATCCACAATCAGTCCTTCTCATTGGAAGCCATTTGTTGTTTTCATTTTTTGACTTAAGGGTGCAGAAAAAGGCAGACTGATCCTTAAAAATCACTCCTAAATGAGAATCCCATGATCCATTTCTACAGTGGGAGGGAATTAACTGAAACTGCATGAAATCACTTCAAAGCAAAAGTAATACAAGACTTTCATATTTTACATCAGGTAACAGCAGAAATGTAAAAATAATTATTTTTGCACATAAAATCTCATTTACTTTCTCTTCAAAATAATTTGGACAATAGCCATACCAAAAGTTACGAAGAATCATAGAAAGGCTTGAGTTGGAAGGGACCTTTAAGATCATCTAGTTCCAATCTCCTGCTATAGGCAGGGACACCTCCCTCTAGACCGGGTTGCTCACAGCCCCATCCAGCCTGGCCTTGAATGCCTCCAGAGAGGGGGCATAAATATGTTAGCCTCCATACACATCCTTTATCTCGTTCCTATCTTAAATATTTCTAAGAATGTTTTCTTTTATCATGTAATGATTTATTTACATAAAATTATCAGAAAGAACTTCTCTTTCTAACTTCCCTAGAGAGTGTATAACAAACAAAAATAACAAGGAAAAAAAAAACTAAATGATTTGTGAACAGAACTTGACTTAAAATTTTGATTGACATCTTTTGGAAAAAAAAATATATCTCTGAGAGAGCAGAACAAGAAATCACAGTATTTCCTAGTTTCTTAATCTATAACTATAAACCATAACCTATTATTTATCCCAGCACTCAACAAACACTAGAAGGGTGTGCTTGTATTTATTTTTTCATGATTATGATCAATTCCATTTTTCCTTGTAATAGTTAAACTTTTCCAGTGATATGAAAGACAATGGTGAAGAACTGAGTGGTGTAGATGTGAGTGGTAACACCGGAGAAGGTTGCTGAATATTTTGGAAGTCATAGCAAATAGGTTTGAGAAAACAGAATCATAGAATCATAGCATCAATAAAATCGGAAAAGACCACTAAGATCACCTCGCTCAACAACCAAGCCATCCTCACCATGCCTACTGACCATGTGCCTCAGTGCCACATCTGCCCTTTTCTCCATGGATGGTGACTCCACCACCTCACCGGGCAGCCTGTGCCAGCACATTACCTTGCTTTCCAAGAAGAAATTTTTTGTAGTATCCAACTTGAACCTCCTCTGGTGCAACTTAAGGCTATTGCCTCTCGGCTCATGTTCAATCAACTGTTGACTAATATTCCTCCACACAGCTTTCCAGCTGCTCTGCCCAAAGCCTGAGTAGTGCATGAAGTTGTTGTGATGAAAGCATAGGACTAGGCACTTGGTCTTGTTGATGCTCATAAAATTGGCATCAGCCTATCAATCCAGCCTATAAATAGCTTGATCAGTTTGGGTAATTGTTTGAGATTTTTAATTTAATTTGTTTTGGTTTGTTTTTTTAATCTCAAGCACACCATTTGTGGCATTCTTTGGCAAAGCATACAATTTTAAAGACAAAACTGAGAATAATGTTCCCAATGAAAGGAGCTTAACTGACTACCACGTTTCAGATATAATTACAAACTGATATCTCAGCTGTACATCTTCTGAAAGTTGACAAATCTTTTCAATTTCATGAAACCCATGCTGTTTTATGAAAGTATACGGTGAATGTAGAGTTCTACATGGGTTTGACATGAAGCCAGGGAAAATAAAGGTTTTGAAAAGCTTTCTTATTTTCAGTTCCAAAATTCAAACATAACAGAGGGAAAGGATCATCGACCTACACAGATTAAAACCATACAACATATTCACATGCATTTTGGAAACAAGAAATATCTGAGATGTCTAAAATCCACCTAAATTGTGAGATAAAGCTATCAGTCCAGAGAACATCTCTACTATGTACTTAAGACAACATGTTCTACATCATCTCATTACCATAAGTAGAGAGCAGCACAATTCCTACTGAAGTAGGTAGTTAGGTGTATTTAGTACCTTCAGGATTTAGGCTTCTTGTTTTCTGAATCCCGACTATATTTACATCATAGGCTCATAGAGCTTCAGCCTGTCACTGGAGATTCAACGAAAATGCTACTAGACAGATGACAGAATGGTTGAGATTTGAAGAGACCTCTGGATGTGACCAGTTCACCCCTGAAACAAATTAGATATTGAGTTTTCTAATAATCTTTCAAGAATATAAAAGATTATTTCTATTGAGTTCCATACACAGACTGGATGCTTTTCAAATATCCCCATTTAGGATCATCGAGGTTTTTATGGCTCTGTGCTTCTATCTTGCAACTCATAGTGTCTACCACAGAGAATTGCAAGGTTTATACGTCTGTCCTGCCAATTTGAAGTAAGATTACTAAATCCTATTGTAATAAAAGAAAGGATCACCTGCAGGAATCTGTTCTGAATACAGGCTTTTGATCAGATAACTCTCTCCATTTCTAAGTTCTGTGTTTGGGGAACAGTCCTAACGGGGCACCACAAGAAAAGAGGCAGGAAGAGGAGAGCTAATAATAATAATATGTTTAAATGACTCTTTTCTTCAGCATTTTGATGCACTTTGTACAATTCTTTAAATCATGGTTTGTACATGTAACCTGTAATCATGTCTAGCAGCAATGCATGGCAATTTGTGTATTCCAGATAAGCGTGACAGAAAGAGATATTCATTGATTGAGTTTCTGTATTTTAAGTGTTACTATATTTACTAGATAACAAATTAGAGATTTGTAAGACAGCAGGCAAAGTAGCTGCCTGTGAGTCATATATTTATTATGCATGATTCTTTCAGAGTCATTAGAAGTTGAAAAGAAATACTCATTGAAGTAAAGGGGAATTCAGTTTGGAGCTGCTTGGGGACCACAACAATGTGTCCAAGCAACAGTCACTGATAATGGCAGTCCTCAAGTTACAATCCTGGAGCTTGCGTATGAAGTTTGAGAAATATTTGCAAATGCTAGTATTAGTATACAAATAAATAAACCAAGGAACAGAGAGTCAGTATCTTCAGTATCTGCTATGGGAAACAACAGAGAACACAGTAAATCTGATTTACATTCATTTTACCCACCTGGTAGATAGCATGTTATATGCATTGTGTGAAACTTCTTGAATTGAATATAATGGTGTCTAGATGTAAAACTGCAGACCATTTCATTTCCTTCTCTTTCCATTTTGATATAACGACAATATAATTCATTTCCTATCTTGAATAATTTTAGGGTCCTGCTCACATCAGTGGTGCTCAGCACCAAGATGGTAAAGCAAGCACTGTTAGAGAGTAGGAAAGGATATTGAGAGTGCAAGAGAATACAGTTTTAGCTAGGAGATAACTATTGCCACTAGAAACTGGCCAGAAAGCTGAAGAAAAAATCTAGGAAAAAAGCACAGGTTAATCTCCTTTCCTAGTGCAGAAACTATCCCAGCAATGCAGTAGTTTGTGTTGAATAGGAGACAGTAATATCCAGTACCTGATTACTGAATTACTTTGTGTGTGTGTGTAGGGTGGGGCGGGGTTGTTTTGTTTTGCTTTCAAACATCTGCTATGATTGTTGATTGAAAGCTTTGTATGGGCAGATCTTAACACTTTGTCCTTCTTAATTTTTGAAGTTACTCTAACTGGAAGGAGTCAGATCTAACAGTAGGAGTTTAGAATAACTGCATGTTATGGAGAAGAATAAACACAAGGAAAATAAGAAAATAATGATGGTTCCCTCATTATTCTGTGGGTCATACTAATCCTGGGGCTGTAATCATTATCTTAAATCTCAGTATTCTCTGTGACCACATGCTAGACACTTTTCTGTTCACGTTCCATCCAAGTAGCTGATAGAGGCCAAGGTACAGACATTGACTATAACAAGACACTTGACCTTTGGCGATAAAGTTCCTGCACATCTGATGACAGTGTTATGAAAGTCTACTCCATATACAAATGGGTTGGAATAGAACACATGTTTATGATTAGTAAGAGCTGAACTCAAGTACCCAATCAACTCACTGCCACATTTCATCCACCATCATTACCAGAAGAGAGAGGTACAGAGAATAGTAAAGCTCAAAATGTAACCCAGTTTGAATGTCAGGCAATAATTGCTTAAAGTTAAGAAGGTCAATGAATTGCTGATGGAGTGAGCTGAGACATTGCTCTCTAGTGGCTGATAGAAAAAATGTTCTTATAAGTATGATTCTTGGATCAAAATACCAAGAAGCCCACAAGGTCATAATGTTCTTTTAACAGTCTATTATCTGAGATGATACTTTGTGAATTGTGAGATCAGTGAGTAAGAATAAACTAACTGATAAATATGAGTTGATGAACTTACTCAGAATTCTAAAAAAAGGGTCTAAATAATTCCATATTGAACCATAGAACACATACAAATGTATTTAAGTCTAGTTAATTAACTGACTTGAAATAATTTGTTTTGATACAAGGGAGCCTGTGGTAGGATTTTTCAGACACATACAGATCCCCCAGGTGTCAGTTGTTGGCTTGGTGATGTATTGATCACTAATAAAGATGGGAAAATTCATGCTAGCTGCATTCCCAATTGATATAAAATTGGGGAAAAGCAGCATTCTCAAAGCATTCTCAATCATTTAATATATTGAGCTCATGTAAACAAAGTGGGTGCTTTTTTTTTCCACTGGCTTTATTCTTGCAGAGCTAAATGTACACACTGGGCCATGGGTTATCAATACTTCTTCTCAAATAACCTGTTATGTTTGAATTTGAGATGCAGCTGAGGGGAGAGGGGTCACAGTGGATAGTTTATTTGTGTTGAGAGGAATGCTGTCAAAGAAATAACGAGGTGGTGTGGACTCACTAAATGCACCATTACCAGGTTTAGCTTTCAGAAAGTATTTTGAAAATGCCAAAAGTAGACTTCATTCTAAAAAAATGCACTGAGAGGAGAGCAGGGTCTCAGGATAGCATCCAAGGCTGGAGCATGTGGAGGAAGTCACAGTAGGTGGCTTTAACTGGTCTTTTTCAAAGAAAATATACAGCTAAGAGAGAATCAAATAGGTAAGTACTTTTTTCAGTTTTCTTCTTCTCCCTGTATTAAGACAAAATTGCTTTAAAGGAGTTAAATGTGAAGCTAGATTTTTATTTGTTTGGGGTTTTCTTTCAACCTAGTTTCTCCTTTTTGTACAACTGCCACAATGAAGACTCTTGTCATGTAGATAACTTCACTCTGATACCCCCAGTTGTAAGCCTGGAGAAGGCAAGTTTAAGAGTGTACTGAGACGAGAAGTTGTATCCACACTCTTCAAAATGAAGTTGTATCCACACTCTTCAAAATGATTACAGAATCACAGAATCATTAAGACTGCAAAAGACCTCTAAGTCCAGCCATCAACCCATCACCACCATGTCACGTCAAAGAAGGTACCTATAGGCTGTGGTGGCTCATAGTCAACAAACCAACAAAATGAAAGTGACAAAGCAAAGTTTAAAAACAGAAAGCATTCCATTTCATCTGCAAAAAAAAATAAAAATAATATATTCATTTGAAAAATCATGATTACACACTGAAATAAAATTGGTTGTACCACATTAGATTAAAGGTCCCTCTGACCCATCATCCTGGCTCTGAACATGGCCTGGAGAAGATGCCCAGGGATGGGTGTAGGAACAGAACAAGCACACACTGACACTTTTTCTAGGACACACAGCCAATCTCTAGCTCTTCTTGGGAGATTTTATTTCCCTCTGGATGACTTTGTCAGATCTGGAAGCTAAAATTGACAATTCAAGTGTAAAATGGGGATTTTAAGGTTAAAGGCAAATCTAGCTGTGTAATCTCTGCAAAAGCCTCTGCAATACTGCTGCTCCAGTAAAAGCAACCAAATATGCACTCATGATTTCTATTGAAATCAATTTGATTTATGCATGAGTGTCTGAGGGCAAAATATGCCCCTGTGAAATTTCTCATTAATATATAAAAGCAGGTGCTTTCCCAGAAAAAAACAACTTTATTTATATCTCAGGAATCCCGGTACAGTCATTTTTGGTCTAATCTTTTCCAGGATGCTTATATTAAAAACCTGTTCAGTAGTATCTATGGGATTAGTAATATCTGTCACCTACAAAGACCTTACTATCATTACAGGTGATAAAATGTATAGTATATTCTTGTATGCATATATTGCATTTAATTCAAGGTGCCAAAAACATTTTTTTTTAATAAAAGAAAAAATTGCTTAACCAATCAATGAAATGAACTTTGAGGGATGAAACACAACAGATGTTAAACATCACAGAGCAGTATCATTGAATAATTTAGATCACAAATTATTTATTCAGGGGAAACTCCAGATGGATTTTAGGGAGGCAGATTGTCATTCTGAGGGGGGG
>JACDJE010000169.1:1182671-1268624 GCA_016647715.1 Pavo muticus
GGGGGGGGAAGCAATTCCTGCAATGCTTTTTCAAAATGTTCTGTAGAATAGTGAATTGCAACAAGGATGAAATGAATCTCTATAAATCTACTATTATAAGACTAGACAATTCTGTCCTTTTATAATGTGACTCAGAGTGCCATAAATTTATATCAGAAGATGCAGGAATAGAAATAAATACATAGAATCAGATCACTAGTCTTATTAACCCACTGTATTTTCACTGCAGCACTGACCAGTATCAGCTATTTCATAGCTAATACTAGACATTCAAAATATTAATATCTTATCTACAATCACAAAACAAGCTATTAAGCAAATTTATTCCTCATACCCATCAGTTAACTGTTGTTTTTCATTTAATGTATGTTCCTTTTATAGGTTAAATCCTTCTAACGTAAATGAATACTTTTATAAATAGTATATGACTAGAATATGAAGGTTAGTGACCATTAAGCATATTCCATGTGATTTTTATTTATATTACTGATGACCCCGTACATATGTGCAACATGGGCTGATGAGAACATTAGTGAGCAATTTTCTTTCATGCAGAATTTGATCCTAGTGCTGCACGTTGTAGCTTGATAAGCCTAAAATGACCTTTGGCTGTGTCTGAAATGCAAATGGAAATATGCTCTGGAAAATCTGATGGTATATTAGGTAATTATTTAGTGAGACTAGTGTTAGTGCACTAAGAGCTTCAGCTAGTTTTACCCACCTTTTTACCTGACAAGAAAGTGCATCTTTTTAATCACAGAACTTTCAGTAACCAAGTCCTTCATCAGAAAATTATTGAAATACATCTCAGAAGGCTGGAGGCATAAAACATTAATGTGTGGTATGGATTCTTACAAGACATGGGAGTAGCAATGAAGGTTTAAATTGGACAGAAAAGATAAAGGCTTTTTTTTTGAAAAACATCATGTGAAGTTCTTGAAATGAGGCAGGGATCCAAAATAATTCCCAGAAATTTTGAAGAGCTTTTGGTATGTGAGGGGGAGGAAAAGGAAGAAAAAGAAAGAAAAAATAATAATTCGTAGTTCTGGGGAAATGAATGGAAACTGGAAATGCAAGCTGAATATCTGGAAAAGCGCACTCAGCAATGTGTAACAGAAATTACTGTGTTGCTTTGAAATTCTGACTTTTGAAGGGGGTCTGTACATGAATGTACTTGAGATTTTTCTGTACTGCACAATGTTGCACTTCATTAGAAGAAATCAGTTTGAGATTCTCTGAATTCTTTGGGCACCTCCCTTCTATCAACTTGCTGAAAGCTGTGCTATGTCTATTCCACTTCAACCTCTTATTTCTATAGTTTGGAAGTTCAGAGGGACTTCGTAAGAGCAGGATTTTAGTCTCTGCGAAATCCAAGGTAATTTTAAACATACCTTCATGAGAATGGTCCTTCAGTAAATAATAGAAGAAAATGTATTTTGTGACTAAAATTCATCAAAGAATCATACACTTATAAAAATTTTTCAGTTGTATGGGACCCTTAGAGGCCATCTAGTCCAACTCCCCTGCAGTGAACAGGTCCTACAGCTCCATCAGGTGCACAGAACCCCGTTCAGCCTGGCCTTTAGTGTATCCAGGGATGGGGCACAGAGCACCTCTCGGGCAACCTGTGCCAGTGTTTCACCACCCTTACCATAAAAGACTTCCTCCTTATATCCAGTATAAATATTCTCTCTTTTCACTTGAGACCATTTTCCCTTGTCCTATCACAACAGACCCCACTAAAGAGTCTGTTTGCTTCAATATAGCCCCCCTTTAGATATAGAAGGGCCACTCTCAGGTCTCCCTAGAGCCTTCTCTTCTCCAGGCTGCACAGCCCCAGCTCCCTCAGCCTGTCCTTGTAGGAGAGATGTTCCATCCCTTGGATCAATTTTGTGGCCCTCCTCTGTACGCGCTCCAACAGGTCTCTCCTGTACTGAGAACTCCACATCTGAGCACAGTACTCCAGGTGAGGTCTCACCAGTGCAGTGCAGGGGGGCAGGATCACCTCCCTTGCCCTGCTTTGGATGCAGCCCAACATACAGTTGGATTTCTGGGTTGTGAGGGCACAGTGCTGGCTCATGTCCAGCTGCCATCCACCAGTATCCCCAAGGCTTTTTCAGCAGCTTGTATTGGTAGTGGATGTTGCCTTGACCCGTGTGCAAGACCTTGCACTTGGATTTCTTGAACCTCGCGATGTTCACCTGGGCCCAATACTTCAGCCTATCTAGTTCTGTCTGAATGGCATCCTGTCCTTCAGATGTGTCAACTGCACCACACAACTTGATGTCATCCACAAACTTGTTTAACGTGCAATATTAGGTGGTAATATGATCAGTTATCTTCTGCTGCGTGAAGAGAGAGGGTAATTCCTAACACAGACTAGTCGTTATATAGCAGTATCTGAAAGATACCTCATGCTCCAAAGAGCTTACAGTCCAATACAGGCAGCAACCAATGAACATAACAGCTGGGGAAGCAGAAGGTAGTAGTGAAATGATAATCAGTGCAATAAACTGCAGTCATAGCTCATCAGCTCGTAATCCAAAATATAAGATGCTATCTAACATTGCCAGTATCAGGCAATTCATCATGTGTGCACTGCATTGTGCATAGTCTTGCGAATGGGCGATTGTGGGTTGTGGGAATTTTCATCTACTCCTATTGAAGAGTGAAATTTTAGTCATCAAAGGAAAAGCAAAATAGAAGATCTTAAATGCTCTTCCAAGGCACACTGGTGGAGGAAGGAGTCTATTCTGGTAGGAGCCCAGAACATTTTATGTTTAAAAACTGTATCAATCACTTGGTTTTCTCATCTGAACAGAGCATGGCACACTATTACCACTACAACTGTTAGAGGTGACCAGATGTATTTTGCACCCAGAGAGATCACATCAGTAGCTTCTGGACTAGAGATAACAAGCTTTAAAACACTGTGAAAACTATTCATGTCCCAGTAGAAGGATTAAGGTGTAAAAGTGACCACTTTTTATATGAATGAGACCACCAAGAAAAGATGCAGAAGCACTCCTAAAGAGTGTGCTGAAATGCCAGTTAGGGAATGTAAGGTGATAATATGTTATGAGTTATGGTCTGACTTTCAGTTTTCAGTCTTGAAGGAGCACTGGTTGAGGTACTGAGCTCCCAGGTAAAAGGTCTGTTAGAGGAAGTGAGGAGGGTGTGCCTTATCAGAGAGGAAAACAAAAGCAGAGAACAAAGAATCACAGGTTGTTTCCAAAATCTTTGGAGAGTCAGGACCCAAACCTTTTATTGCACAGAAGGAAGGGCAGATAGATCCTATAGACAGATAGATAGGTAGATAGATGCTATATCTAAACTAAAGGAAGATTGACACTGCCAAGTTGAAGACTGGAAGCTTGTGCCATTTAGTAATAGAAGGAAGACTTTTTCTTTGCCTGCAGATGTCAGATGTACACTTACAGATGTGCCTGCCACAAGTGAGGAGAAGCAAATTCCCTCCGGGATGACATATGGGCCATCACTGAATGATCCACATATTGGCAGACAGAGACAGCAAAGGATGCTCATGGCTGCAGATTTCTGCAGAAGACAGAAACATTCATTCACCAGACAGGTTTGCTGTCTCCTCAATTGCTGAGGATTGAAACTGGGATGTTGCACAAAGACTGATGAGTTTCACCCAGCCTTTAGACAATTACCCATTGCTGCTAATCTACTTGGGGTGATAGTACTAAGTATTACATGACCTTGAATGTATATAATCACAGCACTGGCTGAACATGAGTCAGAAGTGTGCCTACGCAGACAAGAAGGCCAAGGGCATCCTGATTTGCCATAGCAATAATGTAGCCAGCAAGAGCAGAAGGTGATCCTCCCTCTGTACTTGGCACTGGTGAGGCTGCACCTCCTGTGCTGTGTTCAGTTTTGGGCTTCTCACTACAAGAAAGACATTGAGGCCCTGGAGCATGTCCAGAGAAGGGCAACAGAGCTGTGAGGGATCTGGAGCACCTTATGAGTATTATGGGGAGCACCTGAGGGAACTGGGATGGTTCAGTCTGGAGAAGAGGAGGCTCAGGTGAGACCTTATGGCTCTCTACAACTGCCTGAAGGGAGGTTGTGGTGAGGTGGGAGTTGGTCTCTTTTCCCAGATAACAGAAAAAGGACAAGAGGGAATGAGGAGTTCAAAGGTCCTGAATGATGGCTGAGTTTAGAGTTCTCAACTTTTCACCAGAAGAAGTGGTACGATGATGATGGATCCTCATAAATGCCCATAAAATACACATGATGTGTGGGAAGTAAACAAGAGTTACAAGTCCTCACAGCTGCATGGCTATGGGGTTACATCAGGTTGGTGACCAGTCACTGGAAGGGTTCTGCAGAGTTCCGTTTTATGGACAGTTCTCCTCAGTGTTTTTATAAATGATACAGATACAGAATTATAGCTCTGGATATCAGAAGAACAGATTTGGGATTAGTTGAGGAACTACAGGATCAGGATAAGGCAGGGTGACTGCCTTGAATTTCTGGGGACCAGAACAACAGTACAGACTGGGGGCTGACTGCATAGAAAGTGATTTTTCTGAAATGGACCCAGGTCTCCTAGTAGATAACATAATGTGTTTGAGCACTGAAAAAAAAATTAATGATATAATTAGCTATATTAGCTAACAATGTCAATAGATTGAGGAAGGGAACAGTTGCCCTCTATTCAACACTCATAGGATGTAGTTTGGAGTACTGTGTTTGGTTTTCTGCTTCTCAGTACAACAAAGACATGGATATAGTGGAGTGATTCCAGTAGAGGCCATGTAGATGCTCAGGGGACTGGAGGACTTGAGGTACATTAAGATATTTAGAGTACTGTTCTGTGATTTGAAATGTGGGAAATTATGACAAGGTGTAAGGAAAACGTTTTGCAACATGAAGATAGTGAAATATTGGAACAGAGCCTAAAGTGATTGTGAAATATCATGGAGGTATTCATAGTTCAACAAGTTTCTGAGTAACCCAACATAAATTCAGTCATCTATTATTTGATGAAACTTGAACTAAAACTGTCTATAAATATGGACAATGATAGAAACATCCCAAATTTTCAGTCTGTAAACAGTGGCTGCAAGCAATCTTTGGCTACAGTAAAAGCAATTCAAGAGGTTTTCTTTTTACAAATTGAGCTCACAAGCATCCTTCTGATTCAACTAACAACTATGAAAATAAGCTTTAGAAATGAAAAGAATGCATTGTACTCAGTGTAAACATGAAATATTTAGAAGTATTTTAAAATGAACAAGACCTTATGCAAACAATCCTTTTAAATATGATGTTGAACAGGCCATCTTGCAGTTTTTTTATTGGTCTCTGATAAGCGATTGGATGATGGTTGAAACAAAAACACTTAGAAACTGCTACAGGAGAGTCAGTTAATTTTCCAGGAAAAAGAAATGACTCATTTTAGAATGAAGCATATGGGGGTTATTGATGATAGTAGTATAAACATGGATGAGAATCCATACTGCTGAGAGCTGGAAGATCTTGGGAAATTTAAGATAAGCAAGAATTGCACACAAAGTAAATGCTGAGGACCAGCATAATCTAAGTCAATGGCAAGTATACTGGGAAAATGAAATAAACTGCAAAAGATTTTGCCACTTTTCAACAATTTAAAGCACCATCACTGTATTTGACTCAGGATAGCACAATGTTATGTTAGTTCCCTATAAGGAGGTAAACAGAGCTGTTGCACAAGATGAATCAACTACCAGAAATGAAATGGGACATTTAAAACTTTTAAGAAGGATGCTAATGCAAAAGCCATTTTGCTGATGGAAGTATTATTTAAGCTTCAGTAAAAAAGCTACAGATAACAGAAGGATAAATAAATTAAATGTGGGTGAAAGCTTTTATTCCTTAAAGATGTATGTATCTTAGATGTAGACGTAAATAAAAAACAAAAAATGCAATCTGAAACCATATAGTGTGGAGGAAAATCATTTTAGATTAAAGGTGCGTCTTACTGATGTTCTCAATAAAACTTCCTTTGTTGAAGATGAGAATATAGAAGAGTTTTAAAAAGTGTATTCCTGGGAATAGATAAGCAGTTAGCATGACAAATGTAGCTGAAAGACTCTAATTTTCATTCTGTGGAGAGTTGTCCTTATATAAAAAGTGAGTGGTAAAGGAGGAGATATAAAATCTTGTTTGTGCTGGAAAGAATGGAGCAAAGCCTAAAAGTAAAGATACTTATTTTATTTTAGAGGGAAGAAAACCTCTGTTTCACTAAAAGATTAAACAAATATATTAAAAATAACATTTTCTGTATTTGACATATTATGTTTGGTGAGGCTTTGGCAGGTGCTCTTAGAAGAAGAAATGTCATACCTATTTACTTCAACACCCTCTATGGGATACATGCGTTCCTTAAAGTGCCCTTTAGATTTTCTGATGTGCTCAGATATTTTTCTTTTTAAAATTTGATCTCCTGAAAGATTGTATTTCATCACCAAGGCTTTGGCACGGGTCAGACAAACATAATATATATCATGTGTGTGGCCACCATTGACATATCAGCCGTGTAGACAAAGAGAATACACACCTCTTCTATGGAACAGTAGACATCATAATAGACATTCATAGATAATAGACTCGTAGACTCATAGAATCATTCAGTTTGGAAATTATCCAGACCAATCACCAACCCATCCCCACCAAGCCCACTAACCGTGTCCCTCAGTGTCATAATCTGAAAGTTTTAGGTTAACAGAACGCTGTGTGTATCTGTTCATTGCACTGGATACAATCTTAGAAGTTGATAAAAGTTCCAAATTAAGGATACATAATCCTCAGGTATGGACAAGATACAAAGCTAAGCTTTCTATAAATGCCTCCAGAGATATAATCTTCTCAAGATGTAGTCTGTAGCAGGTTTTCTTCATTATAGGCAATCACAAAGCCTGTCTAAAAAGAGTGCCTTTGGCCTTGTTTTATGGGAGCAATAATAGTCTCCAGGTTCACTGAACAGGCTGAAGACGTAGTCTGTGCTATGTGTAAGACCCTGACAATGTAGGAGAAAATGACAACCAGAAACAAAAGTGGCCTAAATTTGCTATTCTAAATGAGTAGAAGAAAGCAAGCACGAGAATGAAATCCAGTTATGAAAGAAGTGATGTACCTGAGAAAGCAACACCTACGCATAAGATACAAGTTAGTGGACACTGCCTGGTGCAATGTGAACTGTGTACCACATTACATAGGGAGATTGTGCATGGCCTCTTCTTCTCAGTATGCCAGTAGTGCAGCAGGTCAGAAGCTGCTGGAGAACAGAGCATATTAGGAAAAATTTCTTCTCTGAAAGAGTAGTCAGGCACTGGAATAGGCTACCCAGGGAGGTGGTTGAGTCATTGTCCCTGGAACTAAGGGACGTGGTTTAGTGGGGAAATATTGGTGGTAGGTAGACAGTTGGACTGGATGATCTTGGAGGTCTTTTCCAAACTTTGTGTTTCTATGATTCTATGATTCTTCTATGATACCAGTATCTTTCACTGTTCATGAAGGTAAAAACAGAGTTAAGAGCCAGAAAGTTTGGCTTTAACTGACTTATTTTCTTTAATGAGATACTGGACAGGAAGAATGTGAAAAAAAACAGACATACTTTCTTGCTTTCTAATGAAAGCATCAAATGAATAAGGCCAGTAAAGTCATTCAGAGCTTGTCTCAGAGTGAATCTTGAAAACAGCTCCTAATTCCTCTGCCTAATGATGTCAACCTTCAACTGAGAGTCAACCAGGTTGGCATGCTGAGACCAGAAACAAATTGCCAACCCCTGGCAGCTCTGTTGCCTGTGATACAGCATGGTGGCTTCCCACTTTCTTCTTGCACACAGGGTCTGAGATCTTGGACAGACAGCCCAGGGAAATTCACAAGCTGACACCTCTCATTTCTTATGTGTGAAAACAGCTATTAGTGCAGTAACTATCGAAACATGATTCTATGCTCCTAAAGCAAACAAGTAAGAAAAGTAGATCAAGAAAGAGAGCAACAAATTCTCCCTGCTTGTAATCTCTCTTGCACCCCTTGTTCATTCTCTCTTTAACTATACTTTGAGGTGGTAGTTGAGTGTTTGAGTACAGAATCTTATTCACTAGGACAGTGTGGAGGCACAGCATTTAGTGAGTGTGATCACAGCAGATCTTCCAACATTGCATCAAGGTAGGAACAGTCAGATATGGTTCAATTCCTGGCCTCACATAGTTTATACCGGACCAAACAAGATCATCTTTTCTTCTTAGATCATAGAGATAAAATTTCTCAAATTCTTGGGTTCTCTTTCTAACCTAACATTTTGGTTCTTAGACAGCTTGGTCATGCGTGGTCCATCACTGTTCTGATTAGATCCAATCACTGCGCTACACAATAAAAGCATATTTTGGACCCAATGGAAAACTATGTATACTCACCTACCACATTTATCTTAGGATAGCCATCTAGTTTTCCTAAGGACTGGGTGACTAGAAGAAATACACTTTGAACCAGTAAGGTACAGAAAAGTAGACCACAATCCTCAAGACAGTAAATCTAACCCATAAACCACAAGGAATCTGATATATTCCCTTGCTCCAGAAAAATAAGTTGAGGATTTCATTTTGCCCTTGGAGCAACTGTTTTCCTGGGATTTTGCTGAAAATGTTACAAAGATAGTAGGGAAACTGTAAAATACATTTCTCAATGTCACCATGTGCAGTCCTTCAAGTGCTTATATTTGGAGTTTGTTCATCCATTACAAGACCTACTCACTCATGCAGGAAGAAGGAAAGATCATATACAAAATGTGTAAATAAAAGCAAAATATATATATATACTTTTACTATCAGAAACCTAGATCTCTCCCACTCTGCATGAATCAGTTCTTTTCTCTACTTGCACATGCACAACAAAAATATGATTAGGGTGGGTAATTCAGCAGGTTGTCTTATCGCAGAATTCAGAGAAAACTTCACATCCCTACAGTAGCAGACGAGTTAACTCTTATGCAGTCAGAAAGAATTTTATTACTGCTGGATGCTTTGCATTTGAGTTTTTCTCTTCCTTCTACCACTGAGCAGCCCCACCTTCTTTAGAGCCCTTCATTTTGTGCATTGTCTGAAATCAGACTCAGCTTCAGCCAGGCTATATCTTTTAACGAAGAGCCCGATGTACTTTACTGAAACGCATTTGAATATAAGAGATGTTCAGATATTATCTAAATGCTCTAGTGTTCATGGAGCATTATAATTACCGTGAAATACAAGAAGAATCTGATGGCTGACGGCTGACATTCAGCTTGGGATATCTTAAAGGCTGTCCAGCTTTCAAGAAAAACATCAAAGCATCTACCCAGCCTCTCAAATTTAAATCCTTGTGTGTTAAGTTGGACACTCAAAATAACATATTTTTTCAGTGTTTTGGCCAGTGTTTTACATTCTCTATCCAGTTTACGCAGCTGCAGTATAAGAGGTCTAAAATGTTGGCTTGTCTAAATAGGGCTTGGTTATATAAAGCCATGGATATTATGCTAGCAGAAGGTTTCTTGATTGCATGAAGAATAGAGTGGCCAAAGAACAGAATGTTTAAATAATAGGTACCAAGATATGACTGAAATGCAATGACGAATATGCTACAGCTCTTATATGTGAGGAGGGAGTAAAGTTGAGCCTGCTCTGTTTTAAGAGCTGTGATATCATGGCTGAAGTATTTAGACCACAATGAAAAATGTTTTGAAAAAGCTTCATAATAGATTTGTGTTTCTGGACCAGTAAGAAATGAGAGGAGATAGATAGTTTTAGATTGTGCTAATTCCTCTTTTAAAAGCTGCAGAAGTTTTGTCATTGGTCTTAGTGGAATGTTATATGGCTGTGTGAAAGAACTGCTTTTTAGGTTGCAATGTTTTACAGGAGCAGTGAACAAACAAGGCATCCATTATGAGGATTTTAAGTCAGTTTTTATTGTATAGGAATAGCCAAGAATCTTTGTGCTAAGAAACAGCTCTTCACTGGCTAAGCTTTTTCCTTCCTGTTTGACTGCTTAATTCCATAAGATGAGACAGAACAGGACCCAGGTGCTATATTAAAGTCATATTTGAAATCCCAGATTCAAAGTTCTTGGTGGGATGAGATAGTTCATAGGCCTTTTGGCTCTGTTCACAGAATATAGGTTTAACCATTCTTGCAGAGGAAAGATATGGATCTATTTTTGGTGTATACACATACTGCACCTCGCTCCTCCCCACACAAAACAAGTTTATCAAACTTAGAAAACTTTTGGGATAATTTCAATAACAAATATCAAGTAGATTGTAGCTGTAGGTTTGTGTATAAGCTAGTTTTCAGTCAAGAGCTTCACACTGTTGCTGTCTACTGGCATGCTGTCTTTGTCTTTCAGTTAAGACCTAGATAAGTCTCAGAGTATGTCCGTATTTCAAACACTGACATTTCCCTTGCAAATATCTATGGTGAGACTTGGCATTAGCCTAGTACAAATGCACTTCTGTTTCTGCTTAGAAGTATCTATGTGTACAGTAGAGGGTTGATTAAGCTCCCCATTTAAACATCTCATAGTTTCTATGAATGTCTCATTGGTCTTCTGGCTGCTTCTCCAGCAGACACATATCACCCACAGGTTCTTTGTCATGTTCACCAAGCATTGGTGAACAGCTTTGATACCGTAGGACCCCTAGGACATCTCAAACAGCAAAAGACATCTTAAACAAATTCATCTCTATATATTCACTGGTTGTACTGAATACAGAGCTCACAAGATTAAGCACTGTGGTTCTATCTAGTAGACGTATTTGGGAAACTATTGCAGAATATCTGCTGTACAGTTAGCTCACATGGTAATGCCTGAAAGTGAGGAGCCAGTGAAATTAATTTGGAATCAGAAGTAGCTGGGACAAGGCAGATATCGTTGCAAAACAAGCCTTTTTAGTAAAAAGAAGGATATGACTTTCCATAGGCACATGACTGCAACCCAAGAAAAATACATGCTCTTCTGTGAATTAGAAATTTTCTAAAAAACTTGCCAAACAGCTGATGAATGTGATTTTGGTTACAGAAATAAATGCATTTGTTCAAAGGTAGATGCACATGGCAAGAGCCATGCTTTCACCTTCAAATGTTCTTACCTCAGTATGATCTCGTGCACAATGAAGCATGTCATCCCCTCAGCTGTGCCAGAACCACTATAGGATGCACTAAGTGGGAACCTGACTAGAAAAAATTCTTTGCATCATTTTGATTTCTAAAAGCTCCATCAGTTATCCATTATAGTTTTAAACAGAGTCGGTATACCATGAAACAGAAACATGGAGATGTAGCAGAGCTGGGATGCTGGGATAGAGTAGGCACCTGACATCTTTTGCCTGCAGCATTTGGTATGATGAAGCCATGACTTAATGATGAAGATACACGAGTTATTGTCATCAGTAAGTTAAGACACTTCTTACCCTGCCATGCTTATACCTTCCTCCTTGTCTCTTCATCACTGCTTCTGCAATATCTACCTCATTGCCTCTCCTGGTGCAGTAGCCTTATGGAAGCAGTATTAATTACATTCTTCACATGACCAAGGTTAAAAGTGAGCCTCCTTTATCCAGAATGTTTTATTGAGAAAGTTTAAAGTCAAGTTTTGTGAGTATGAGAATGGCCATATGAGATCTATCCACTTGTCCCTTTAACCTGTATCTTGTCTCTGGCAGGAGACAGTAGGCAACAGTTGAGAGACCTCCTGCTCAAACAAAAATAATGTACATTTCTCCTCGTAGTTCTTTCAGTACAGCTGTAGGAATAGTAAAACACTGTTTACAGGTGCAAACAGGACTTTGAAGAAACAGGGAGTCAAGAACATCAATCCTTCTATCACATCTTTAACTATTTGTCACTTTTGGATCTAACTTGAGGAAAGCAGTTGTGTAAACTGTCTAATATTTCTAGTGCTTGTTCCATATTATATTCTGTTTATAAAAATATTTTGTTTATAAATATCAAGGATTATGAAAATTAAAGATGTCCATATGACTTTCTGTTCAGCTAGCCTAGAATTTAAACACTAAAGCATATCTATTTTGTAGAAACTGTAGCCAAAATTCATTCAGCATTTATTCAAATGTGCTTCACCTCCTCAAAATAAAAATGTTAAAAAATAAAACATCATTCTTAGAGACACAACAGATGCTTTGACTGAAAATCCCTGTGACATTTTTTCATCAGTCTTGACTTTGAACACATCATGTTTCTGATGCTTAAAATTGGAGCAGAAACTGCTGAGGAACAGAGATGGAAAGAGATAAGAACACAGTTTTGAAGGTAACTTCTCAAGATCAAAGGTCAAAGAAGAAGCCAGAGCAATGTGAATGTTATTAAATCTTTTTTTACTGCAAGCAGTCTTCTAAATATGTACATATAAAAGCACAGGCTTACTGAAACCTGAGTGTATTATCATTTATTACCCACCCATTGGGGACAATCAGAATAGTCTCAGAGGAAAGGAAGAACAAGAATTGAAATAAGACTTCATGACTATGATGCCGGGAGAACAGTACAAGCCTTGTGTGAACAGAAAATAACAATTAGCTCCTCAGTCTCCGGGGAAGCAAGGGGTGAAACTGATGGAACGCCTGAGAAATGCTTCACAAAGAGAAAATTGTTCGAAAACCTTAAGGAAATCTGCAAGAATTGGACATCTATGTTGTTACTTCCATTTTTATAAACTAAGGGCAAAGGTTGTATTCAAATCCAGAGATGAATTTTTTTTTAATTTAAGTTGGTAACTTTGGTTTCTTCAAGGTGACACTATTCAAGTTCAAGGTTTTAATTCCTTGGTTGCATCTGTGCATCATTCCACATGTTTTGATAAGAAAACAAGCACACGAAGGAAAAAAATTAACATAGGAAATATTTTTTCAGCCTTCAAAATTGAAGCCAGTTTTGGATTTCGTTTCATTTGACAAGTCAGTGAGTCCATGAAAAAGAACTATTTCAAAAATAATTTGTCAAGAACATGGAATTGCCAGCTACTGACAAAAGTAACCTGTAGACGTTGTTCTGAAAATTAATATCCAAGGTATGTTTTCTTTTCTGCCATTACATGAAGCTGTACGTAAAAAGTAACCCTGTCTTTCTTTGTTCTATCTACTGCTAAGCATAGTCTGGACAGAAAAGGGTCTTGCTGTCACTACAAAGCAAGAATTCAGAGTATGACATCTTGAATTTATTTCCTAGTGAGGTGAATAAATTGATTGCACTGGACCTTACTGCTATGTAAAATTAAAAAGGAAAACACTTAAAATACAAAAAAAACATGAAAATAAACAATAAAAAGTCACTGAAAATGCATTGTTAGGAATGAGCATGAATGTAGATAAGAAGACATCACAGGCTGTCACTTCAAAATCATGTAAGAAATGTTATCTTTTTTCATCTGGTGATTGATACAGAGCGTTAGAGTAACAAGGCTCTTTTGCTTTGCTTGCCATGAATAATGCAACTAATATATTTCCTAAGTGCTCAGAAATATGAATTTGCTCAATAAACAGCATAAGTACCAGTGAGGGACAAATTAAGAGTTAAGCTTCTGAAATGTAAAGCAGCACAGGGACAGCACCTGTTACTAAACTAGCTAACATTTTCTTTCATAGCTCTTCATTATCACGTGCCTGAAACATTGCTGTTTTCGCTTGGTTTTTTCCTAGCTTGGCATTTGCCTTTAGTGCTTATAGATGTAGATTTGAACAGATTGGTAGCAGCAAGAGGATGATGTGGTCTGCACTTCGTGTTTTCTTCCATGCTAAGGCTCTTTTTATGAGCAGGCATGAATTCTGAGAAGAAAGTCTGTGAGCCTAACGTGGGTAAAATCTGGCCAGCACGCTAACCAATACTTTACAGAGCGTGTTTTGTTACTAGATTTGCAAAATTAAAGCCATGATGGGGGAAGAAGGAAAGTATGGGAGAATGAAGAATAATCTAACTTAACTCACTTACCTGCATTCAAAAAAAAAAAAAAAAAAAAACAANAAAAATATATTTACTTATCATATAAATGAAAAATTGCCTATTTTATTAACTTGATGCTTTTCTCCATTAAAAATCACAATAGGATAGCTGAGTTAATGCAGTTATCTCCTGCTGTAAATAGAAGGAAATGTTCTATTATTCTAATCTTGCTGTGTTGGCCAATGTTAACTCTTTAGCTGCTGAGTGCAGTTTGCATGTTGTCTGATGGAAACCAATACCTCTTAAGTACTTAGCTGTGTGTGTCAAGAGTCAAACTAGAATTTATTTCCTTACAGCTCTGCTCTAAAATCCTGCAAATAAGGTTTTTGATTTTTTTTCTTTTTCTTTTTTTTTTTTCCTGGAATAAATGTTGACAGGTCCTTAACTAGATAGTGCTATTGAATGCCAATATAATTAGCCGAGCAAATCATATAAAATATGAAGACTGTCATTCATTTCTGGCACTACTCATGTTATCAGAACTTAATAATTTTGCACCTGTCTGTTCTGTCTTCTCAGCTGGAGACTAATATTGTAGATATTTTGACTTCTTCATCTGATAAGTCTGATTGCCATAAGTGAGTATGAAGGCCATTCAGACAAAAGCCAAACTGTAACACCAGTTGCTACTTCTGATCGTATATCTTTTAGCTCAGAGGATTTTCAGATTCCTGCTATTTATGGAAGGAATTAGCACTACAAATTTTGTATATTAATGGTATCCTCTTATTTCCTTGTTGATGATTTTTCTCCTTATAAGTAACACTAGTAAAACAATAAGCTTTATAGCTAACCAAATTCCATTCAAGGTTCAAGGAAATTCATGTAGAAGACATTTAAAGTATTAACTGAACATTTTTCAACTTGCAGAAAATAGATGAATCTTAAAATAACCAATGTGACATCATCCAAAACACAGAAGTTACTTATGTTGCATCTAGGGAAATAAAGAGACTAACAAAGGAAAGAAAGCGACTTGGTGTCTCTGAATTATTATTTCCTAATTCAATAATTCTACATTCAAAGTATGATTGGAAAAAAAGCACAGCATAAGAACCATCTATTGTTATAAAAGGGATTTTTTTTTTCCACATCATTCCACAGTTGGGTGAAAAGTTTAGGAAGCCAACACACGATTCAAAAAAGAAAAAGAGGAAAAGAAAAAAGTCATCAAATACCCAGCTGATGGGGGCATGCAGACTTATCCTGCAGCAATAGTCAGCTCTTTCAGGCCCTCATCCTTCCCCATCCAGCTTCCTCACCAGACAAATCTTTGACTGTGTCCTGTTTGCTGTAGTTATTTTTGTTTGTCTGTTGGAGTGCTTGAGGCATAGAATACGATTCTGTTTTCTCAGTGTGTGTTCTATAAATGCTATATATACAAAGGATTTGCTTACCCAGTGTAACTACACTGTATATGTGAGATACTTCTAATCACTTTGGAAAGTCAAACAATAACATTTTCAGTTATTTTAACAATTGTGTTCTATTAAGCCCTCTGGAAATGCACTATGGACAGTAAAAAGAGTGTTAACTTTCTAACAGAATGTTAAACATCCTTGGAGAAATCTTTTTTCGAAGTAATCTTTATTGAATTCCTTTCACCAACTTAACTTTGCACAGAAAGAATCTCACTCATCAGTAATTTTGTGTAAGGGGGATTATTCCATCTTTTTGGTCTTAAAATACTCTATTTTTGTCTTCATCTCTTATAGAGACTTCTATTCATTGTAGCCCTCTGACATTTGATGGGACTTTTTTTAGGCAGTGAGCTGTACAGAAAGATAGCTGTTCATTGTATAAATTTTCTCCTGTTGAGATGCTCCTCTGTAGGGTACCACAGAATCATAGAATGTTTTGGGTTGGAAGGGACCCCAAGGATCATCAGGTTTCAACCCCCATGAAACCCCCCATGCTGCAGGCAGGGTTGTCAACCACTAGATCAAGTATTAGATCAGACTGTCCTGGGCCCCATTCATCCTGGCCTTGAAGAACTCCAGGGATGGGACAACCACAGCCTCTATGGGCACCCTGTTCCAGCACCTCACCACACCCTCACTGAAAAACTTCCCCCTGACATCTAATCTAAACCTTAGTTTTAAATCATTCCCCCTTGTCTTATCACTATTTACCCATGTAACAAGTTGATTTCCCTCCTGTTTATAATCTCCCTTTAAATATTGGAAAGATGCAATGAGGTCTCCCCACAGCCTTCTCCTTTCCAGGCTGAACAGGCCCAGCTCCTTCAGCCTATCTTCAGAGAAGAGGTGCTCCAGCCCTTTGATCATCTTTGTGATGGACCCTATCCAAAAGCTTGACATCTCTCCTGTGCTGGGGGCCCCAGCCCTAGACACAGTAGTCCAGATGGGTCCTCACAAGGGCAGAGTAGAGAAGGACAATCCCCTAGTACCCCTCTGCCGCTTCTCTGTCAATGCAGCCCAGGATATTGTTGGCCTTCCAGGCTCAAAGCGCACACTGATGGCTCATGTCAAGTTTTGCATCCACCAGAACCCCTAAGTCCTTTTCAGCAGGGATGCTCTCATGGAGTTCTTCTCCCAGTTTGCATACATATCTGGGATTACCCCAACCGAAGTGCAAAACCTTGCACTTTGCTTTGTTGAACTTCATTAGGTTCACATGGGCCCACCTATCAAGTTTATCAAGGTCCCTCTGGATATTATCTCTTCCTTCTGCCGTATCAACTGCACCACTCAGCTTGGTGTCATCAGCAAACTTGCTGAGGGTGCGCTCCATCTCACTTTTCAGATTCTATCTGTTTCTTCAGTTTCTCATCTTTCCCCAAGAAACTCTGTATTTGCAGTAGGGTTCACCAAGTACTTCCCATTCTCCTCTGTGTGATTGATCACATCTGAATTTGCATCATCAGTCAGACATATTGTCTTTCTCTTATCTGTCAGGGAACAAAGCACAGAAGCGCAGGATTAATGAATCTTGATTATCCTTGTCTTCACTGTTTTGGAAATGTCTTCTACAGGGCTTTCTTTATTATTATTTCTTTTTTCTTTTTTCTTTTTTTTTATTGTTTCTAAATATGGTCAGTATAATTGCATAGAAGACAGTCAACTTATCTTTTGATGCACTTTTGAAGATACTAAGTTCTGAATCAAACACCAAAGATAATCATATTATGTTCATTATATTTTATAGTGAAATGTCTCTACAGCGTCTTCAGTAAATTCTTCAATACAATTCTTCAATTCTTTTTTTTTTTTTTAAATCAAGCACTTCAAATGTTAAAATTTTTGACTGAATCTGCTTTATATGGGTTAAGCACAACACTTTTTAGCAAGCAAAATATTGCTTGAATCAGCAGGGGTAGCTATTAAATGAACTAGCCATTTAATAGCAATGGGGGAAAAGTTTGTGAGAAGATTCACTCTAAGAAAAATTCATCTGAGCAGACCTAAGCTATTCCCATGATGAAGCTGAATCAACAGTCTACCTCTGAATTTAAGCTAGACAATATCCATCATCCCATGAAGATTTTTGTTGTGTATGCAGCCCTCCGCATCCAGTAGAGATGCACTTTGAGTGCTTAAGAAATGAATGGAGAAGAGACTAATATAGCATCTATTAGTGGTCAGAGTATGTTTGCCTTCTTCATGTCCTGAGGTTACTTGACATTTAGAAAAGCAGAAAAAAATAAAGTGTTAAATATAATCTTACACTCCATAGAGTCCTTTGGCTATAGAAAGCGTGTCTTTAATCTGCAAAAAGAAAAGGTAGAAGCCAGACTGTGTAGTCTCAGTAACATGTATATTAAATTAGTTAAGTGCTTGCGAAGATCAGAAATCTTGCTTCAATTTAACTAAATCAATTTGAAACTGAGCTCATGTGGTAGTGCAGACCAGATGCATTTAGGAACATTTTAACCCTTGTTTGAATTGCTTTGGCAAAGGTAAGCAAAAGCCTCGACTAAGCAAAACAGATGCTACTGGTAGTTAAACCCATTGAAGTATATTTGCATTAGGAGTTTGCACTGCTTAGCAAGAGCTTTTTAAATAAACTGACTCCTGCTGAAAACAAAAAAACAAAAAAACAAAAACAAAACAAAACAAAACAAAAAAACCTCAATCATCCATAAAACAGTAGAATAAAATGGAAATGTTGTGACACTGGCAAACCATTGCTCTTTACGCTGTTGTTCTGTTTTCCTTTTCTCTTTGCACTGTCTGTTCAGAGACTTGATTCATGGTCTTCCTTGCTAGAAGAAAGAGTTAGATCACAGGCTGGGGGCTCACAGTTCTGCAGCTGTGTAACCAGTGTTAAAAAATTACCCCTGCCTGTGATCTATAGTAACAACTGTGAGGCACGCTCTTGGCCCACTGCAAAAAAGATGTAGTTGACTGAAGCCTAAAACTTGACTGAAAGAGGTTTAAGCTAAGTTACAGATAACAAAAGGACTCCAGAAGGAGAAGCCTTAGCATAAGAAATAAACAATATACCAAGAACTGTGGAGATGTGGTACCATGGGACATGGTCAGTGGGCATGGTGGGGATGAGTTGGGGTTGAACTTGGTGGTCTTAGAGGCCTTTTCCAGCCTTAATGATTCTATGATTCTATGATAGTGTGGTGGAGCTGAGCTGCCCATCAGGGTGAAATCACCACAAAGCCACAACTCTTGTTTCCCCCTTATGGCATAATCCATAAAATTTCAATGAGCTGCTCTTGGACAGAGTCCCCTGTAATCTTCCAGTGGCAGGAAACACTCTGCTGCAGAGTTGAGCTCAGTGACACACTGCTCATCACAATAATGAATTAGCTAATAAGCTAATTCAGTCCATCCTGATGCAAACCAGACAGTGTCTGCAAGTTATAAGGAGGCTTTAGTATCTTTGCTCAGGAAAGGGCCTGCTGTAGTCACAGTGCGTGTCAGCTCCTCCATCCTTCAGTCCATTTTCTAGTGTCCTCTGAACCTGCTGGATAAACTAAGCCACGTCTGGCGCAGAGATAAAGTATAAACCTTAATTTTTTGATAAGACACACATGAATAAACAGCTGTGTGATGGAGGGAGGCCTTAGAAATACCTCTACTGAGAAGAAAGCTGTGTCTTTAGGTCTAGAAACTAGAAAATCCACTTGGGAGAACACATTACAAATGATTTTGTGGGGGAAGACTTAGTAGAATTTGTGTCTTACTACTTCTCAATGAATGAACAAAACCTTATCTCATGCTAAAGATGGCACCAAAAATGTGTGAAACTTTTGCAGTAATTGAATGTTCATCGTCTCTTTCTTCCAGTTAGGCTGTTTAATGACTACAGCATTGAGAGGTATCATGCTGTGGCTTTGTGTCTTTTGTGGGCTGCCCCTGAATTCACTTGTCACAGTGAAACCAAATGCACAAGCAAAACTTTGATTCTATTGTGCATGAAAGTGTAAAAAGCGTGAAATGCCTGCATCACTGAGAGCATAGCCTGGTCTGATGAGGTCAAACAGAATGTATAGATTTTCTGGCAAAAATATTTGTTATCAGTGATGCTATCTAGCGTGCCATACAGCCCTGCTGCGTAGCAGCCATGTCTGTGCCTGTCCGCCCAGTGTTGTTCTCCAGTTGGAGTGCCCTGTTTTGCTCTGATTTTGCAAGGCTCCATTTCCAGGGTGTTGCCTCTTAATGAATTTGTCATTCACTACAAATGCTGGAAACATTCCCTAATAAAGCAACCAGCCTCCACGATTACAGGATGCTCCATGAGATACAAGTAGGCATGACAGATTTGGGCTGAACTGTATCCTAAACATTACTACATATATGAAGTCTTTAAAGGAACTTCAATTTTTCACTGGACTAAATACTTACACTTTTTCTGATATATGTGTTCACTTCAGAAGGTTGGTACTTGGAATTTCGATATCCCAGCTTTTATTTTGAACGAATGAAAGTTTGTTATTTGTATCATTTAATATTTTAATTCAATTCTCCCCTGGAGCATGAACTAGAACTACAATTGAGTCAGAGACAACATGTGTGACCTCTGAGATGGATATGATGACCCTAACAAGGAGGGGGTGGAGGTTGCTTGTTCCTTACCTTTTTGTTTGTGCTACTTTCAGATGCAGGATTATAAATATGGCTGTTGGGAAGGGATGCAATGGCTTTGAGAGGAACTGATTGTACAGACAGGAGCATAAGGTCAGTCAGAAAGTGCTGCTAGGGAGCCTTCAAAATTCAAGCTACATTAAGTAGGTGATTCTTATTGTATATGTTAACCTCAAGGTGCAATTGGTGCAGAACACAACTGAAATCGGTAACATATAATAGGAAAAATATGTTTAGCAAACAGTATGTATCCAACAAATCAGAGGGTTCCACACATGACCTTCAGGCATCCTCTATGTGAGAAGGTAGAAGATAAAACATCCAAGTGCACACAGAGATGTATTAGCATAGATTTAGTCTGTAGAGCAAGGGCAAAAAACAACTTTTCTGCATTGCCTGTGTCTCCAAAATATACCAAGTGTCCAATCTATAAAAGGAAGAGAAGGAAACAGAGTTGTGTAGCTGGTGATTTTGAAATGTTGCCCTTTAAAGTCTGCTTGGGAATCTTTTCAAACTCCAAGGAAGAATTCGCCAGGCATTGTTATAATGAACAAACGCTTGTACAGCGGATGGTGTCGAGTTTTGAATGTCACATCTGCTTCCAGGCCTCTGGTAGCAATTTCTAGATTGATTTAGAGAGGTCCTTTTTGTAATAAATTGTTTCATTCCATATTCACAGCAGGGGGCCAACAGCTACTGGCTTTCACAGCAGGAAGGACAAACCCCTGCATTTAGATGCCGATGTTAGCAGATGTGAGGTTTCAAGTTTTCTTGAGATTTGCTGCCAATCTGGGTCTTCTCATGCAGAAGGTCTTATTACTGCTCTCTTTCTTCCTCTGCTCATACTGGGAGAAACATATATAAAAGATCATCAAGTGTGCTGAGCACATGGGACTGACTTTTCAGTGAGCTGGATTCAGTTCTGCAGATGCTCTGAGATCACTGTTTTCAGTAGCCATTTGCATCAGTATTTTTCACTGACATTTACCTTAAACTTTGTAGGCAATAAAATAATACAGCAAGAACAAAGAAATTAAGAAATTCTGCATCAACAAAATGGAACTTGAAGGCAACTGGAGGCAAATTTCTCCAAGGTTTTAGGGATATCTGAATTTCAGAGCGCACAGATTTTTGGTCCCAAACATGGCAACAGCAAAAATATTGCTGGCTGTTCTTGAGGTTACTTTGTCTTGGTCAGAAGAAAATGTCACAAAAAGGCAATATAATTTAAAAAGAAAAAACATCCTTTTTTTTTTTTTTTACACCAAAAGCAAACTTCTATGATTCCTAGTGACCTCATAGAATCATAGAAGCATAGAAACATAGAATTATAGAATCAAAGAATGGCCCAGGTTGGAAGGGACCTCAAGGATCACCAAGCTCCAACTCCCCTGCTACAGGCAGGGCCACCAACCTCCACATTTAATACTAGACCAGGCTGCCCAGGGCCCCATCCAACCTGGCCTCCAGGGACAGGGAATCCACAACCTCTCTGGGCAGCTGTTCCAGCACCTCACCACTCTCATAGAATAGAACTTCCCCCTGATATCCAACCTAAATCTTCCATCCTTCAACTTCAAACCATTTCCCCTTGTCCTGCTATTATCTACTCTTTCAAAGAGTTGGCTCCCCTCCTGTTTGTAGGCTCCTTTTAGGTACTGAAATGCTTCAATGAGGTCACCCCACAGCCTTCTTTTCTGCAGGCTGAACAAGCCCAGCTCCCTCAGCCTGTCTTCGTAGGGGAGGTGCTCCAGCCCTCTGATCATCTTTGTGGCCCTCCTCTGGACCCTCTCCAGCAGCTCCCTGTCTTTCTTGTACTGGGGGCCCCGGACCTGGACGCACCTGGACGTAGGGGAATACACCTCATATTTTCAATTCCTGAGACTTTAATAGAATCATAGATATGTTTGTATTGGAAGGAACCTCAAAAATCATCTAATTCCAGCCCCCCTGCTGAAACCAGTGTTGCCAGCCACTAAATCAGGCATTAGATTAGGTTGTCCAGGACCCCATCCAGTCTGGCCTTGAACACCTTGATGATTTCCACTACTTTCTGCTCAGCCACATGAGCTACTGTCCACACAAGGCCTTCCTACTTCACCCTCATCTGACAAAATTCACCTCAAATGACCATAGAATTATAGAATCATAGAATTGTTATATTTGGAAAGGGCCCTTAAAGGTCATCTAGTTCAACTCCCCTGCCGTGAACAGGGACACTTACAGCTCCATCAGGCGCTCAGAGCTTCATGAAGTCTGACCTTGTGTGTCTCCAGGGACGGGGCATCCACCACCTCTCAGTGCAACCTGTTCTACTAAATACAGATTTATGAGACTTACACTGTGTCATTCCATGAGAGACCCTGTTTGGTGCATAAGCTGGCAAATCTTTATCATTGCTAAAAATATAACGCGCTAAAAAGGTAGCAAGTGCTATTTTATAACAGTGCAACAAAGCAAGGGCTTAGAGTCTTTTTATGGTGTGCCTCTCGCAAGCTGATTTTGCAGAGTAAACTTTTTTATGAGGCTGTAGGCAATGTGAAGGACCAGAGCTCTGGACAGAGAGTCACTGTCATCTTCAGGAAACTTCTCCACAAGCTGCTCCATAGTCTGGCACTTGAATGAAGCTCTTAGATGGGAAGTGAAGGGCTTTTAATGTATTTTATAGCTGCACATGCTTGTTTCCAATAAAAATAAACTTTGTAAGACTCTTTCCCAAAGATCACAGTATAGAGATGACTCGTGGCTTGGCTATGTATAACACCTATTCCCCTGCCCTCCTAATTGTAAAACAAGCCTGTGCAGGCACTGAGAAGAAAGAATGATCTTCATATTCTTCATTACTCACTTGTAGCTTCACCTCCTGTGAGTTATGACTCATTTTCTCACTCCTGGGACATCTCTCATATAAACTGATCATACAATAATTCACCATAGGGGTGAAAAATTAACTTGTCTTCTTAATACAGAAGTTAAGAAAATAGGCTAATATTTCATTTCCCTAGAAGAAACCAATGTAATAGGAGCAGGCAGGTCATACGCCAGAGTGCAGCCCAAGCGAAAACATATCTCAGCTAAACTAAAGGACTGGTGATAGAAAACCAAGAGCTGAGCTTACTCCTCCATATTTATTTTTTGCCTTACGTTATGAAGGGAGGAAGAACCTCACTTCTTCCCTCATATATTTTTAGAACTGACTCAACTATGGCAGCACTGTAAACTGAAGACTCTTTCCAAGTATGTATGTATGGAAAATGTAGCCGTTGGCAGAGAAAGTGTCCCACAAGAGGCATAGTTTCTGCAGTGCAGACAGGTGCTCCATATTGCTTTAATTTTTTTTTTCTTCCTCTAATGTCTTGCATCATTCACCATGGGAGGGAGATATTCGATTGGCCCGCTGTTGGTTTAGGATGACAAATTAATTTCATGTCAGCCTTCAAGCAGCCAATTCACAGTAATCACCTGGGACCATCACAACCAGCAGAACAAGGCATTTAACTCTTGACAGAAAGGTAACAGTTCCTGAGCCATTTTGCTGAGCCATCCAAGATCCCATGGCTCGGTGCTCCGCAACACCAGGGATCACCTCTGGCTTCTGACCTCAGCCTAGCAAAAGGTTAGGTTAGCTCCTAAACTGATATTTTCCACAAAGGGGAAATTAAATAATGAGATCTTACTGTGACTGAATGCAGCTTTGTCTCTCCCTATTTACTACATGCCTTCCCTAGCATGGTTACATACAGCAGGAAGAGTCTTGCTGCTTCACATCAAGGATTGCTGTGACAGAGAAACAGCACTCACAAGCACAAGTCCATTAAGTTTTCATTAGACCCCCCTGCCCTCTTTTTCATCTTTCTTGTCTCCCGTTTCCTGACTCTCTTTTATATTCTCACTTATTCCTACCTGGTAATGCTTCATTGCTCTCAAGCCACTGCATGTACCTCACTTCCCCTTTGTCTTGGCAATCACTTTGTTGCCCATTTCAAACCACTTTCACAGGCAATGACTACTGGGGGTTATGGTCTGTCATGTCAAGCTCTAACTGCTGGGCTTGAAAGGTAACGGAGTGTAACAGTGAGTTGGTATTGGGAGATGTTTGTGCCTTTGTTTACATGTGCAGGAAATATTGATGAAAATACTGCTTTTTGAAACAAAATTGTTTCCCTGCTTTTATTTATTTATTTTTTTTTTTAAGATAGAAACATGCATGAATTCTTACATAAGTTATAGCAAGCAACACAAGCTCTTTGTATTGTCATTTTAAATTTGTACATCTTGCATTTGAAATAAATAGAATTATTCCTCTAATGCAGGGTCTCAGCAGGATGCAGAGACCCTTAAATGAATTTGACCTCATCATTTTGTACAAACGTAACAGACGTTGTGTCTAAGAAAGGTGCAGAGTCACATGTTCAGCCCCTATTTTTTCTGAGTTTTGTTGTACAACTATCATAACAGTACATGTGGTGCACACTCATCTCCTGGGAATAGCATAACATCTGTTTGTCAACACGCAGCAATAATGAACTGCCACAGAGACACGAATGGAAAGAAAAGCCTCATTCAACTCAAACTGCAAGGTAAATGTAGGTCAGTGGAATATCATTACTCAGATTGGAATTTATCTGGGACACAAGGACTAGTACAGCTTTTTCTTGGATGAATATTATAGCATCATTAAGTGTGAAACCCCAAGTTGTCATGACAGTCTTCCCTGCCTCTGAACTGAGTAGTTGCCTTTCACCTCAGCTCAATACTGGGCTGCATTGTTTGGTCCATTTGCATTCTCTTTCCCACATTACTGCTTTATTCAAGTCTCTGGCTGTCTTTGTTGCAGATGCTGCCCAGACCTGAACCTTCTTAACTGTATGTTATCTAATAGGATCACAGCCCTACCAAGAATGACCTATATTTGGCTTGTTCCCCAGCACTTAATTTTGAGTAGTAAAAGCTAATTTGCTTTTGTGTTGAAAGAACACATGGGTTCATTTTGAGGGAAAAGAATTGTTTGAGCACTCTAGTGAAGCTGGATATTTTTAGGTATGTGTAAGATCAAAGCTCTGATATCTCTTGGTGCAGTAATACATGTACCAATATGTAACAGCAAAAGAATCTTTTTCCACGTCTCCATTCAGAGCATTTTCATTACATTTTAAAGCTGTCTTTGACATTTTTGTGCCATATACAACTCTTTAATGCTGCATTAGCTGATCTGAAGTATGCCAAGCCCATTTAAGCACAGAACATGTAGATGCAGAATGAAACAAGTTTTATCAAGAGACGGCAAACTTCAAAGTTTCCAGAGGCTGAGTTTAGATAAACCTTATTAAAACATGATAACTGTGAAAATACAGTTCAGACTTTCTCAAGCACTTTTTGGTAAAACTTGTTTCTTGGAATTCGAAAGTAATGGTTAAGGGTATTTCACACTTTGATTTTTTGTGTCTGCTTCAAGTCCTGGCTTCAAGTCAATACAAATGCATTCAAGCTGTCAAGTTTACATCTAGGCTTTGCGAGAGTGTGAAGTTGTTTATATCTAGAGTTCTGGAGCCAGCTGACATCTACACACTTAGGAAAATTAATTCAAATTAATTGGAGGTGTGAACTTAGAGCATCGTAGTTCAAGTATCTTAAAACCCCATGTGGAAACTCTTATTCAGATGTAAAGTGTCCTCAGTTCTGAATATAATCTTCCTCCAAGATGAGTTATATCTAAATTCACAACCAAGATCTAGTATCATCTTTTAAAGCATAAAGACTGTTGACAAGGAAATTTCACAGGTGCACCAAATAACTGATAAACAAACTACTTCAGATTTAGGACTGGTTTGGTTGTCATAAAGTTGTAAAAAAACATTTCAGTCTTTATACAATCAAGGAGTTTTCATCTACTCCAATGGGGAGAAAATAAAGGTCATGTTTTATCCCTCATTCGCGATCATACTTCTTTTCCAAAATAGTTTGAAATTGCAGAATTATATTTTATATCTAATAAATCCCAAATCAATAAATTTTCAGCAGAATATTTGGAGTAATTCCATCCAAATTACTAAAAGATCCCAAATTATTATAAGCAAATAATAATGCCACCATTCTTTCAGTGCAACTGTTATTTCTTCTGTATTGTATTCTGGCAGGCTGACTAGTTTATCGCCAATTCTTTTGTTTCCTGAAGTTGTAAACACAAGAGGTGAATATTCTTGTGTAGTTTTTTTCTGAGTGCTCTCTAGATTGCCTGCTAGCTGCACCCTTATTTCACCTATTTTTTTCCATCTCCCATATTTCATGTATCTTTTTTTCCCACTGAGAGTGCCCCTTTGTCACCCGCATAAAGAAATAAACACATACACTGAATCAATAAGGGAAAGGGAGGCATCAAATCCCCATAGCTCTTCTTGGGTTAGGATTGCACCCCATGGACTTACTGGTTGGGAAAAGATTGCAGTTCAGGTATACACTTCAATTGAGATCATGAACGGTTAAATATTATGAGTATCCATATCTTTTTCATGACACTCTAGCTCTTATAGATTTTTATACCATTCCTCTCTCTCAATGGACTCTTTTCTATCTTATTTAATTACACCTTACACAGATGCTGATTTGTAATTAGATCATTCTGCTCACCGTTTTTGCAATTTTCCCCCTTTCTTCATATCATATTTTTCCTTTAGGAGGACAAGAAATACATAAAATATTTGAGACGTGGGGGCTCTATGGGTTCATCATAATCCATCCCATTAAAATATCTATTCCAATCTTAATTATATTAACACTGAATTTTCCTTCCAAATGCTACTGAGCAGTAAGCTGATATTTGCCTAATACAATCGATTTACAACTCTGAAATGCTTGTTAGACATTACCACCTCAGAGCTACCTGTTGTGCATGGAAATTCAGAACTGTTTCTTCTCCCACATGTTGCTTTGCACAATCATAGAACATCCCAAGTTGGAGGGGATCCATAAGAATCATTGAGTCTTGCATTAGTCAGTAATGAATATTTGGTGACAAAGGAGCATTCATTGATGATAAAGCCACAGCAAAGAATCTCCGTGAAACCTTTGTATCAGTCTTTAGAACTGAAAGTGCTTAGAATATTTTCAAATCCAGTGCATTCACTGGTGCTTACAGGTCAGAGAGGATTGATCAGTCTGATGTAGATATGAAGGAAAAGAATACACTAATTAGAGAAGATGGACATTAATAAGTACCAAAGCTGTATTGCATTCAACTGAGAATCCTGAAAGGATTCAAAATGAGCTAATGACCAGAGTACATCACTTCTACTTAAAAGTAACTAACATGAGAGATCACCACAGGTTTGCAAGCATAACATGCATCTACAAAAAGATCTCTACAGAAGATACTAGAAAGCACAGACTGATAAGTCTGCTGCCATCCCTAGTAAGACACTAATTTGTAGCAAATAATATAATCTCTGTGTGTATAGATAAGTATCGTTGGTTGGGAAGGAGTTATCTTGGCTATTGTTTAGGAAAATCCTATCTCACTGTGTGCTCGAGTTTTACATTGAATTTATAGGCATCTGAATAAAAAGGATAAAGTGGTCATAATACATTCACACTTTGAAAAGCTTCTGGCAAGTCTTTGTGTCAAACATCATTAAAGAATGCAAGTTGCTATGGGAATAGAAGATTTTCTGAAAGCCAGGTAAAGGATAGGAAGCAAAGGGTTAAAAGCTGCTTTTCGGGATGGAGAAGAGTCAGCATTAGAATGCCCCCAGGATTGTTTGAGCATCACTTTTTATTTAATGTTGTCACCGGTGCCCTTGGGAAAACAGAACAGTGAAATCTTTACTCTTAGAAATGTTGTTAAGCTCTTTTAGATAGTCGAATGCTGCAGCTATAATAAGGAAATGCAAAAGATGCAGAACTGCAAACTGAGCAAAGGGGCCAAAAGTTGTCAAAAAATTCCCATCTAGAAAAATAGAAGGCAATGAATGAATCCAGTGAAAATAATCTGAACCACGCTGACATGCTGCTGAATTCAGGAAAAAAAAANAAAAAAAAACAGTTACAAAAAAGAGATCTTGAAGTCACTATTGATGTTTTTCTGAAGTAATCAGTTTAACATCAACTGACATCCCAAAAAGCCAATAAAATTTCCTGTGACACCAGGAGAGGTACAGAAAAGAGGACAGGGGCAACATTTTGCTGTTTTATAAAGCTGATGTGTGCCCACATTGTGAACACTGTGTTCAAGTCTCATGTCTCCATGTCAAGCAAGTTATAGCTAGTGTGGAAGAAAGACAGCAAAGGGCAACTAAAATAGTCAAGGGGATCAAGTGAGAGACAAAGAGAGACTAAAAGGTTTGGGACCTTCATTTTGGAGGGAATGAATGGATGTCTGATAGATCTTTGCAAAGTCATGAAGACAGTAGGTAAAACGAATTTGGAAGCGCCATTACATCTGCAATACAGGAACTAGCGGACACTGAATCAGAGCATGTAGAAAATGATATAGCAGAAATAAAATATTTTCTTGACCTCCTGGGTAGCACATTACTGCAGCTTCCTGCATGGGAGGTTGCAGCAGCAGGGTCAAAAAGAGACTAGAAGAAACGATTTGAAGTCCATGAACTGACACTAGGGGCACACCTCTCAGTTTCCCTCATACGTCAATTGCAGATGTTTGGTAAGCACAAGGGAAATGAAAAGCCATGATTCTGTGTGCTTTTTTATGCAGTATCATCTGTCACTCATCAAGTTTCTTCATTAAAGACTTTAAAAATATTAGTAATCCTCGTATTAACAGTAGTGGGTATCATTATGTGCCTGCATTATAAATATCTGTACAAGAAAAAAACTGCAGGCTCCTCATCTCTACCAGCACATAACTTGTCTAGACATCTCATGAAGTCCATTGCCTTTGTCCCTCTCAGGCAAATTTCCACAAAGTCTCCTTGAAAGTTTCCACAAGGTCTCCTTGAAAGTTTCCACAAGGTCTCCTTGGGATCTCACAGATACTGTCACTGCCTGTTCTCCCTGCCTACAATGGAGAGTCTCTTATATCCTCTACCATATAAACATATATCCTCTTCAGCAGCAGACAACTCTTCTCTCTTTGACCTCTAGCATTATTAAGTTAGTTTGCAGGAGGCAAAATATAATCAGGAAAATGTAAGAAAAGCCTTTGTAAACAACAAGAATGCTAATAGACTTTGGAAGCACAATTCCTCATAAAAAAAAAAAGGTGTTTAGTCTTTTCCATTATCTGCCATTTCTCCATGCATTTATTATAATTATTTATTGCATTTTTTTATTTTTACTTTTTTTCCACATTGGTATCCCATTCTTCTAGTGGGCACTCTGTTATCGGCAAAAGATTATTCAGCATAATTAATAGTTTATCAATTTCATACTTGAGTTCCTCGGGAACTCAGGTGAATACCATCTGTTCCTGGTGATTTGATACTGCTCATTTTATTGAATGACTCTTAAAACTCTTCTATTCATACTCCAATTTGAAACAGTTCTTCCAATCCATCCCTTCATATGGTAAATTTCTGGTGTGAGAATCTAACGTAAGTCCGTAAACATTGATCATAGGGATGAATTCTTTTTTTCTTTCTAAAGTCCTATCTTCTTTGTATGATTTTTTTTTTTTTTACTTCTTGCTCATCTCTTAGTCCTACAAACTCTCTAGTAGACCTCTTTATTCTTGTGCTGGGGAAAAAAGTTTTCATTTTTATAGTTCTGGCAATATGTTCTTCAAAATGTTTTATTCTCCCTTTTGCCCCGCTGCATTATGCTTTTATATTTAACTAGTCCTTTTCTATTTCCCTTTTTTGGAGGGTTTCATTCAGCTTTCTGAAGGATATCTTTTCAGTTCAAATAGGTTTTATTTCACCTTTCTTGATTAACCACGTCAGGTTTGGGGTTTTTTTAGGTCTTTCTAGGTTTTTTTGATGGGTTAGTCCTTTCACGACAATCTGTACAGTTCACCCCCAACCACGATGTGAAAGGACAAAAAAATCCCACATCTAAAATAACGTCTGCAGTCTGACACAGATACATATAAAAAGCCCCCAATTTCAAACAGAACTCATAGACTGTACAGAAATTCCCTGCTGAGCTTTTAAAATGATTCTCACACTTTCCTTACTATGGAAATCATCTTCTTCCAAGGACCAAAATTAAACAGTAATAGGTTCCCTTTTTAGTTGTTTAGATATTTGATGGAGGTGCTGTTTCTATAAATACACATGGCAATTGCTTAAAATTGATTCCATTGCTTATTTAACAACTTTAATTTTCACTGAGTGCAGGGCTTAAAATGCTAGCACATGTCTTGTTTGCCTGGGTCAATTTTAAGAATAACTTCATCTGATATATTTGCTTCCTTTTTAGTTTAGCTTTCCCAGTGTAGGTTGAAACCTGCCCTTGAAAGTGTGCATGGCACCCATTAATATCAATGGGAGCCATGTGTGCGCATTAAAGGACTAAATACTAAATTTACCCCCTAAGCACTTCCCCCATAATGACTGAGTGTCCTATTACAAAGTCATTCTTTAATTACCATTTTTAGCACAAACTTTTTCTTTTAATATATTCTAACTGATGATAGAATTAATTCGCTGAAGTAAGTGTCATTGCGAAGTAATTGGAAATACCATTAGAGTATATTCATGCTCTTCCCACAGTCAAACTGCTTTACAAATATTTGTTTATTTTTCTCATATCAGTTTTTGAACTCAATGGTGTAGGTAGGTGAACATTTCCCAATTTCACATTTTAGTACTTGCCTACAGCTAATGCTCCAGAAGTATGGCAAAATACATCACCGTACATTGACTGTAACTTTTTCTTGATTGAACTTGGTTTTGCCTCTTTGTGTTTAACAGAGCTATGCCACAGCCACATCTGTGTTTTCATTCTGAGTTGGATTTCTTCACAATCTTAGACACTGCTTGCAATTAAACGCATAGAACCTGCTGCTTTAATTGAGTTCAGTCCAATTTGTCACTTCAAACTTTGGAAAATTATATGTAAGGAAAGATTTACTTGCCAGTTTGATTCAGCTAAAGTTGATGGAAAACCTTTTGATCACTCAGCCATTAAACACATTTCAGAGTTGTGCCAAGCTAATTGCTTGAGCTTGCTTGAGTTTATTTGTATTTAAAACAATCTAAGTTGATATTTTCCAGAGCTGTGCAAGCCATTATCTTGAGTGCACTTGTGTTTCCTTACTTAAGAGTTTAGGGTCTGATTCTGCCCTCACACATAAATTGGCATAGATCAAGAAAAACTCTGTCCTCTTTGGGAATACAAGGGGGAAAAGATGCAGTAGCGGATGCCAACCCAGATTTGTATGTCCATCTGTTAAATGGTGCAATCAGAAAGTGACAGAGCCACAGCAATGTTTATTCATTGCAGAGCACCTGCTCCTGGTTATGACAATAAATCTAATGGTGCCCGAGCAGCTGAAGCATAGACATGCCCTTTGGGATCCTGCTGGACCAGGGTGGAAGTGCCCAGTGGGAGCACAGCTGTAGATTATTAATATCAGAGACTCCAGCTTCAGAAGGTCATTGTTGCTGTCTTCTGTGTGACATGATATTGTTTTTAATTTAGTGGTTCCTGAATCAAATCAGTAATAGGAATTGAAAATTAATCTTATTTCGATTTTATTATTTTAAGTGAAGGAAAAGCCTATGATGAATCCAAAATATTGGTGCAGGGCATACAGTGCTCATCTTTAAGACACCATTACAGATTTTGCAATACCAACTTAAGAATAATTTGTTGAAGACCATAGAAAAATATTAATGTTATCAGGACAGCTCCTTGAAGAAAGATTATCACAGAATGGTGAGGCATGGCACAGGATGCTCAGAGAGCTGTGGGTGTCCTATCCCCAGAGGTGTTCAAGGCCAGGCTGGATGGGGCCCTGGGCAGCCTGAGCTGGTGGGGGGCAACCAGTCCACAGCAGAGGGGTTGGAACTGGGTGATTTTTCAGGTCCTTTCCAACCTAAGCCATTCCGTGATTCTTTGTTTCTATGATTCTTTGATTTTATGGTTCTATGAAAATAAAACTATAACAATTAAACTGGTCTGATCTTACAAACAGACCAGAGCTGGGCATTACAGAAATACATATGACAGTCTTCCAAGTTGAAACGTGGAAGTGTGAGTTGGGTATGAAAGACAAGGAAGTAGAGAGAACAGTCGTTACTGTTCCACGTGTGTCTCCTAGATACATTGTGGAAAATACGTACTTGAAAATACAATTACGAGCCTAAACTTCAAGGATGATGGTCTAGTCTTCTTCTGATCTGGTGGTGTACTTCAAAACATAAAAGAATCAGAACAATTGAATTGTCACTGAATTCCCTTAACACGTTCACAGGAATGAGAAAATCATTGCTCCAGTGGCAGGGACGATGGCATAAGAAGTACAGGTCTATTTCTCCTCTTCCTAGTCAGGTTTTTTTATCAGATCTCTTGATTTCTATGTCATATAACCTTCATATTTGTAAGATGAGACAACTACCTTACTTTGGAGGTTTACTTGTTCATAGGGTATCAACAGGTCATGAAAATTTTCTCAGGTATCTTGATAATGCCTAAGATGATTCAGAGTGGTCATCTAAGCACTTTTCACCACAAAATGCATTTCTTCTTTAAAACTGAGAGCAGCAATTCTGACTAGAGCTCTGCAGTTCAGTTCATGGGGAGAGATTGATGTCTCAACCTGCTACACTTAAGGGGTTGTTTGTTCTCTAGTTTAAAAATGCGGCCTCGATGTTGTGTTGGTCCCCAGCTGATGTGAAAGCACATTCATAGACATATCAGATCTCAGTAATTCAACCACTGAATTGGCTGTCCTCCCCATCAACCCCTAAAAAAAAGAGTATAAAAATATAATGTAGAGAGAAAGATAATTATTGACAGTGACATCTTTGTAGTTCCCTTCTCCTCCCTTGATGAAGTATGAAGAAGTTTCATTGGAACTGCAAATAATCTCACTTCAGCATAAATATTCTTCAGGGCAATGCTTTTTGTTCAGAGTAGTGAAACAAGCCAGTGGGAGTGACACAGAAATTTTAGTTTTACTCAGAGTTCCTTAAATTTGTTAGAAAATTTGCAATAGCTTTTATTGTCTGTGCAGACATCTTCTTTCATTTAAGGACATAAAATCACAAATAACAGAAGACTGAATCTTGTATATTATTTCAAGCTGACATTTACACTGTGTTCTCATTAAGGTTCTCTTTGTATCATTTAATATATTTATATTTATAGTCATGATTTCCTGGGCGTGATCTCTTGAGTTACACACGACCTAGAGCATAGAACTTGTGAATTTGTGAGCATTTAACCATTAACATGTAGGTTGTCTACATTATCATAAGTAGAATAAAATATCCAAATCCAAACTCTAAAAGTAATCATGTTTTGAACCCAGGGAAGCATCTGGTAAAATGTTCTTAACAATATTTGCATTTTAACTAAATATGCAAGTGTTTACAAGGCACAAGAGAAGGAAAATAAATTTCTGGCTGTATCCCAGACAGGCAATCAGCTCAAACTGGTGAAGATAAAACAAAAATATCTTGGTTGGGAAGATTTGCAAAAAAACAGCATCTCCTATTATTTTTACATTCTTCTGCATATTTCAGAATATAAAAATAGTGCTTTTCAACAGGATTTCTTGATGTCCTTCGTTGCTTTTTTCTATTCTTCTTTGCCTTTTGTTTTCCCTTACATAAAATGCATGTAAAAAAAAACAATAGGAAATTTATTTTACTACTGTCTAAGAGCAGTTACATGTCCTTTATGCCTAAACTAGTATTATTTTTCTTTATATTTTCCTTATAGAGCTCCATTCTTTACTACCATGGTAGTACCATGGCCTGATTTGGAGGGAAAAGTCATATATTCAGAACAGTCCAGTGGTTACCATGTTGATGTGTCTGCACAATAATCCTGCTCTTAGAACTGTATTTGTATCTTGCACTTAAGAATGTTAAAATGTGAAACTTGAACAAAATGATAGTTTGGAAAATATCAGCTGAGCTCTATGGAGTCTAAGCGCTTGGTCAGATGAAAGTTTACTGTGTGCTTTACTGGCCCATCAGCCAAAGAACATACCCTGGAGGATCCACTGTGTATGAGGAATTCCTCTTGCTGGAGGAACAGGTTCAGGGGAGGTACAGGTTGGATGGTTCTGCACTGAAAGGGCAGCTGGGCACTGGAACAGCCTCCCCAGGGAAGTGGTCATGGCACTGAGATTGTCAGAGTTCAGGAGGCATCTGGACAGTGCTCTCAGACATAGGGTCTGATTTTAAGGTGGTCCTGTGCATAGTCAGGAGCTGGACTCAGTGATCCTTATGGGTCCCTTCCAAGTCAGGATCTATGATTCTATGACTTTGGGTAGCAATATGTTCATTGTCTCCAGCAGGATCTACTGCTCAAGCTAAACAAGATTAAAAAAACCTGATGACACAGGACCCCGTTGTCTCTGTCCATAGTTAGCGGAGGTGTTCCTCAACTTCTTAACCGATTCCTGTTGGGTTCCTATGTTGAATCTGATGAACTGCTATAAGTTCATTCTGTTTTGTGTACTAGGATATTCTTAATTGTGCACTGAAGTGAAAGGAACAGTTGTTTGCTTGGTATTTTTGTGACTTTAATCATGTAATGATCCTCCATAAGCAAAGTGCTGTCTTCTTCAAGAATCATAGACATTTTTCTATACAAAGAAAAAGAAAATGCAAGGTGAGTGAGACAGGATGTCTGATATATAGAATAGTTCTCTTTTCTGGAAAATTAGCAGGTTTGTGTGTACATGCAACTGTGTGATAATTGTACACAAGAGTAGTGGTGGCTGGTTTATTGTAAGTCTCCTATATATGAATATATCATCTGCTTTCGCGCTTAGGAAAAAGGAAAAATTAAAAGCCTTTGTTGTATCCAGGAGCTCGGCTGCATTGGCAGACTGCCTGAACAACGAGCAGGAGACGTGCTGTCTTATAATAACCCATTCCTGATTTCTTTGGTGAGCCTGGAATCCTGTCAGCTTTCCAGCAAGTTTCTCTTTCTTGATGTCCTGGGATGGACTGTAGCATTAGCTGAGCTTGTGGTGATGTGGTTTCCTTACTTTTGGCCTGAGAGAAAGAAGGCAGCTTCCAAAAGAGTCTTCCTACCACTGGGGAAACTTCATGACCACATCGTTCTGTGTTCATGTCAGTAAATTTCCTGTGCAGTTTATATCTCATACAGAACTGAGGTCATCCTATATAAGCTCCCCTGGGCGAACAGCAGGGACATTATTGCAACCAGTGAATACAGAGATGAAAACATTTCTTCTTCTGAAAATATCTTCCTTCTTTCTGATGGGAAAGAAATTTTAGTGATTTTGAGACAAGTTTTTCTTGGGGTTTCTATGACACAGAGGACAACTGCAACACTATAAAGAGATGTCAAGATAACAGTCTTTCAAAATAAAACTGGTCACAAATCCTAGAGGTAGGTGTACAGATAAGGAAAATCCTTACTACCTCACACTATTCTCTTTGCATCAATAATCCACAATACAGCAGGTAACCCAAGCTCTCTGTAACCCATGCAGGCCTGTCTGCTGAAAATTCTCTGTATGCTTAAGTTACAGTATGAATAAAAGACCTAAAAGCATAGGAGTTTTAGAAAAATAAATGTGAAGCATTCAGCAATAACACTCTGTATATTGTCTTGGAAATGTGTAGGTTAGTGACACTCACATCCTCAGGTTCTATTACTTCATATGCATAAAAAGATGAAATTATATGTACCTGCAAAGAAATCTGATGTATGTATATAAAATAGGGGCAAGAATGCCTAATTCCACAGAATAATTAAAGATTCAAAGTTCTATCATGATCCATCAAGAATGACAGGAATAAAGATATAAAGTCACATCTGTGAATTTTTGTAGCCACCCTAAAACTTATGTGAACCTAGCCAGTTAATTCATATTTTAAGATTTCTATATAGAAGTGCTTCCCGAAACAGCATCATTTAGATTTTCCATTTAGTTTCCTCAGAGGGGAGGTTGATGGCATATATCTGCTTCCCAAATTATTCTTTTTCATAAGAAGGCCATGGGCATTCTGAGTGTATAATGGGAATTGTGTAATGGGAGCTTTGTGGGCTGTAAAGAACCTCTAAACAAATTAGACCTTTTTAAAAATCAAACAAACAAAGAAAACCAAAGAAAAAAAAACATTAGCCTCATTAATTTCATAGCATTCTTGAAATAACTGACAGTAGCAAAGGGACCAGCACTGATGAAGTATTGCTCTGATAAAGAGCTTAAAAAGCATGATGCAGAGACCTGGAAACTGAATTTATCACTTTCATCTTTGCAGTAGGAAGTGTGAAGCTGCTGCTCTCTTTGCACTTGTGGATAATTACTGTAGGCCTTAATTGAGGTTATGAAGAATAATGAAAAATGTGCCCAAGAGGAGAGCCTGGGCTGCAGAAAAGAGCAGATGGATAAACAGACAGAGAGACAGACAGATAGATAGATGGATAGCTAGATAGTCCCATACTATATATCCCTTCAGAAGCTACTTGAAGAACAGGTTGTCTATTTGAGAGCCAGTCCATAGGAAAATACAAGATAGGAAGTCCTAAGATTCCTACTCCTCTGAAGAGAGCATTTCTGAAGACAAGTTTGTACCATCACTCAGCCCTTGCTGCTCAGCTACACAAAAGAATCACATTGGATGGTCCACACTGCTACATATCAAGGCCACATCCTAAGAGCACACACAAACTTCCCGAACTGGAAAATTTCATCGAATCATAGTTTGTTGGAATAGACCATTAAAAGTCATATAGTCCAACTCCTCCACAATGAACAGGGACACCTACAGTTCTATCAAGTACTCAGAGCCCCATCCATCCTGGCCTTGAGTGTCTCCAGGGATGAGGCACCCAGCATCTCTCTGGGCAACCTCTGCCACTTCTTCACCACTGTTACTGTAAAAAACTTTTGACATATACCCAGTCTAAAATTCCTGTCTTTTCATTTGAAACCATTTACCCTTGTCCTATCACAATAGAATATAATCACGGTCTGTCCTCTTCCATACAACCTCCATTAGATACTGCAAGGCTGCTATCCGGACTCCCTGGAGCTTTTCTTCTCCAGGCTGAACAGCCCCAGCTCTCTCAGCCCGTACACATAGGGGAAGCATACCATCTCTTGAATCATTATTGTGGCCCTCTGGATGTACTCTGACATGTCTAAATCTCTATGAGTTATTCCTGCCTTACAAGGTCTTCTGGAACTGCAGAAGCACAAGAATTTGAGTGTTTTTGAAGATCTTTATGCAGTTCCTGTCTTGCTGCAGTTGTCATGAATAGAAGTAAGGCTGAGAGTATTTGAGAGGTTGCACTATTTTGCAAAATTCACTTGAGTTTTACCAAAACACTATTTGGCCCATTACCAGTGATAGATGACAGATGCCGAGGGAATAACAAACAAGCAAGGCGAGGATTTAGCTGTTCCTCCATCCACCAGTAATCTATAGGAAATACCTGAGCCAGAAGCTATTTCTGTAACTCTAGTAGTGCTCAAGATTCCGTTTGCCCTCAATAGAAATAATGAGGCTTTTCTAAGGTCTAATTATCTCACCATAAGGTAGCTATTTGAAACCAGCCGAATGAATCATTTCTTAGAAGGACTTACTTTCTTGTGACTGTAGGGAGCAGAGGATGAAAACTAGCTCACATGCAAGCAACCTGCAAAGAAGAGTAAGGTAAGATGAGTGTGCTCAAGTGCACCCTCAGCAAGTTTGCCAATGACACCAAGCTGAGTGGTGCAGCTGACACATTAGAAGGCAGAGATCCAATCCAGAGGGATCTCAACAAACTCAAAAGGTACACTCTTGTGAACCTAATGAGGTCAAACATAGCAAAGTGCAAGGTTTTGCACTTGGGTCGGAGTAATCCCAGATACATATGCAGACTGGGAAAAGAACTCCTTCATAGTAGCCCTGCAGAGAAGACCTGGGTGTCCTTGTCGGTGAAAAACTGAACATGACCCAGCAGTGTGCTCTTGCAGCTTGGAAGGCCAATGGTATTCTGGGCTCCACCAGAACAGGGGTCTAGTACCAGATCCGGAGGCTGATGGCCCTGCCTGTGGCAGGGAGGTTGGAACTTGATGACCATTGGGGTCCCTTCCAACCCATGCCATTCTATGATTCTATGATTCTATTAGTCCTACAGATGCAGGTGGTCAGTAGGGCAGAGGCAAGCTTCCTAATGTGAAGCTATGATTCTATGATTCTTGAGACCTGTGACGTTTATATCACAGTAGAATTTTCAGTACAGTAATAGCCAGTGGTCTCCCTACATATGTGCATATTCAAGGAGTATTTTAAAGACATCCTTACCCAGAGCACGTTGGAGGAATACTGATAAAAATAGGTGCAAACTATCTAACAAATATATATATCAGATATCTCTTTCTGTAAAGTAGGTGGAGAAGAAGTAGCAGATTGACAGAGTACCCAGGGAAGAGTACATAACTGTGTGATTCCTTGAACTTTCAGGGGGGCATGGTAGAGTCATGTGTTTCATAATTCATCTAAGAGTTTGTCTGCAGTCAAGGCAGAGAGGAGATCACACATCTTCAAACACTTCTGTTCCATTAGTAGTTCCTCTGATCAGCACTAGTTTCCCTGCACTACCTCACTCCCTCTTTCTGTATACTTCATGTGATTTAAAGAGTGAAATTTCCTGCTTCCTTAGCTCTGAGCTGCAGGGGGGCTTGCTTCCCAGCCAAAAGATGCATGGTATGAGAGTATGCCTTGCCAGTCTTTTCCTTTTGAATGGGTCTTGGAAACTAGTGATTTTAGCAGATTTTTCAGCAGGATCTTACAGGATCTGCTGTCTGGTGAGTTTTGTATTTGTGTGATATGAAAAGAAATATTTGGAGCCAGGTTGCTTGCTGTAAAGATGTTGATATATAGGAGGAAAGAAGAGCAATTATTTTAAAGTTTGCTTTCTCTCCTGTGACTAATTCACCCAATTATAAGCTGATGACTGTTTGCTTGGTTGGGGAAATGGGGCAATGAAAGGTTTCCTGCAGGCACAAAGAAAAATTTGCACTTACTTCGGATATAGAAAAACAAGGGGAAAAAAAAAAAAAGCAGTTACAGACTGTTCTGCCAGTAAAGTCTCACCAGAGAGAAGCTCAGAGAGAATGGCATTGCTGTCTTACAGACATCTCACTTCTATAATGAGTCTGAAAAGTTTTAAACTACCCCCTTAATGTGTATGTGGCAAATTCCTAGCATTCTCGATCACCAACACACATATGAAGTTGCAATACAGGAAAAATTTAATAATAAAACAAATATCTGCAGTCTTGTCAGGCAGCATAAGTGAGGTTCAAGTCAATGGTGTGAGACTTCTGTTTGCCTTCAGCTTCGATTAACGAAGCAGGACTAACTCAATTAGTCCAGAGGCAAATGCCACACTGGGGTGTGTGAATAGGGTGAGTGGCTTTAAGTTGAAAGCTTGTTCATATTTTCTTGTCTTTGTTCAAATCTGAAAATACAGAACCATCAGAAAAGGCAAAAAAAAACCCAAAATAATGCTTCTATGGCATTTTTAAATTTTAGAAGCTTGGCCTGTTTTCAAGTGAATGCAAAACAATAACTTAAGCCAATGCAGAGCTGAGTAGAGAAGGGACCAAATGTGAAGAGGTTGAGGAACGCTGTGCTCTCTCACCATGATTTCAGCCTCCACCTTTGCTCTCTCCTGCCACCCCTCATGTTGTAGAGACTTACAGGTCACTCTGAAGTTTGTCTCCAGCCTATTCACCTCTGTAAAAGTCATGTGTACAGAATTAAACTCCCCTGGTTCATTAAAGCACACCAAGGTGAAAGTAGCTGTAATTTTTTGTTTCCCTGTTCTTTAATTGTTGATATTATGGATATTGTTTCCACAGTCTGCAGTAATGAGGCCTGAACTCTTACTTTCTTTTAAAAAAAGAAATAAAATATATAAATAAAGGGGAGGATATAAGAATGCATCTGCTAGACAGCTTGTAAAACCAATACCTTTTCTTGGTGTCTATGTGTATGTAAACCATTCCACTTTCCAGTATTGGAGGATTTCTTCTCTGCAGACTGGACCCAAGTCGATCCTGATGCATCATAAAAATGGTTAGATTAAGTGCATGATTTTTCCTCTTATTAACTATTCTGAAGTCATTTAAAATCTACTGCATAAGCCTCACTGTATTAAACAAACAAACAAACAAACAAACAAACACATCGAGTTTGTGCAACAAAATGAATAAGAAAAAAGGATTGTGAAGGATTATTGTGTTTGCCTGTTATTGTGTCATTATTTCAAGGTCCATCTAGACCAGCCCTAGTGAGATTGTACAAAGCACAAGTATCTTAATTACCTGCAAGTGCAAGAATGTGAGCATGCCTACACCCAGTGTAAGTGTTAGTGCCCTGTCTCTTTTAACTCATCCAGTACTGCTATCACAGGGTACCTGTTTCAGAGAAACAGAAGTTGTGGGGGATAGAATCATAGAATCATAGAATCATTAAGGTTGGAAAAGACCACTAAGATCCCCAAGTCCAGCCATCAACCCATCCCCACCATGCCCACTAACCACGTCTCTCAGGGCCTCATTTCCATGGTTCTTGAACACCTCCAGGGACAGTGACTCCCCCACCTCCCTGGGAAGCCTGTGCCAATGCATTATCACTCTTTCAGAGAAGAGCTTTTTCCTAATATCCAACCTGAACCTCCCCTGGTGCAACTTAAGGTCCATCACCTTTCATCCTATCGCTGTTACCTGAGGGAAGAGGCCGACCCCCACCCTGTACAACTTCCATTCAGGGAGTTGTAGAGAGCAGTGTTCCTCTGAGCATAGTGACTGGCCAATTTAGACAGCTTGGTTTCTTCCTGATCCTTCTCAAGGTCTTTTAAGTGTAAACAAGATCGTTAAACATTTAATCTGACATTTATTACCTTTAAATATTCATAAGTGACTGAATATTAAGGAAACACCTACTGCAGAATTCAAACCTGACTGAAACTCTCATTGTGTGTGCATGACAACTGAAGTATGAGCACCAGAAGAGTTGTGGTACGTGTTGTGCTAAGTCCTTTTGTGTCTAAAGAAATGAACTACTCTTCTGGAAGAGCTGAAGGTACAGCTGGAGTTCCGTCCTTTGCTAACAAAACGGTCTTCTGGTATCTAGAAGAGATCTCTCTGACCAAAGTATTCATCTAAAGACTACAAAACCATGACTTAATTTGTTACACTGATGGATTTCCAACACACAGAGGCCTCTTGGCTAGCACAGAACCTAAAACACTAAATAGCCTGCAGCCTAGGCATAGAAAGCTATGTATAAACCAGAGCAGCCCTAAGGCCGCTCCAATTTGTGCTGGCAACCAAACTCATTGCTGGAATAGAAATGTGGCATAAAGCCTACTTTGCCTTCAACACTCCCTCAAGCAAGATATGTCAAATGCCATGAAGAAATCAGGGCAGAATCAAGGTCTCACTGTTGGAAGTATCTCTCTGGCCTTACTGAAATATTTTCCTTTTACTAGTAATTCATTACTGTATTTTCACTCTTTTGGTACTCTTGTATTATCTCTCCACTTAAGAGGTTATTTCTCTTTGTCATAAAGTCACTCATATGCCCAATAACTTTTTCATCAAATAAACAACAAAAATAGGTAGCTAATGCAAAAAAACTGCATTTCCACTGGATTGAAAAATAATAATAATAAGATGAGCTAGAGACTGTTTAAATGAGAGGAGTGATGTTCTATACAGTAGGAAATGCAGATTCTTAGCATTAAGGAAGAGAATAGATCCATACAAGAATGGACTTGTAAACTGAAAATGATTATTCCTGAAAACTGAATGCAGCAACAAAAGAAATCCAAAAATATCCCACTTGAAGAGTCGGTTGTTATAATCAGATTACAGGATTCACTGAAAGATTTTAAAACCTTTTCAGAGAAGCACTTTTGCAAAAAAAGCTCTATAGAATCCTGGTAAGGAGGACCTTACAGGCAGCTATTTTGTTTTAGCACATAATTATATGTAATTTGTCTAAATATTTTGTTAATTGTTTAAGATCTTAACATATTGCAGTGCGTGGAGTTTTTTTTCAATACATTTCCATTCACTTTTTAAGTAAGACAGAAAATGTCATGTCTGTGCTCTTCTTTTAAATACACTCTTTTGTACATGATAACTTGATTCCCTTCGCTTTAAACACCTCAAATTACAAAGTGTGTCCATTCTTCAGGAAACATATACACCTCCACATGCAGAGTATATCAGATAAATTTGCTTTAAAAGAATCCTATAATTTTTCCTGAGCAATGACAGATAATTTTATTTTATTTTTTTTAAGGGGAAAAAAATACTCCCAGGAGACATTTTGATAAGAGCCTTAACTTGATTACATTTTATATCCTGTGTCCTGTTTGGCTGATAAGCTCCCAATCTCCATCCTTTCACATTGTTTTTATCTTCCTGTACTGAACCTATCTATCTACTCAATGTCATCTTTTCAGTTGCCAGCATGAAGGTGGCAGTGGAGGCAGAGAGAGGAAACACGAGAGTGGCACGATCAAGAACCAAGTTAGAGATTAAGGGTCAGTCTGCCCACAGAGATAACTGTTCCACTCTCAGGAATTAAACTTGTTAATCTGTGGAATGCTGTTCATCTTTCATTAATCATATAAGCTATAACGGAGTCTTTGATCTAAATGCAGCATAGCCAGAAACCTCCTGCTTCTCTTGGCTCTGATCTATGAAATCTGAGTTGCTGGGAGGAATGCCCCTCCCTCCCCCCCCCCTTCTTTTAAACCTGTCTCCTAACTCTTTATTACTCAATTTACAGAGAAATGGGTTGGTTTCGTGCCTGTCATTGCTCTGAAACTTCAGCATTCCAGATTTAGTGTGTGACCCTTGGCCAACACTCTGCCACTGTCAGCAGAAAGGTGATTGTAGAATCATAGAACCATAACATAACTTGGACTGGAAGAAACCTTAAAGCCAACCTATCCACTTCTAACCTCCTGCTATGGGCTGATTGCCAACCACCAGCTCAGTCTGCCTGGGGCTCCATCCAGCCTGGCCTTGAGCACCTTCAGGGTTGGGGCATCCACACCTACTCTGGGAAGACTGTGCCAGTGCCTCACCATCCTCTGAGTAAAGAATCTCCTCCTAAAATCTAACCTAAATCTCCTGTTTTCTGATTTAAAAACGTTTTCCCTTAACCTATCACAGTCAGATTGTGGAAAAAGTTGGTTTCCATCTTTTTTATAAGCCATTCACTGGAACAGGTTGCCCAAGGAGGTTGTGGATGCCCCATCCCTGGAGGCATTCAAGGCCAGGGTGGATGTGGCTCTGGTCAGCCTGGTCTAGTGGTTGGCAACCCTGCACATAGCAGGGGGGTTGAAACTAGATGACCACTGTGGTCCTTTTCAACCTAGGCTGTTCTATGATTCTATGATTCTATGATTCTATTGAAACTGTTGATTAATTGGAGTCTGTTTTCTACTGATCTCTGCTGAATGTCCTCTGAGATGTTTCACCCAGAGCTGTGGTGGATGCCTCGCCCCCAGAGACTTTCAAAGCCAGTTTGGATCAGGCTCTGGGCAACCTGATCTAGCTGTGGATGTCCCTGTTCATTGCAGGGGGAGTTGGACCAGATGACCTTAAAAGGTCTCTTCCAACTCTAAGGGTCCCATGATTCTAGGATTCTAGGATTCTATGATTCTATGTTTGGACACCTCCATCAGCTCTGCTCTGCCTGGTATTTCTAAGAGGATAGAAGTCTTGTCCTGGACTACACAAATCCCAATATGCTTTGAAGTAGGCAGTGACTAACTTCATTGGTGTTAAAGGGTGCTGAGACATTTAGAATAACCACGCTGTAGGACTACCTTATTCATATCATCAAGCTGGTTCTTTTTCTAACGAGACAAAAAAAAAAAAAAAAAAAAAAAAAAAAAAAAAAGTGGTGATTAGCTATGAGGTCATATTGATCAATCTTGTGTAGATTTGTACAACATTTAGCACGGCTTCCCTTAAGCACAATTCAAATGTTTTGCTGGTCTTTGTAAATGTATTATATAAAAGCACGTTGGTATTAAATCACAGGATCTTGAACACCTCTGACATAAAGTCATTATGAATCAGATCTGGTTTATTGACAGAACAAAAGCACAGTTAAATTGGATAGTTAGTGAAGGAAGGAAAAGGAAAAGGAAAAGGGAAAGGGAAAGGGAAAGGGAAAAAGAACTCAATCATATGTACACCTATGTCACAGAATCCTGGCAGTTAGCATCTCTGTAGGGCTCCATTTATTTCTGAGGGACTATGTACTTCAGTTCAGGGATTTCTCATCAGATTCCAGGCCCAAAGTTGATTCTTCTTTCTTGAAAGTGCAGTTCACAATGCAGAAAGGAGGAGGATGGTGTCAAGAGGAAGGAGTGATAGTGGCAGGCTTTACTTAAGGGCAAGGAAGAGTAGATTGTGACACATGTAGCCCCCTCCGCACATGCTTGTGCATTGTCTGCCATCTTCCTGGAGCTACCTCCTCAGATCTGATCCAGTGGATCCCTCACAGTGAGTCTTTCCCTCTTTTTCCAACTATATTCCAGGAAACAGAGGCAAGTCTCCAGTTTGAGAATGGAAACATCTATAACTTTAGAACAAATATTTGGAGTAAATTGACACTGTCCACTCTGGGTTAGAGATGTACCATGAAACATTACTTGAATATGGCTAACTGAGAAGCAGAGTGACACGCATAATTAGCAGAGAATTAAATCCTCTCTGCTGTATTCCAAACTGTCCATTTAACTGAGCAATTCTTACTGCAGATTTTCTCTCCACTTTCTGCCTTATAGATAGATGTTCCACTCCTCTAAAAAGAATGAATCTTGATATTTAATTTTATACATTGAACTATTTACTTTAAAGATTCACTTCTTTGATCATATTCAATAGCTTTAATAAATAGAGGCTCTTGCTAGAACACCAATTCACAGAAAATATATATGTGCAGTCCCTTACATTTTCAAGTAATACAATCGATATTAATTGTTGCACCGTAAAGGAAGATTCATTCTTCAGTATGAATGGGATGGAATATGAGTTTCATTAAATCTTCTCTATTTCAGTGCAATACAACAAAAGCCAAGTTAAACTGCAGCTCTGAGAATTTCTGCAGATGGTACAAATGGAATATATAAGAACTCAGTTTAAAAAAAATGTCATATTTCAGAAGTGTCAAAACAAAATTCAACGTATTTAGAATGCCCTTGAAGAATGACAGAGAGAGGGAAAATATAATCTATTGATCCATGTTAGAGACAGAGCTGAGACCACTTGGCTCTGCCACTGTTTTCACTGAATGACTTCTGGCCAAGCCATTTAGTTTCACCATGACTCCATTTCCCAGTTGTAAAACAAGGAATAGTTGTGTGTCTACAGCACCCAGCTGTTGTGAAGATCATTTCTGCAAAATGCTTGGATAAACGCAGTTGTACAAGAGTCCTATGAGGTTGGCAGTGAGCTTTTTGCAGTTTGCCTGAATCGAGGAGAGACAAGATGATATGAAGAGCAGAGGTGTTAAACATCCTTCCTGAGGGCTGATTCCATTCTGCTTCATATGTTTATGGCACATTCAGATTTGGAAGGTTATTTGTTGGGTGTTTTTATTCACAACTCTATCTGAAGTATATTCCTTAGTTTGGAAGAAAAGTTTCCCAAATGTACAGAGCCACTGATTCAGTGTTTATTTTCTTGAGTCAACGGCCTAAAACCATGTCCTTGGGATATGCATATTTCTCACCTCTGTTTTCTTTGGAATGCTGCATTAGAGTCTAAGACTTTCTCATGTAATAATTTCCTACAAAATTACTGATCACTTTATGAGATAAAGGTAAAGGCCAAGATGAAAATAGTACAAAAAAAATTAAAGGATTAAAAAAATGGAGAGGGATGAATAAAGAGAAGGAGAAAAACAGAACAAAAAAAAAAAAAGGGGGGGGGGAAACAGAATTGAAAAGCTGTTATTTGTGAGGTAAAAATATTTTCAAAAATTGGAGTAACTGGTAAGAAATATTTGTTATTTATTTGGTTAATGTTTTATCCTTGATCCTTGTGCAAGCTTTTCATTGGCAACAGGGATGGTTAGCCTTAATGCTGTGTCATTCTTGTTCACAGGACTTCAGTGTAGAAATATATTCAGCGTTCTTTATCAGTTTAAAATGTTGACAAAGGATAACAAGTTCCAAGACTCAATGAAATGTACTGAATGCCACTCCTGTTTCCACTTTTTGATGGAGTAAACTGTTCCTGATTAAAATAATATTTTGAATGCTATGATTGAAAAATAACTTCCACTGTGTACATTTTGGAATGATGACAAAGCCACCAGCCCAGATTTAGCTCAGAAGCACCACAAACTGTTTAAATGCATCTGAATATATTAATCTAGCCCTTATATTTACAACATCTTGCTAATCTTTTCTCCATATCTACATATCCAAGAAAACCAAATCAAATCATTCATATTTTGTAACAGAGTATGAGAATGTTTTACAATAATTTTCATTCTGAAAAAAAAAAAAAAAAAAAACAGAGTATGAGAATGTTTTACAATAATTTTCATTCTGAAAAAAAAAAAAAAAAATACAACAAAACCCTAGTTTTTATTCTGCCTGAGTTTTCCCAGCTTGCCCTTTTTGCCTCCCACCTAGTTTACTGTCGTGTCACTTTCAACTTCATGAAACAGTACAGCTCGGTAGTCTGCTCATGGAAATGACAGCAAGCACTAAATCCAGTGCTCTTTCTCCAGCAGACTCCTTGTTAAACATTGGGCAATTCACTCAACCTCTCTCACTATGTTATAGTATGTTGGATAATCAGAGGTGAAGCCTAGAGGATTACACCCAGCAAGAATTCAGGCACCTAATACCTATCTTACATTGGATTTTAGTGCTGACATCCCTGTGAACAATCCAGGAATCAAATCAAATGTCAAGCTGCCTGTGTTGCACAAAGGAGGGTGGCACAGGGAAACTTGATGTAGGAAACTGCACTAAATTTGAGATTTCTCTAGCTATATCAGCACTGTGCAACTCCTGCAGTAACAAGAAGACCAAAGACCATTTAACATATAGTTTACTGCCAGAAATACATAAATGTGGCTCATAAAAACAGAATAGGAGCAGGAGATAAGACCTTCTTTCTCCTACCAGGTGTTCTTGGCACTGAATGACAATAGAGCCTTCTTGCTCAACCTCTGGCCATCCAAATCTTGCTACCTGTTGTCCTACCTTATGCAGGCCCATATAGTACACATTCAGCAGCCTTATGCATACTCTGGACACTCAGTCATAGACTAAGATCTATGAACTGAACTTTCCACAAGCTGTGAGGGTCATTTGGTCCACGTTTCCCACATGCTAAACCAGGCTGAAACTGGAAATCACCTTTATTCACCCAGTTGTCCACAGTCAAAGAAGTAACTGGGAAGCCCCCTCCCTGGAAGCATTCAAGTCCAGGCTGGATGGGGCTGTGAGCAGCCTGGTCTAGAGGCAAGCGTCCCTGCCCATAGCAGGAGGGTTGGAACTAGATGATCTTAAAGGTCCCTTCCAACCCAAGCCATTCTATGATTCTGTGATTCTGTGATTCCATGTTAAAGTGCTGGAGGCAGTTTTGGCACCAACTCTGTCTCATGCTGGCTCAAGCCAGCAGTGACGTGCCTAAAGGAAGCAGGATTTGAGATCTTCCATCAGGCTTTCTTTTTGGCTCATGCAAGCCTCCTTTGGCTCAAATTTATGCATTGTGTTATTACAGACTGAATTCTGCCTGGCATTGTATGAGATTTATTTTCTGTAAGACTTCTAAGATAGAAGTTCAGAAAATTCCACTAGAAGCAAACAGACACTGTTTGACACAAACAACACAGTTATTTGTTAATTCTTCCTAGGAAGATACATAATTAGTGGTACTTGGATTTTAATGCTTCTTCTCACACTGATTACTTTTTCACTTCAGTCCCAGCAGTCAGTGTGTACTGAATGAAACATAAAACCAGAAGAGTCTTGATGGAAAAAAAAAAAGAGTACATTCGAAAGGAAAGAAAAAGGTGGAGTCAGGAGCTGATACTTCCATGTGTTGGATAGACTCCAGAATTATTATTGGAAGGAGAATGGGTCATTTCCATTAAGCCTACTGACAATGGAGCTAGAGAAGTGCCTGACCAAATACAGTTATGTGTTGTATGGAGACTGAGCAAACACAAAAACAAAGCAGCAACCCAGGAGGTCATCTTAGAAAAATCCAGTGGTTAAGAAAACGATTACCAGGAATGAAATACTGACATCACGTTGATCTTGAAAGTTGGATCAGAAAGGGAGATAGATAATGTGCTTCTCATTTATTGAACATATTAAAAGGGATTACCATTGTGACCTATAACTGAATATAGTCTTGTCCTCTAACATAAATGTGCAGGCTCATGGAAGTTAAACTGAAAAGACAACAGGCTTTTTATTACTTGAATTAGTAAACAGTCTTCATGATACAGTATATAAAGTCACACATGGCAAAGATTTATTCCAATCTGGAAGCTTCTTTCTGGTTGGAATGTGCAGCATTAATCTTTTGTGTTATAACAGCTGAGTTATGGATATTCACTGATCACTCCGTTGCATGACCCTGTAGAATCTGAATTCGATCTCAACTGGTTTATTAACCAGTTAATTTATTAACCAGTTAACATCAAAATCTGAATAGGGACCAATCTCTGTTGATTAACTGAAAGAAAAAAAAAACACCTTTATTTGCTTACCTGTAGCAAAACAAAGGCAGCTGACTCTATTTGATTTGCAGTGGATTTATGTTGACAACAGAAGAGATGTATCTGAGGTTGGTAAAATTAAGAAACCAGAGGGCTAAATTCTTTCTTACATGCAGATCGAGCTGGCAGAAGGTGAAAGCCAGCTGAGATGGAAGTGTAAGGGGAGCAAGGAATCTTCTGAGGCAGTGTCTGCAAAATTAATTTGAAGATTAGTGCTGCTTATGACAGCAAGTTATGTCTTCTCAGGAGTGTTTTTGGTATATGGTCCTACTTTAATCCATTTGCCCTCACTCGTTCACATGTGTTTGGTCCCATGTGGGATACCAAACTTTTTATGCTGATTTTATGGAATCTGAAAATATTTCCTCCTCCTGCTTGTTTTGAGAGTATTTTTTCAACTATTGAGAAAGAATCACATCTTTAATTAAGTCAGGATACAGCCGTCTGTAAAATAAATGATTTTAAAATATTGGCATGTGACAAATATAACCAAAGTGCTAATATGTGTGTGTGGATTTATTCCAGGTATCTATAGACAGCGCTTGGTACCAGGAACTACATTTTTAAAACAACTAATTACTCTGAGCACCAGGACCAAAACGCTTTACAAGTACCACTGTGTTTTATCAGGACCAGAGAGGAGTTCTGAAAATAGCTCCAGTTCCGAGTCTGACTCCTGAAATTGATCCATACAAGTTCATTGGTGTTTTAAAAATGTAACCTCAAGTAATGCTGTCTTACTTTTAAAGATCAAGTGATCGAGATTTTATCATTTGTTGTGATGCATCCTTTTTAAGACAGATAGGGTGTATCAAGGATAAAGGTAAACCATTCTATGCTCCTCAAAACATTGCAGGATGTAATTAAGCTGAAATCAGCCACTGGTTCACTGAACCATTGGAAGACATTCAGCCTCAGGGAATTTTTTTCCCTGCTCGTAGCCACATGAAATTTAAGTATCTTATCTAGTCAGAGGAGATAGAGAAAGAAATGTAACTCCACAGGATGGTATCTTAGGTGGTCTGAGTAGCTGTCTGCAAGTAGTTATCTCTCTACATTGGCCAGTTTGAATTAGATTATTTCACTGATAAGTATTTTGAAAAAAATTGGGGATAGTTGCTTTGAGATGCTGCTGGGGAAGTATCAGAAGTTACCAGGGATAAGATTTGCTTCCCCTAACTTTAGATATCTACTGTTTTGGTGACTATATGTAAGCCGGTTGACTGGATTTCCTCCAGAATGAGTAAAGAAAAACGAGATAAGATACATCCAAGTTATTTCAAAGGTTTGTTTTAAGAAGAAGTGATTCTCCTTCAGAAGGCACATTTCCTCCCTGTGAAGCCTGAGCAATACAAAAGAACCCCAGACTGGCTAGCTCAGATTAAGTCATCTGAACATCACAAAAGTTTGCATTTGGGCAAATATTCCTCCTTCATTACCAGATCTATGTTCTTAAGATAACAGACTCCAATAGATTCCCTACCTTCTCATACAGAAGTTAAATAACTTCTGAGCTGTGCTTGTTTGGTAGGTCAATAAGCCTGTTATCCTTTGCAGAAGTGCTTGATCATGCAATTTTTAAATTCATGCCATTTATTCAATAGATTGCAAAATATCCTCATAAGGTTTGCTACAACCTGTGTCTGTATTGAAGTGTATATCACAATAGTCAAGATACGGGTTCACTTCTGATTTAACATACAAGTGCTGTGAATTCTATAATCCCAATTTTATAAAATGTTTAGGATATTTTTAACAGTGAGAAATATTCCTAGTTATTGCCTGTAGCCAATGTCTCAGATATTTATTTACTGTTTTCATGCTACTAACGGTAAAAAAGTCCAGATACAGTATCTGTTGTAAGAGATACTAAATATGGAATGAGGAAACAAAGTTGGCTTCATTTCCATTAAAAAAATATATTTTTTTCTTACTGTTCTCAGGTTCCAGAGGTAAACCAAAAATGTAGAAGATTTATATAGAAACAGCTCTAGTGTTCTACTTGACAAGGCAGCCACTTAAACCAGGGCATTCACTATCACCAGTATAACAACAGTGGGTAAGCATAGGAATGCTTCTGGGATGAGCTGTGTTTACTGCATAGTCTATAGAAAACTACTTTGGGGTGAGGCTCTGGCTAGTTTGCCTTAACCATTATTGAGGTCAACGAGGCCAAGACTTCACCTTTTTCACCTCTTTCCACATCTCTGCAAGTGGAGGGCTGTTAATGAATGCATTAATTAATGTTTGCTTAGGGCTTTGGCAGGGCAGTGTACCACCAAAGCACTCATTAACAGTGGCAAACACTGGAGTTTGTGTCCCCACTCCTGGCCATGGGAAGCTCAGACTTTCTATTCTCCACTCTCTACTCTCAGTATTTGTCCCTCAGCTCTGTGCCATCCTTCGGGTCATCTGAGTTGACCAACAACAGCACGTCCATCTAATAAAATTCTCCTGAGGCAGGTATTAATCAAAATCCTCCTGCCACCTTAAATATATTATAATCTGGTTTTGCTTTTTATAATATAGTCAAAGGGAGGGAAAAGATTAAAAGGAAAACCAGATTGCTTGTTAAGGAAGCACAAGGAAATCAAATTCTCCAGCAGATCATAATTAAATGAGTAAAATGTATTTCTAGATGAAACGCAAATTTAAATATTAGACTTTGGTGTAATTAGGAGCCTCCGCAGCCCCTGTGCTGGACTCCTGGTTTGAAGGAGGTGCTCAGGAAGCCCTTTGCTGGAGCATCGCTAGTGGGAGCTGCACGGCGTGCCAGCATTTCCCCTAACGTTTGCATCTCTGTTGATCCAGGTAGTCTCATGAGGCATTTGAGCGAAAAGTACTAGGATAGAGACAACACAGTAAAACAGAAAGAAGGGGAGAGAGCACACCGGGCTCTAGGGAGTATATAAATATATTATAAAGCCCTACAACACTCAATAATTAATCTTGAGCAAGAAGTCTCTCTCACTTTTTCTCTTTTTTTTTTTTTTCACTACAGAAAGAACAACAAAACAAAGGCTTAGGAACTCCCTTTGCCCTCTAAACTCACCCACTAAAGCAAAGAAGAATTTAATTTAACCCTTGATATTCATTAAGTTATTTTGCCTGCTGTTGATTCTCTTTATTATCAAACTGCTCCTCCTTTGCTCCTGCAACTACTTATTTTTATTTTTTTAACCCAGGACAGGAGACTGATTTGTCTCTTGCTTTCTCCTTTCAATCACTGTGTGCTGAGCAGGATTTAGTCAAAACTTCTGGAGCAAGCCTGAATGTCTCTTGTCTTTGTTTCCTCACACAGTTTAACCTTCTGCAGTGGCTCTTGCTTTCAGCAGAGCGTGCTGCAGGTGATGCCTGCATCAGCCTTTTCTCCTGATGAGCAGTCCAAGGTATCTTATTTTCTTCTTGGGCTCTGTCCACTTAATTTAGCTGCTAGGTGATAAGGCTGCAGGATGTATCTTAATGTAGCCCCAAGCCAGATATAGACGAGCCAATGCAGTTATGTGACACCGGGAGATTTGTGCCGTGCAGACACCAACTGTGATGCAGCAGAGAGATAGCAGCGTGTGCATGGATGCATCCCTGGGCTGGCGCTGGCTCATCTTCTGCTGGTCTGTGCTGGCTAACAGGAGACACTCGAGAATTGTGTTGGTGTCAGGGATTTGTCTTTAGTGCCAAAAATGCAGTCCCACTGCTTGGGCCTCCAAATTTTCCTCCTACATTGTTTCTCAAGTACTGCAACACATACACATGCATCTGCAGGGAGAGTTGCTGACAGTTTAATCAAGAGTACAGATAATGGAGCAGCTCTGCTGACTGTCAGAGTTTCCCTCTGAAAGTGAATGCTTCTTAATGTTGACAATGTTGATCGCAGCTTTTATACCAGAAAAAATGCCCAGAATTAGGTCTCACTTTTGTTAGACAATGAGGATAAAATGCAGCCCTTGACCTGAAAAAAGATCTTTGCTGGTTGAATAAATAAAAGGCAGAAGAGACCGGGGGAACTCCTACAGAAGTGAGCAGAAAGAGAGATGTTTATAAATGTCATGTTGGATTTACAGAGTTGGCACCTCTCGTTTTTGTTCAGTCATTGTTGAATCTGCCTTTCTTTAATTTGTTCATGGGTACATTTAATTGTCAGCTGGTTCAGAGTTTAGACAGAAGGTTGGAATACACAGAGTTGTTTTAAGGCATGAATTAATGTTAATGGAACAGATAAGCTACTTCAGTTATTATGTAGCTTTTTCTTCAAGATGTTCCTTTGGTATAGAATCATAGAATCACAGAATTGCTCAAGTTGGAAAAGACCTTAAAGACCATCAAGTCCAACCACAACCTAACCACAGTACCTAATACTAATACTAATACTTCCCTAACTCTAATAACCCTCTGCTAAATCATGTCCCTGAGCAAAGATCATGTAATGCAATGACCCCATGTTTTACTTGTTTCACAAACTTTGCCTCAGTTTCCCCATCCATAAAACATCACTAACTCTTTTTTTGTGTGAAGTACTTGAAGATCTGATGGTGAAAACCACTAATAAATAGGAACAGAAACAGAGAAAAGGAATTAAAAAATTTGAAGAACAAAAAGTATTGCCATTGATTGCCTTACAGCAAATCCTTCAGGAAGAAAATGCGGGGTGAAATAAATTTAAATCACTTGGTTGAAATTTCAACTGTATCAAAAAAGGTTTTGTCTGATGGAGGGTGTTATTTTTTTTAGAATGATTGTATAGTCAGCCCAATGCACAGCAACAGCCAAAAAGTCTTTGTTAAACCTTGTAATGATGCAATTAATGTTACAAATAGCACCTTCACTAATTATTCAAAACATGGCAAGAGACAGAAGAATAGGGAACTGTCATAAGTCAGCAGAGTTAGAGTAACATGTAATCCTTGTTTTTACTAACATAAGCTCTTTTAGGGATTAGGGATTGTTATTACATTTGTGTCTTGTTAAGCTGAGTGCCTTGACTGTGCTGAATAAATAAAAAAGTAATTAATAACAGCAATCTGAAACATGAAGAAGAGTAGAAAGAATGGAAAGAACAGGTGAGATCATTTTATTGTTTGGTTGCTGTTACAATCTAGTGGGAACTGTGAGCTTTTAGGGTTTTCATATATGCAAACTGAAGTGTAAATGTATGATTTAGGCCACCAAGGATCATTTCCCCAGTCCTGCACACCCAGCTGAGCGAGCAAATGAAATCGATAAGTGTGAATATCTGTTAAATTACATTCAGACCTAATGAGAGAGAAAGATGATCACCATGCAAGAGAGGAGAGAGCAGAGGATATAAGCTCCAAAACACGACAGAAAAAGAAAGAATTATGTTCTGCTTTGCTTCATACCCAGCCTTTATCACTGCACGATCTGAGTGCTTTCCAGGAGCGCATTAAGCAGTATGACTAACATCTGTCACATCAAGATCTGTTCTCCCTGTCACTTTTTCCATCACCACCACACCCCTCGCAAAGTGGGAGCATTTGAAGTGCAGGAGACAGTTTCATTTTGGCAGGATATGGGAGGGTTTTTTTGTCCTGTTTGTTTTTAGTTTTTTAAATATATGATGTACATGCACCTTTCAGTGTAGGACTGCACACAGTGTGGTCATATATTAAATGGAGATAACAAGGTCTATTACAGTCCTGCAGGTGTGTTAATTCCCCATGCACTCATCACTTCCTAATGGTATAAGGCATCTCTGTTGTAGAGGAGTGGGTCACTCATTCATTGTTCGTTTTTAGACCTTTGTGTAGGAAAGTTCAAAAATATTTTAGTGGACTTTCAGAGAAAAGACAGATTGTGAATCTGATCCAGGATTCTGATCCACAGAGAGAATCATAGAAGCAGTATCAACCTGAAAATCCCATTGATAGGGCTGTGCATGGACTATGGTGAGACTCCAAGGATGAGTCAAACATTTATGCTCAGACTTAACTCTGAAGTCCTATTTAAGTCTGGAAGAGTTTTGCTTCAGAAGGAGCAGGCTGAGAATTTCACAATTTGGTTTTGCTAATGATAACACTGGTAAAATTCCAAAGTTTGTAGATATTGATTCTGTTGTACTCTGCTCTCCACAGATGATAGTTCTCAAGAGCTGACGATGATTTGAACTGCATTTGCATTCACGAAGTTATTCCTCATTTTAACACTCAGATAATTGGGATCAGGACCAGGACATCTGGGTTTCAGCTTTTCCCTGAAATTTGGTTGCTGGGATTTGTGTTTTTGCTTTTTAAAAGGAATAAAATATATCCAATTGGGCTGTAATGAGGAAATAATCTATTCTAGAGATTTTTAACATTTTTTTTTAATATGTGAATCATTAAAATCTTCAGTTGGAGAAATTCTTCCCTAAGAGAAGCTGCCTATTTGCATTTTACTTGTTTTGATTTGTTCATTTATTTGGGGGTTCTGGTTTTCTTCTCCAGATCTCTTAGATCTTATCTGCAGACCCCACTGTAGGCTGTGAACTAATGCTGAAAACCATTGATCTGTCTACATTTAGACTTGCATAGAGTTTTAATGTAACTGTCATGATTTTGATGAAAATTTTGCTTTATTTTATCAGTTTTGTGAAAGTTGCACCTTCATAAAGTCCTGAGCTTTCAGTTTTGCATAAAAGGAATATTTAAAAATATGATCTCAATGCAGCCTCTAAGCCTCTAAGTGGCTTATTGGTATTATCTGAAGAGTAATTCATGATTTTTGAATATTTGGGGTTAACTATACTGCAATTGTTCCATCAGTTAAAAGAACAAACTGTTAAGAATAGGAGCATGAAACCAAAATAAGGAAAACATTCCCACAGGTGTTGTCATAGATGTTTCCCATTTAGCAATGTTCTGTCAATATCATGACCGTATCTACTGTCAAAACTCCTGAGGAAACTGTTCTGTCCTGGACATACTAACTAGGAGATATGAGTTCCTAGAGCAAAGCAAAGCAACTGGAGGTGTTAAATTAGATCAATGGCACTTCCTTTCTCCCCTTCTAGGACTGCCAGGAGTGTTTGGGATGAGCCAAGCAGAAAGAGTAGGTGGCATTATGGCTACAGAAAAGGAGAGATATGTTGAGATACCCAGAGAATCTCAAATTTTTCTGGTCCTCCAGCTCCTTCTGGAGTACGCAAGTTATTTTTAATATTGAAACTGTGAATGTGTTAAGGTGAAGAGTGGGAAATGCATTGATATAGTGAACGATGAAGACTCAAATTGATACAATGGAGGAAAGAGGGATATGTAGTGAGCTGCTGCAATATTAAAAGGCTGGCAGATACTGTGTTACAGAAGCACATAATTATTTCTCATTGGGCATTTTAGTTGGAGGGAGAAAGGTGGCTACACCATCTGGCAGCTTTTTTTGTGATTTAGTCCCAGCTGGTTCTTCTAGTGAAGGCTCCCAAAGAGACCAAAAAGCTGGCCTTGTATGCTAGGAACTATTGCAAGTTGGCTCGTATGTGCAAAGTCAAAAAACAAAATTTTGGAGGCTCACACAGAAAATTAAACAACTTTCAGGCCAAATCTCATGACTTTGTCAGTTCATCTCATCAATTCTTGAGTTCCTGGAATTGCTAGTTTTTCTGCCCAGGAAGGTCTTAAACATGTTTACTGCTATATACCGAATAAAGCCCTGTAAACATTATCCTATATATGGATTTTATAATGTCTTTGAGTCTTTGCAGAACTGATGTCTTCACTATAAAGTCTTTTACAGAGATGCTAAAGGTTCAAATGAGATGGTTTATTTATGTTTGTGGACAGAATATTGAAAAATCAATTGCACAGCATATGTTTCCATGTTTTTGGTTAAGAGCTAGCATCATTTTTATGTAGAATTTTTCTACCAATAGTTCTGTCTGATTCTTGCCATATCAGTGTGGCAGAGTAAAGGCTCATTCTCCTTTGAAAAAGTAGTAACCAGGTTTTACTGTCTGTCATTAACACTCAACGATTACCTTCCCAGTTCGGTTCCCCTTAACTACTGCAAATAAAGCAGTCATTGCCTCCTTATATAGACTGTCAGGAAGCAATATAGAACATCCCTTTCTTCTTCCATCTCCTTTCATCCTTAACATCATGTGCAGGATCCAGTTGCTTTGCACCAATTCTACCTAGATTTATTCTCATCTCAGAGCATATTTCAAGAACTGTGTCTCCTTGTCCTCCTTCAGTTGCCTTCTTCAGGCTCACTGCTCTGGGGAAGAATCAGACAACTAGAGAATGTCCCATAGTGGAAGGGACCCACATCAAATCCAGTTTCACGTAGGATCACTCCAAATTCAAACCCTATGCCTGAAGAACTGCTGAAACGCTCCCTGAACTCTGGCAGCTGAGGGTCTGCCCTGGGCAGCCTGTTCCATTCATACTGCCCTCTGGGGCAGAGCCTTTTCCTCACCCCCCAACCTTCTCCTGATACATCTCCATGCCATTCCCTCAGCCCCTATCATGAGAGGGCAAAGCTTAGTGCTGCTCCTCCACTCCCTGTGAGGAGCTGCAGGCCGCCATGAGGAGCTGTAGGCCACCATGAGGAGCTGTAGGCCGCCATGAGACCTCCCGTCATCCTCCTCTTCTCTGAGAAGAATAAACCAAGGGTTCTCAGCTACTCCTCACATATTTTGCCCTCAAGACTCTCCCCCACCTTCACAGCCCTCCTAGCCACTGTGGGTGTGGTAATAACTCACCAAGCGCAAAATACGAATACATAAAAAGAGAATTCAAAGAAATTAAAATAACTGCATAATCAAACCAAATCTGTGATGTTCTGTTTCTCTCACTCATTTCGCCAAGCATCACTCAGATCCATACTCTTGCGCTGCAAGTTCAGAATGAGAGCAATAGGAATGTGTGTATGCTTGTGGTCAGAAACACAAGGTTAAGCCCTAAGATCTAGGACCTGGAAAGAAATCTGCAAGGACATTCCTTTTTACATCTTAAGGAAAACTGTGACAGTGCCTTCTCACTCAGAGTTCCCAAAATCCTGTTGAATAAGAGTCATTGCTTGTCCATCTGTTTGCTTTTTTTTTTTTTTAATTAGTTAGACTGACAAGAAGCTGCCTGCCACATTTTTGTTGAATTCATTCTATTTAGCACGGGTTGGCTGCAAAGCAACTCCCTGCTTCAGTCAGATGGAAAGACCTGGCAGATGGGACATGTTTCAAGGTCATTTTTGCATGTGTCTGTGGGTATATGTGGCCAGAATAACCTTCACTGTGTCACCTTTATTTAAACACCTTTTTTTTTCCCCTTTGACTGTAATATACTGAAAATACTGTAACTTACAAATATTCTGCAAATACAAACTCATTTTCATAGCCTTGACATCCTTTAAATATGCCATCAAAGTTTATTTTACTTGCAATAAAACCATAAAATGTGATAATTTATGGAAGCAGTGATATCAGTGTATAAAATTAAGGAATAAATGGTGAGTAGAATCAACAAGAGTACCAAGTAGTAGCACAGATCCCAGTTTTATCATTTACTATCCCTGTCTCTGCCCTCAGGCAGTGTCACTTGTCCCTGTGCAACAGGACTAGCTACTCAGTAATGCCAGAGCATCACCTAGCCTGAGAATGGCCATGCTGCCTGCAGGTTTTTCTCTTAATGACTTGCCTTTGTTGATACAATTCTTCCTTTAAGCAAGGCGCTTGTAACAGTTGAGTTTTCCTTGCTACTCTACCAAGTATTGTGTCCTTGGTGAAGAACACTGGGTGTTTTATAACCTGTGATCCTCAAGTAGTGATTGCCCAGATCTCTTTGAGCAATGCAAGGGCCTTTCAGAGAGTCAGCAGAAGAATTTGTTGGATACCAGCATAATATATGAATGTGCTATTGTACATACATACACATATACTCTCAGTCCCACAGCGTAACTGTACAAACATAACTGTACAAAAAGGAAGAAAGATAGCAGTCGCTTGTAAAATACATGGCAGGCCTTGAAGCAGAACAGCGTTTCCATTTAGAACCAAACACTAGAGAATGCAAAACCTATTCAATTCGTGTGACTGTTTTTTTGGAGTGCAGATGTAGGTAAGTTTAGATAGAGATTGTATCATCTTGAGTCTCTGAGAGGGAGTCCGATTACAGCTGACCTGGAAATCCCAGTATGATTCCGTACTTCCTCTGCAAGGTCAAAATCTTCTGTGCTATTTTCATCTTGTGAAATATCATAGTCCATTTTAATGTGGTGGCTTATGTCTGAAACAAAGCACCTTGACGCATTTATTCATTCTTAAGAGTTTCCAATGGATATACTCAAAAACTGTTTGCAGTATTGGAAAATACTATAGCAGGTTCTATGTGTAGATAATGTCAGTCCTTTATTGCCATCCTGCTTTTTTTTAAAAAAAATGCCCATCAGTGTTGAATCTGCTTTTAACAAAGTAAAATAAGGAAATGCAAATCTAATCAAATGTCTTAGTGAGGATTAACTAAAATGGATAAGGACCTTTATACAGGATCGTAATAACTTCTACTCGCATAATAAACCTATTATGCCATACCAAAGTAATTTATTCAAAGTTAGAAAATTGTATAAGCTTTTGTCTGAATATTTTCCTTCTACCCAGCAAGAAAAAAAAGGATCATACATTACTATTCAGTTAAACTTGTAGTTTTCTGAACAGATATGTTTTTTTGGTCTGGGCTGAATCATTCCATATAAATGATGTAGTATCAGAATAAAAGAAAAAGGAAGTGAATTGTGTTTTTTTAAGATGCAAAATAGTTGTGAGTGAGAAGCAGTACTATTACTTGGTTTAACTTCTCAGCAAGTCAGCGTGAAGACAATTGGCAGCCATCCATCACTTCAGTGGTGGACAGAGCTGGGCATCTCCTCTTTAAACCTCTCATGATAAGAGAGGCTGAAGATCAAGAAAGGAGGAGGTAGAAAGAAGAACAGGTCCTTTAACTATTATACAGTGCAAAAGGCTCTCATCTGCTGCAAGAATGCACATACTGGGGCCAACTGTCCTCTTGGATGATTAGTTGCATCAGAATTGACAGATCAAGAACCCAGAGGTAACCCACAGTTTTATGCCATGGAATTGGATCTGCTGCTGCATCTTCACAGGCAGTAAGGGTAAGGACACTCTCCTACATCCTTCAGTGATACAGTTGTCTGCAGGAAATGTGATGTTCTGGTAGATCTCCTGTCCTGTGTTATCCTGTAGCAGAGCACTTAATAACTTCTGTGCCAAGCCTAAATCTTCAGCCTGTGTTTCTTTGCTCTTTTTTCTTTTTTTTTTTTTTTTTTTTTTTTTTTTTTTTTTTTTTTTTTTTTTTTTTTTTTTTTTTTTTTTTTTTAATGGATATGTCAGTCTTGAGTTGATTTAACTGACGGAAAACAAATTCTAGATACACTCTTTAAAGAGTTAGTCAAAGTAAAGCTTTATCTGAGTTTGTCTAGTTTCATCTTCCAAACAATGGCTGTTACAGCTTTTTTGGTTTTGCTTCCACTAAATTAAAGGCGTGTGGTCAGAAAGCTCTTCTTTCTCTAAGCACGCATAACTCATAATCAAGTAAAATCTTGGTCATCAACAAATAGACTAAATATATAGGGATACTATGATTTTCCCTTAGAGAAACATTGTCACTCTTATCTTTTAAAGATATTTTCCAAAATATTTCTTAATTGGTATCTTTTTTGGAAGTGTGACTACCGGAAACAGTCCAGGAAAAACCTTCCAAACCCTATCACTTATAGCATCTCTATATCCCATCTTGATGCTTAAGCATCTAAAGATTTTGTTTACATACTTTGTTACAGCATCACACTATATTTCTTTTCAATTGGTTATCCAGGAAGAAGCCTTATATCTTGTTTCAGTATAGCATATCTCTGCCTCTTAAGCATGGTCTGTATCCCTGGTTCATAGATGGACAATCTTGCATTTGTCTGAACTGAAATGCATTTTTTACTAAATGAGTCACCCTTAACAAAACACTCGCAAAGGTCAGTGTATCTCAGTCCCCCTCCTCTCCCTGTCTGCTGATTCTTATCCATAATGCAACTGAATGAGTGAGAGATGAGTTTTAATGTTTTTTTAGTAACCTCTTAAATTCATTTCCCTGTGTTTAAACAAATGCTAAACTTCATTTCCTCTCTCCAAAATGATGTAATCAGACTGTCGAGTCTACGACTTGTTTTGATGGAAGATAGTCCTTGATTATTATTAATGCAAATGGTTTAATATCCCCCCTAAGCAACTGCCAATGTGCATGAAAAAAAATATTCCCTGGCTATGATGTCAGAAAAGCAAACTGAGCTGGCCTCCTCATTGTTAATTTGGAAAAGAAAACAAAAAGGCTTGCAGCTGGCCACTAATTTTTCATTTGTACTTCAAGCAATATTCGAATGTTGCATTTCTTTCATAAAAGTGTAAGAGTGATCTGTTAAAACTCCATTCAAACTTACTTTGAAACACATTTATCTTTTGAGGTTGGCTTTTTTCACAATAAAAATATTATTCAGAGGAAACACAGTTACATGTATTCAACAAATTTACAAGGTGATATTGTTAGCATAGATTTTACTACCAGAGGTCTTGCCAAGGGCCATACCTTTGCAACCTGATTATATGATTTCCTCTTTGCTTGTTCAGCACACCCTGGTCCATGCTTCCTCCTAGTCCCTCCACAGCCCATTTCTCATGCTGTACGTGTGCTGTGCAAGCTCCCATTTCTGGCAGTATAAAGTCTGTCACAGGCCATGTGCTCAGTACTTTCCTGCTCTGTGAAGTGACTGCCTATATTGGCACCCGAGTCTAGAGGGATATAAGTCTTTCTTTTTCCTCCTCAGTGCATCCAATTTCTGCACAGTTGATGTTTTCAGAATAAGATCCCACCTTTGTTCACTCTGCAGTCAGGCACAGAGGAAAGTGCTGAGGGTGATGCACCTGAATTTCCAGAAGACTAGGATACAGACCATGGGTGGTCATCATGTAGTCTTCTGTTATTTATTGTTTAGCAGGTTTCAGTAGCATATCCAGGACTTCTTCTTGAGGAGTGCTTTGAGAGTGCAGATGCTGCAATGGGTCCAGTAGTACATACAGAAAGGATACAGCTGGGTTAAGGGCTTGATGGTTTTACAGAATCAAACATGGAGAAGACCACCACAGATTTGGAGTAGAGAGGCTGGTGCATGGTGTAAATGTGCCAACAAGTCTTTAGAGTTTGGCTGACATGAGTCGTAGAGAGGTCTACAGCAGTTCTGTTAACTTTCCTTGTGAGATGTTATCTTGCAAGATTCTACTTGATTTGATTAATCACTACTCCTTGCTTAGGGGGCACTTCCAAGCAACACACACAGAAGGAATGCTTTAACATTTCTGTAGAGAAGACTACTTTTTTTCTCCTATAAAACATTTTTAGAAGATTATTGTTATTTTAACATCATACAATTTATTTTTCATTTTCACTTAGTTCTTTTCCCTTCCTCATCACGTTTCTCTTTCTTTCCTCATGCATTCCTGTTCATTTATTTCTTGGAAAGAACTACTTCAATATATTCCATGCATTATCCAGCACTTCTACATAGAATAAAAGGCAAGGTAAGCGCTCAGAGAGGAAGGATGCATTAAAAAAAAGGATCTCAACATATTTCCATATTAAAATTAAATCTATTAAAATATTTCTATATCCAACACTGAAATAATGTATTATTTGTAATAGCTGCAGAGAGAGAAAAATGTTGAGGCTTTACTTATAGGCCTCCAGGGAACAGCAGCTCCTCAAGACCATAAATGTCTGTTACCTTCAGCATGGTTTCTCTAAACTAGGGTTTTTTTGGCTTGTGCAAATAACAACCGATACTGAGAACAGCTGTTTGTCTTTAGTAGTCATTGACTCTTGTTGAACTGTTAGCATTTAGGTCACTGAAGGATCTGGTTACTCACTGATAATTAAGCTGAAAATAACTGCCCCTTCTTAAAGTTGATCATTTTTCTTCTAGTGCTCACTCTCCAGATAAAATGAAGCAAAATAAATAATAAAAAATAAAAATAAACAAAAAATAAAATAAAATAAACCCTGGTAGGGATATCAAACAAAAATGTATGTCTTGTTAATCTCAATGGAAAGAAATAGTGGACTAGATATCCTTCCATTGGCTCCTCATTATTCATAATTTAAATATTTGGAGTGCTTTGGGTAGAAGTACATAAGCAATGCATAATGAGGAGGCAAAAGATGGAGACTGGCATGGCTCTTTTTCTCTGGGGAGGTCAGAAATTCAGGTGCTGTGCAGCTCACTGTTCATCAGATGCTGAATTTGTCTCCATACTTAGAAGAACAGAATTTCCCACAATGGGCAGTTAGGCACAAGTCTAAAACCAGAACTGCAAACATATATAGAAAGATATATGTATACTTTTTGCCCTGAAGCTCTATTAAGGAAAGAGTTGGAAAAAAAAAAAAAGGTTGAACAAAGAGGTTTTGAAAAAGTATTTTGAATATGCTCAGAGCAAAAGGCTTTGCCTTGAGATTAATGGAAAAATGGAATATGAACTGGAGCTCACCTAAGAATTTTCAGTTTCCAGGCCATGTCTTGTCAACTCCTAATACTTTTCCCACCAGTGAAATTAACTTAAAAATTATCAAAAAGCCTATTCAGCTCCATGGGATATTTATTTTCATTCGTTCAATGTAAATTTTGATATTTTAAGAGAGTTAGCATCTATTATCTTTTCTTTAAAATTAATCTCATTTTTATTCCATGTAGTGGCTAAATATTCCTTTTCGTCCTCTTTTTCATTCATTTTGAGCATTTGCCTTTGATTAGCATATTTCCGTCCATTATCTAGATCCCACTGAAATGTCTGTAAATCTTTCCATAAAAGTCCACAAGAACCAACACAATGCCTTAGTCATTACTTTCCCAGAAGTAGTTTCCACCCAGATCAGTCCTCCTACTTCTCTAATTGTTTGAGTGGATGACTCTGAAGTGCCTCCAGCTCATTCTGATAATTAGGTGTTTCCACCAAACACCTTTCCAGATGTTGTGGCACTGGGCACGAAGGGGAGGCTGTTACCACCTCACACACAAACCTACACTGATTCTGTTTAGGCACTCTGGAATGAAGAGTTTTTGTTTGTTTTGTTTTCTGTTATGTATGAGTTGTAAATTTATGTCTAATTTACACACTAGGAATGTGTAAATGACTTGAGCACTTTCTCAGCAGCTGTGACCTGCCATCTGAGGTGGCGATATTTTGTACCAGTGTTGGTTGTTTCCCCTCAAATTGTCACTTGAGTTGCTGTTTTAGAGCTACAGGTTGCCCTCAGCTGTCTAGTCGTCACTTTGAGGATCTGGCTGAAGTATTTAACAGGGTGAAAACTGCCATTTTCTGCCCCATGGTGATGCTTGTATCTGCATGCCTACATTTTCCACAGATATTTGACCTATTATTTGACCTAGGTGACTAATACAAACCAACTCCCAAAAAAAAACTTTGTAAATTTTAAGGCCACAAAGGACCATTGTGATTATCTAATCTGACGTTTTACAAACATAAGACCATAGTGCTTGACAGGTATCTCCCATCTTCCCTTTCAGATGGAAGGTCTTGCCTCAGAGATTTGCAGTGATAGGCATCCTGCCTTATCTCCAGATAAGTTATTTGAATGACTAATTGCTCTAGCTGTACAAAAAAAAAAAAAAAAAAGAAGAAGAAGAAAAAATCAGTATACACAGAGTCAATTAATCCCGCTTTAAAGTCCAGTCATTAAATCTTGTTGTTTCTTGATCTTTTAGATTGCTATAATAAATCTCTTTCTCATGTAAGCAATGTCAGACTCAGGGGGTTAGATATACTGTGTACAGATGTGTATTAAGCAATAAAGAAGAAGATTTAAGCTGAGGAAAAAATAACCCTTAGTATTAAATTGTTGATCTGTTTGTGGAAAATGCGCTTTCCCCATAAGAATATTAAAAAGGGTGGAGAAAAATAGTTCATCATATATAATTGGAGAAGATTGACTAATGGTCCAAATTCCTTCTGACATTTCTGTTTTCTTGAAAGTCATTTTACTTCAAAGGTTGGGCTGGGCTTTTTTGGTGCTTTTATTGTTATTATTATCCCCAGATACAATTTAATTCACTGATGAATTTCAAGTAAACGTGTTTTCATTATGGAAAGGAACTGTGAAAAAGAAATCAAACGTTAAATTCTGTTCACATAAACTAACAACATCAATGAGAAGTAAATTTGAATAAAGAGTAATTCATAAGTGCAGCAGGAGTCTGGTTTTCTGTCACCATGGAATGTAATTAAAAAGGAGCTTTCATAGATATAAGTTTGGAGTAATCACAATTTTCCATCTGTCACTGCATCCATTTTTGAGTGGTTCCAGAGCCAAGGGATCTAGCTTATTCAAAGACAACTGTTCCTTGACTAAAGCAAGCTGCCCAAGCAGTGGCAGTTTCAGTTCAAGTGCAAGCTAAGAAATAAATGCCATGTACTGTGAGATGGATTCTTAAGTTAGGTATTTTTCCATAATAAATGAGGTGAGTGTAGGCTGAGCATATTTCCACCCGGCATACAGTTTTATAGTTTGATCTGGCTCTATAGAGTCTCTTGCATCTTGGCGAATGGCAGAGTTGTCAGCCTGCAAGCTCCATGCCAGCATCCTGTGCACAATCTGCCAAAAGACAAATGATGACTTGAAGACCGGAAAAGTGATGCACAGCTGATCCAGCTCTGCTGTTGTTCTGGTTTGGGTGGAAGGTTTCTTTGGGTTCTCATGTGAAACAGCTCAAGTGCATACCTTAAAGCCCTGGGTGGTATCATAAATGCATACTCCATTAATCAGAATGGGTAATTAGCTAGGACCCTTTTTCCATTTGCGCACTGGGGAAAGTGGGTGACGGTGAGCACCTTGTTCTAAAGAGTTCACAGCAGATATTAGATTAGGAACAATGAGCAGATGACAAGCTCATCAGGAGCTCGGTGGGGAGGATGAAGGTTGCTGGAGAGTCTGGTGGTACAAAAGGCTTTGAGTCCATTCACAGAGCATAAAGAGACAGCTCTTGTGCTATAATTAGATTAGGTGTCTGTGGTTCAGATATACCTGCAATGAGTCATTAACAATCATTAGATTAAAGCAACATTAATTTGATCCCATCACTTTTGCCACCTTTCAGCAGACCATGCTATTAGTTCGGGACAAAGCAATTGGAAAGAGATTTTGATGAAAGCGTGCTATGAAAATTCTTAATGGGTGGGATTTAAACCCTGTGGATTATAAACCTTTATTAACAGCTCACCTGTAAATCCTGATCATTTTCCTTTCTGTGAGTTTCCAGTGTAATATTTGCACACCTTGATTATAAATTTTGAAGAAATAGCTTATAACTGTGGTTAAAACGCAGCATTAAAGCAGTTAAATATCCTCCTTATTAGCATTAGAACTACAGTCAAAACACATTATACTTGGCTAATAAATTTATTTTTTATGTAATGGAAATGCCATCAAAACATAGTTAATCTGAATTGAATTAGATTATAATTGGAGTTCTTGTGCACGAGGAATGAAAATGATACTTTATTGTTGCAGACTGACAATGCAGCATTTGTTACTCCCTTCCACTACCCTTCTAAGTGGCAGCTGTAGTATTAGTGTGCACATCTCGTAAGCCGTCCATATAATATTTCTATGTCTCTGAGCAAGGAGCTTAGTAGTAAGACAGAGGGAAATGTATTGCTCTGCATCTAATTCATCTCACTTCCCATTCATTCATTCAGAGGTGCGTGTACTTGAGAAACTGCATCGTGCACAGCATCCTCACATCCTCACTTTTTGCCTGCACTTCTGGCTACACGTGTTAGCATGGGTGATATGAATGTGAGCTCCCAGGACTCAAAGGAAAATCTCAAATCTTTTTTTTCAGTGTTAAAGGCTGAGTGGTAAATATGCACCTTAGGACTTAGCCACACTCATCAGACATATTGAATGCTCATCGAAATAGTTGAAATAATTTCCCCAAGTTTTGATGTATGACGCACATCTCTGGAATAAACAAGGCATTATAAAGGGACACTCGTGGTGGAGCTTTTGATGTCTTTTCATCATCTGCAGGGCAACAGGAAAGGATCCATGCATTATTTTATTGTGCACAGGTTCACACTTAAGCTGACAAGCTGGTAGATGCACTGCAACTCATGCAGATGTTGCAGGTGAAGGAGCAAGGGCAGGACATGCAGTGCCCTGCTGACAGGGAATTTTTTACCTAAAAGTATGAGCACATGGTAAGGACAGATAAATGTCTTTAGAAAAAATAAACTTTTCATGATGAGAGTTTCTCAGAGAAGCTGTGGATGTCCCATCCCTGGAAGTCTCAAGGCCAGGCTGCATCAATGACCTGGATGAAAGGATAAAGTGCACTCTCAGCAAGTTTGCTGATGATACAAACTTGAATGAATGTCTGACACACCAGAAGGCTGTCCTGTCATTCAAGTGAGATGTGGACAGGTAGAAGAGTTTGATTGAGAGGAACCAGATGAGATTCAACAGGGACAAATGTAGGGTCCTACACCTGGTGAGGAATAACTACATGCATCAGTGCAGGTTAGGGGCTGACCTGCTAGAGAGGAGCTCTACAAAGAAAGATCTGGATGTCCTGATGGACAACAGGTTGGCCATGAGCCAGCAGTGTGCCTTTGTGGCCAAGAAGGCCTACAGTATCCTGGGGTGGCCAGCAGGTTGAGAGAGGTTATTCTCCCCCTCTGTGCTGCCCTGGTGAGGTCATATCTGAAGTACCGTGCCCATTTCAAGGCTCCCCAGTTCAAAAAGACAAGGGACTACCAGAGAGAGTCTGCCAAGGGCTACAAATATTATTAGAACCTGGAGTATCTCATGAGGAACAACTGAGAGATGTGGGACTGTTCAAACTGAAGAAGGGAAGACTTAGGGGAGATCTTATCAATGCTTATAACTAACGAAAGTGTGGGAGTCAAACTGATGTAGTCAGGTTCTTTTCAGTGGTGCCCAACAGAACAAGGAGCAATGGGCACAAACTGGAACTCAGGAAGATCCTGCATTAGGAAAAATGTCTTTACTTTGAGGGTGACAGAAGACTGGAACAGGATGCCCAGAGAGGTTGTGGAGTGTCCTCCTCTGGAGGTATTCAAGACTCCCCTGGACACTTTCCTGTGCAAGCTACTCTAAGGAATCTGCTTTAGCAGGGGGTCGGACTAGATGATCTCCAGAGGTCCCTTCCAGCCCTCATGATTCTGTGATTCTGTATGCCTGCCCATGGCAGGGCTTGGAATAGGATGGGCTTTAAGGTCCCTTCCAATAAAAATCATTCTGTGATTTTATGTTTCTTTGAGTGTGTCATCAGCCACAGAGGGTCTAAACAGCCTTGCAGTCCTGTGTGCAGTCTTGTCCCTGCTACAGACAAAAAACTGTTGGCAGCAACAAGAGGAAATCTGAGGGAAAAAGCAAAGGGTAGATGTCCTCATTCAGAACACTTCCATGTTCGTCACCGTGGTACCTAGGCACATCATCAGGGAAACAATGCCAGGACACTGCTAGCAAAAACTCTGTTTAGTGGCACTTCCGCTATCACTAATATAACTCTTCCTTTGGTGTGACCATGACATGTGGGAAGGAAGAAGAGAAAAGCAGCAAGGAGTTTTTATTTTTTTTTATTTTTTTCACGTTCCCCCATGCTAAATAAAAACAAATGAGCAAAATAAACTTTATCCACTCATAAAAACAATCACTGCTGTAAACAAAGAGAAAACAGGATATTAATAAAGTATAACTCAGCTGAGATCTAAGGGAACATCCTCCATAACACTGTTTGATCTTTATATCATTCATACAAATTTTTCATACAAACCATTAAAAATTGCTGCACAGTAAGCAGCTAATGTCATTTTGCCTGCAAGTGGTATCATATCTTGGATCCACAGGGAGATGAGTGTACTCGTGCCTTATCATTGCCTTCTGTGGGATGTAAAAGTGCCCAGTGCTGTTGGGTTTAGGCCCAGTATGAGTTAGTTGAAGTTCATTACTGACAACCTGGGGCTTAGTTCCATTTATCTGCAAGTTCTCATTTAACTTGAATCATCATGGTATCAGAGCATTTTCCAAAAACACACTAAGCAATCAGATTAGTACCCAGCACATCTGGTTTTATCTTTTTTTTTTTTTTTTTTTCCTTTTTTTTCACCCCTAGTGTAGCACAGGACAAGCAGACACTTCAGTCAGAGAGATGATATTGCTACCAAAAACCAAAAAACATCAGAGTGGAGGAATGTTGTTAATGCTTCAAATTCAAACACAGAAGAGCATAGGAAATCCAAAATGAAGATTCCCTGTGAGACATTTATTGTCTCATTTATAGAGGATTAATTAAATACACAATGCTTATTAGTATGGTATTCAGCTTTTTAACTGTTTACTTCATTCAGCAACCAATGTAAAGGGTGCTTAGATAGCTTTATCTTTCATTTTTATATATGTATAAATAAATATAATAAATATGTTATATAAATAGATAGATTATTTTCACCTTTTTTTGATGCTTACTGGAAAGAAGCAAACAAATGAATTTCCCCATGTTCTTCTCTGTGGTGTTCAACATTCTTTTTGTGTTGCCCTTGAGGAAAGTTAGTCAACTGATATTTATATTTTTCTGTAAGGTAAAGGAGAGATGTTAGCACTCATTTTCTCTTCCAGTGCCGTGTCTGAAAGCATAATGACATATAGGTTGCCTATGCTTCAGGCTTCCCAGAGAAGCTGTAGGTGCCCTGTCCCTGGAGGTGCTCAAGGCCAGGAGGGATGGGCCCTGGGCAGCCTGAGCTGCTGGGTGGCAACCAGCCCATGGCAGGGGTTGGAGCTCAATGATCTTTAAGATCCCTTTCAACTTAAGCTATTATATGATTGTAAGATTCTACATATATAATATGGCCATATATAGTATGGCCAGCATTCACCCCTCTTCTTCAAACAATCCTTGTTTGCTCTTACTGCCCTGTACTCATCGGATGCCTCTTGCTGTTTTCTGCTTCACACTTCTTCCTCCTTTGAATTTTCTCCCATTCTGTTTTTGAATATTACATTGATGGTGTCATGGGGTCACAAACAACAGAGTTCCTGACCCCAACCTGGAGTAAATGTGAGCAACCATCACGAGGGAAAGTCTGCCTTTACCCCGTAGTCCTGGGTTGAAAACACTTCACCAATTTGCCCCAGCATCACACTGAAAACAAAACCAATGCTAGGAGCTGTGAAAGGATCGGATAGATTTAGCAAAGGTTTATTTTTTGAGCAGGACAGGGTTTGTTATAAACCCTGTTGTTATAAAGCAGCACACAGAGAGCAGCAGCGCTGAAGCTGAACACCTGCTGGAAGGTGTTGAATGCCTTGTCTTACTGCTCTTGACTACAGTTCCTGCAGGATTAAACTCTGATTGTCTTCAGCTCCCAAGGGCATTGTGTGGAAGTGAGTTTGCTCAGCATTTTGCAGGTTCTTGTCATAGAGAATCTGTTTTCAAAAGCTGTATGTTATTTTCTAGAAATCATTTTACAGTGTGTTTAAATATCTCTATTAAATTATTTTCTTCCCAAGAAAGTACTTACTGCTCCTTCAGTGGCAGGAATTGATTGCTAAAACAGTTTTGTTTTGTTCTGTTTCATTGTGCTTTCTTAGTAGCTTAACCTACAGAGGAATAAAATCTAGGTGATGGCAGAAAAAGCAAGATTAAAATGGGTCAGATTTTTGTTTTCCCTGAAAGCAGGAAGATGTTATACAGACTTTAAACAAAACAGAAAGGATCCATGGAAAACATATGATGCAAATACTACCTCTATCTTATTGGTGTATCCATGACCCACACTGTTACCCAAAGAAAAAGGAGGACTTGAAAACAGATGAAAGTGGGTGCTTCACACTCCACTCTCTTCTTATCAGCTCACCTGGGTTTGCACCTTCTTTATGAGGCTGCAGATAGTCAGTGTTGATAGAGACAGCTTAAATACATCTGAAAACCTTCACAGTTCAATTATTATTAGAGCTGTTCAGCCTGGAGAAGGGAAGGATCTGGGGAGACTTGAGTGGCCTTTCAAGTGGGGCTATAAGAAAGAAGGGGACAGACTCTTTAGCCGGGTGGTTCAAACTAAAAGAGGGGAGATATAGATAGAATATAAGGAAAAAGTTTTTTACAATAAGAAGCACTAGCACAGGTTGTCCAGAGAGGTGATAGATGCCCCATCTCTGAAGAAATTCAAGGTCAGGCTGGATGGGGCTCTGAGCCAGATCAAACTGCAGGTGTCCTTCACTGCAAGGGAGTTCGACTAGATGACCTTTAATGGCCCCTTCCAACTCTAATAATTCTGATTTACCACAGCTATGACCTATGTTTCTGCCTTGGAGAAACACCGGCAAGAGGCTTCATCGCAGCCATGCTCTTGGCCTTGGGGCTTCTCACAGTGCAGAGCCCATCTGGTCAGTGCTGCTGCCAAAAATGCACTTAGACTCTCCCCACATGTTAGGCATAACTAGTCAACCCATAGCAGCCCTGCACCTGCAGCCATTTGGGGTTGCAGCAAGAATGATGCTGAGATGGAGCTGTTCAGTTGGTATGAGGAAAACAACACCTGTATGTCATTTTTATAAGTTAGCGAGGATGGGAAGGTCTAGGAAACCTCAAATTTCTTTGCGGCCTTCACTTTTCAGTGTCTCCATCTAACCACCCCCACACACTACTACTGTCTGCCTTGTCTAATTTAGAGTGTAAATTCTTCAGGGCAGGGACTGTCTCTCACTGTGTGTTTGCGTGGTGAGGCCCTGATCCTGATTGGCAGCTCTGAGTACACTACAAATCTATTTTAATATAACCACAAATTGAAAATTCTGTATCTCTGAGCCCTAGGGGATATGGGACTGTATTTGGGAAAGCAGAAGCTCTGAAAAAAAATGACTGAAAGGTCATTGCAGACAATGTGCTGAATATGAACTCTGAACGTGGAACTAATGGCTAAGACACAAGGCTAATTTTGCTCTTGGTCAAATGCATACAAGTTGAACAGGAAGACAGAGGCATTAACCATGTATTAGGATACTGGGAGAAGATAGGGATGACGTGTCTCCATTTCATATGTCTATCCTTCTTAAAAGTTGTTGAGAAAATGGAAAGGATCTTACAAGGAGATAAAGAGATGATTTAAAGGTTGGAAATCTCACCAAACTTCACTCTCTTAGAGGAAGCATCCAAGTGAAGGTCATAGTTGCCCTAGAACACTTAAATAATTACTGGAGAGCAACAGATACCTTCAGGGGATGTTCACGTTTCAGATGAGTTAAACTGCCTTCTGGAGGAACCTCCACTGATGACAGAGGGATGCTGAGGCAAGTAGGCACAGATAGTTGTCTGGCACCATCAATCTTCCCACTCAAGAAAGGATAATTTTGACACTGAGTGTATTTAGCTTGTTGGAAAGAAGGTTAGGAGGACACTCGCTGACAGTGTGTAAGTACCTACCCAGGAAGATGATTTTCAATAGGATAGGGCTCTTTCATCTCTCAGACAAAGGTATAACAAGATCCAGTGACTGGAAGTTGAAGCCAGACAGATTCAAACTAAAGATAAGGAGCAAATTTTAGCAGCAAGAGTAATGAACCTTGGGGACAATTTATAATGAAAGTGTTAGATTTTCCACGACTTGAAGATTCTAAATCAAGATGTGATGTCTCTCTAAAAGATGTGCTGTAGCTATGGAATTAGTTATGAAGCTACAAAAATTGCTAGGTGATATGTAGAAGGTTATGCTAGATGGTCATAAAAGCCCTGTCTAGTGATAAAGTGCACTAATCTAAATAATGATACTAAATATTCCATCATAACAAATTCATTTTGCATATACTGTTCCAGCTCAATGTTACACAGTTAAAATTGCCTGCACATTAAAAATCTGGTGCACGTGGACAACGCATAGAGCTCCCTCAGCATTCCAACAATAGGCATATATTCTTCCTTCCCTACAGGCTCTTAGCAACCCAATCCATCACCTCTCAAACTCACAGTTTTTCAGTGTAAAGTCTTTATTGCTCATTTATACATATATATATATATGAGTGCATTTGTTAAAAACTACAATAAGGCTGCTGAGAATGGTTTCTAAAAAAACCCAAGGTTCCACAAATCTGAAGGAATTACCTCTTTCCTGGAGATGCAGTAAATCTCCTAAACTGCACTCTCCACTCCTTATGGAGTGTATCAAGGCAAACAGCTTAGAATCATAGAATGATAGAATGGCTTGCATTGGATGGGACCTCAAAGATCATTTAGTTGCAGCTTACCTGCAGTGTTGCCAACCACTAATCAGACTCTAGATCAGTCTGTCCAAGGCCTCATCCAACTGGGCCTTGAACACTTCCAAAGATGGGGCAAAAACTTGGACACGGTGAAATATTAAAGAAAAGAAACAACCTTCCTGATCTTTTTAGTTGATATACCTAAAGGAGTGGCATAATCACAGGAATTACATGCAATATTCCCTTTCCTACTGCTGCAAATCTAATAGCTGTAGATGATTTTCAGTGCCCAGGTAACTGCAGATGAACTGTAAATATCCACTGGAGTTGAGACAAGGTGGTGTTTGCTCTAGAGAGTACCTGTTCTGGGCAGATGGCACAGAATGTGCTGCTCAGCACTGAAACTGTCAAAGTACATTTGTCTATGATATGAGAGATTAAACTCTGATTTGCTACACATGCAGGACATCTGTCAATCATACATGCTCGATAGGTGTGTAAGCCATTCAGAGGAGGACATAGACAGCTAAAAAACTGAGAACAGGATTTCAAGTGCCAGAATACTCTGAATATTCATTACTGCAGTTTTGGATTTGGTTTTGTTTTTTAAGAAAATGATGAATTTGAGGAAAATTGAGCAAATAATTGCTGTCTGTGACAGCTGCAATTAATGTGCTAATAAGATAAGGTTTCTGAAGCCCTTCTTTTCCAGTAGTCAAGAAATTTCAGATACTTATTCTGCTACAGCATGGTGTCAGTGATCATTATTTAAAAAAAACAGTTATTTGGAATTTGTGAGTATTTTGTAAAACAAAATCTAAACCACCAAAAATTACTCATGGTAATGTCTGTTATTAATCCAGAAGGACACTGTGGCAAAGAAGGAAGTTCTTGTGGCTAATTCTAACCTGGAGACCAAGAGACAAGGGCTTCATAGAATCATAGAATCATTAAGGTGAGAAAGATCATCTAGTCCAACTCCAATTCATCCCCACCATGCCCACTAAACCACGTCACTCAGTGCCATAGCTATCCTTTTCTTGAACACCTCCAGGGACAGTGATTCCACAACTTCCTTGGGCAGCTGGTTCTAGGGCATTAACACTCCTTTGGAGAAGAACTTGTTCCTAATATCCAACCTGAACCTCCCCTGGCACAACGTAATGCCACTTCCTCTTGTCCTGTCACTGTTACCTGGGAGCAGAGGCTGAACCCCACCTTGCTACAACCTCCTTTCTACTGCCTTTTTTTGTCATCTCTGAATTATGAACATAGTTGCAGTGCCCACGGTTGCTATGAGGCTGAACATTACCCAGCCTCACAGTCTCAATCTCAGATGCTGCACACCATACACATGAGAAGTTATGGGAAAGGATGTTACCATTAATGCAAATGCAAACACTACAGCCAGCAGAAAATGTTCTTGGGTTTACAATCCCAAAAGGGAAGGAACTTCTCTCTATGGAGAGAGGGAGAACAATTAGCACTCACCATAATTGTCAACCCTGTATCACAAAAGTACTTTGCAAAGGCTGCTAAGTACCATTAACCCCATTTTACAGACAAGTGGGAAACATCATCATGGAGCAGCAAAGTGAGTTGCTCAAGGCCATACAGTAACTCAGCAGAAGCTATGCAAATAGAAACCAGGTCTCCTGGTGCCAAGCTTTATTTTTTGGCCTATGTAGATTCTATACAGGAGACCTGACCTAATTCCAACATCTGCGAAAGTGGCAGTTTCCTTTGCAACAAGCCTAAGCAGGTGGATAGAATCAATGAATGAGCCTGCTTCTCCAGAGCTCACTATTCTTGTGCAATAATTACTCTGCAGACATTTTTGTGAGCTTGATAAATGTTTTATTTACGTGGAAATGTCTCAACTAACACCCACAGTAAACACAAGGCGGTAGTCAAAACGTTACTACATCTATTATCAAAGAGAGTGGGCTGAAAGATATGCCTGCATCTGATGTGAGCAGGTCTTATTTTATTAGCACTGCAGTACTTCACTGCTTGTATGGGAGATGAACCATCCACTTGCACAAGATGGTGACCTTGATTTAAGGGTTCCCAACCCCTGAGGCAGCTTGTTTCTCTATTGTATATTCAAAACTGTTTTAAAATGACCTATGCAATTATGACTTCAAGGAGGATGCTTACCAGTAGGGATGGGTGCACACTAAGTCAAGTGCCTGGGTTTGGCAGTGGCTTGGGAGGTGCTGTGAGTATCTGGCACTTGGTTTCCCTCATGCAAGCTTTGCTCTGCAGGAAACAGTGTGATCATTACAGCAGTGTGTAGGTAGCTGAGAAGTTGTCTGTAGTCCTGACTCTGCTACCAGGTCCACATGAGTCATATAGGGCTGGATCCACCCTACCTAAGTTCAGGTATTTCACCAAGCAGCCTGGTTTTGGGCGCAGGGCTCTTCCACCGTAGATGGATCCACAAGATCTCATTGTCCTACTGGAGCTGTCTGTCTACATCTGACAAAAATAAGCCTTTACAGCCATAGTCTTTTCCTTACTGATTTTGTGCAACTCTAGTCTGCAATCTCTACTTTTTGACTGCAGTGTAACATTACCATGACTCTTTCATTAAATATAAGGATCATCAGCCTTATAGTTTCAAGAATTGAGGCCACTGAGAATTTATTTGGAGGAGATTTTCACTGTGTTTTGCTTATGTAAAATAGGTGGAGTGGCTTTCTATCTAACTCAATAGAGACCTACAGCACAGAGTAACCAAAGGCTGTTAATGATGTATGTGTTCTAACCCCAATTTTACATCCTGCTTCATATTAACAGCATTTCTGTAGGATATCAGTGGGTCCAGTAGTACCTTATTAATTATGACTGGTACCACATGCTCTGGGAGAGCAAAGGAAATTTAAGGTGATTAGGATTAAATAGTTTCCTACTTTGGAGAATGCCACCAAGAAAAAAGCATGGATGCACAGAAAGCCAAAATACCAGTGCATGATGGATGGAAAATGCTACGGAAATGCTAAGTAAAATATTATCATTTGTTATTTCAGCTGCACTGTAATGTGGCCATTTTTTCTTCTTTGGTCTCGTAACCTTTAGGGAGCTATAGCTGATCTGTTGGCTGTGTGTTTTAGTGGTCTGAACACATACATGAATACACACAGGAACTGACTTGCATGAACACAAAGGTTATTCAAGAGAGTTTATGGACAAAAAAAATAAAAAGAAAGAACTATTCCAAAATAAAGTAACATACAGTGTTTATGATAGCTTGAGGTAGGGATAAGGTGTGGGCATGGCCTAACATGACTTGGAAAAAAAATCACTATTAATGACAAATCATTTACATGACTCATTCCTAGACTGAGTGATTTTTATTTGAGGATGATATTTTTCCACTGACTAATACTTATCCTTCTCAGTCATTCTTGTTTTAGCTCTACTAGCATGCCCAATAGCTGTCCTGCTATTTCAGAGAAAAGATCTTCCTTTGTAAAATTCAAGTGCTTAATATTTTAATACTGTCATATTTGAGTGCTATGATTTACCTCGGTGCTGATCCACATGACTGCAGTACTTTGCTTACCGGTTATAAATGCAGGTGGCGAGGATGAACTTAAATATGTCAGGAAAAGAAGAGTGTAAACATAGAAGTTCAAAGGAGAGATAAAAAGAAAACCACTGGGTCAATCTTGTGAACGTTTTAAATGGTTATACACTAATGTAAGATGCATAGGGAATAAGCCAGAGGAACTGGGAATCTTAATACATAATTAGAATTATGTCTTAATTGGCTTAGTGGAGGTTTGCTAGGCTGATTCACATGGCTGGAATATTGATGTGAAAAGGTACAGCTTGTTCTGAGAGGATGAAGAAAAAGAGAGAAGATACTGTGGTTTATAGATCAAGGACAAATTTTTGGCTCTGACAGACAGAATTCAATTTGAGATGGACTTGCTGAAGATGTCTCAATGAAAAATACAGAGAAACAAGCAGAGCAGTGGGATATGTTTGTGGTAACCAGCAGAGCAGGCAGGCAAGATGACAGGAATGGCATGAACAGCTACACGGAACACCTAAATCTCTGTCTGCTGGTGTCAGTGGGAGGCACTGACAGCAAATATCAGCTGGGGCAGAAGGACAACAGAAATGGCAAACTCTTGTGGTGCTTGGGAAGTGCACTTTAACCTCGAAACTGGGACAGTTGACTAGAGAAAAGTTTCCTGTAGATTCTGTTCTGAACCATAGATGTGATGGTTTATTGGGCGTGGTGGTGATGGATCAGTGGTTCGACTAGATGATCTTAGTTGTCTTTCCCAATTGTAAGGATTCTATGAATTGATTAGAAAATAAAATAAGAAGAAACTAGAAAGAGAGCGAATATCCTAATTCCTGAGAAGAGGGAAAATCAGAAAGCAAAATGCAGAGGCTTTAAGAAAGGAGACATCATTAAGTATGTCTAATTGGTAGAAGAGGTCTCACAGGAAGCAAATATAAGGGGAAAAATCTGAGTGAAACAACTTTGGGCTAAGATTAACATCATATGGTATGTTTAGGAAGGTTAATACAAGCTTGTCTGTACTTGATATCTCCATTCTGAAAATCAAGGATTAATAGAGAAAGTGGTATATCAAATCAGTGGGAAATAATAAAAGCTTGTATGGAGAAAAGCAGAAAATATAAAATGTTATGCAAAGGATTTACAGCAATATAAAAGCATATTGGGTAGGTGTGTTAGTAATAATAAGAAAAGGAAGGAAAGAGCATGAAGAAATAACCCAGCAAAACATGTTTATTTTTAACTTGAATCAGTTAATTTGTTCACCATGTGGTCCTGCAAACTGTTGTACTGGCACAAATGAGTGGTAATGCAAGGGAAGGGGATATGGCAAAGGGATAGAAGGAGGAGGGGCTGAGAGCCGCCTAAAGCAGTTCTGCCACTAAAAGAAATGTGACTATAGGACCATTACTTGATGAACAAAGGGAGAAAATAACTGATGGTGTGACTGGAGCATTTAATGTCTTTTCACTATAGTCTTCCCCAGATAGATTAACTGCTATTGGATGACTAACAAAATATCAGGACTGAAAGAGTACCAACCATCAGTGAAACAAGGAAGGTATGATAAGATACTGTTTGGATCAGTTAATGTTTCCAAGTCAGGGGAGACTGGTGTTATTCCTCATAGAATATTTAAGAAATTAGAAGAGTTCTTTTAGTGATTATCTTTGATAATTCCATTCCTAGTGTAAACACTATTCCTTAACATCAGTACAGCTTTGGAAAGGCTTTGAGAAATCAGCTTGTTAATAAAACTAATCTTGGGCAAAACTTCATCACAAGTAAATGCACTAGAACGATTTTAGTGAAAGAGGTTCCATGTGAGTATTTGCAACAGTCAGACCATTCCATTGAATATTTTCATCAGTGACTGGGAAAATAGAATAGACCACATTTCCTAGTCTAGAGAGTCAAGCCAAGCAAAGAGAGCTTGCAAACATGTAGATAAAATGATAGATACGGAGAACTAAAACTAATCTTGGTAAATACTCCATATTTGGAGTATCCATAAGAAAGGAAACTGTGAAGAGTTTACTAGGGAGCAAACAGATGCACTACAGAGAGCAGATCTGTCTACCCGTGCCTGAGGATCATAGCATATTTGGAGTGAAACTCACAATAATACACTCCAGGTCAAAAATATCATATTATGATGCAGAACAAAACACACGTGTCCAGTGCATTAATTACTCCTAATAAATACCTTAGGAGAGGCACCATGCCCAGTTTGATGTACCATGAATTTTTGTGAGTAGTGGAAGAGTCCAGTGAAAGGACTGAAGGCAAGCTGAAGAAGTGGAATTTGTTCAGTCAAGAGAAGTGAGGGCTGAGTGACAGTCTTAAAATTTCCAGTATGAAAATGTCCACAAAGGACATGAATAAATTCTATAAACGTTCACCAAAGATAGTACAAGAAAAATGAACACAGGTGAAAATCCAGTTTCAACAAACTTTTTAAAGCTAAGGGTAGAGAAACACTGTTTTTTTCTGAGAAGGTAAAGTATGCTTCTAAGAAGAGGCTAAGTAGGCATCTGTGATGCCTTAGGCATGTGTGATGGCCTAAGTTCGGCTCAAGAATTTGCATTAGACAGAGAAGAATGCATTAGACAGCATCTGAAGACCTCTTCCACTTCACAGCTCTATATTCTGTGTATAAAAAAAGGTTTCAACCCAATACATGGAGTTTGAAAGAATTAAGTAAGGCTACATATTACACTGTATTTTTCATTTGTTCATCTCCAAATCCTTTGCAAAAAAAGAAGATATGTATTACTGGGCACTTACAGAGAAGCAGCATCCTTTTCTCGAACAAGTAAAATGAGATTAAAATGCAAACCCCTTAAGTTCTCAGGTACTTCAAGCTAACACTGCTTCTTCCAGGATATAACATTATCTCATAATAAGTGTTGTTTGTAAAAGTTCAGATGATACACCCTGAGTCTGCAGAATTAGGTAATGTGTGGAACATGTTTTCTGATCTACACTGCTTTTGGGAGGATTTTTGAATTATATTCAAATCACCCTTCATGAGATACTTGGCAATTGTGGTCTTAAATCTGGTAAGAAACCAAAAAAAGATTATTTAAAAATCTTTTTGGAACAACATGGCATATTCTATTCCTTCACACCAAATCATTTGATCTGTTCTTTAATGATAAAGGATATCTGCCTCTCTAAGTAGGAGGACAGGGATTTTTTTCCTTTTAGGGGCAAGGTGGGATGAGAGATTGCACAGGTGAATACCTCTACATGGAACAGCAGAACTGTTTTTAAGTCCAGAATCACTTGAGCTAAGCACTAAGGGACTCTGCTGGCAAATGCATTATAGCATGGCGGCCCTTTTGCCAGACAGCACATATGCAGTCGTTCACAGTATGTTAACGGGGAACCATTCACTGTGCTACCAGTCACAAGAGCAACGGTGTGAATTCCACCTTCCACAAGCCAACCTGGCTTGTCACCACTTATACAAATGGCATTGTTGGAAGTGCACTGCCTCTCTGGATCCATACACAAACCATCTGTCCAGCTTGAAAAAGCTAAGAGTTTTTCCAGAAGAATGTTTATGCCTGCAAGAGTAGCCACTATGAATCTCTCTATGGTCAGTGAAGAAAGATAAGCTGTTGAAAAGCCAAGGGACACCCAGTTATGAGGAACTATAACTGCAAAGGACTGAATATTTCCCCAAGTGTATACCTGTCATATCTATGTATATGTGTATGTGCATGTATGACAGCTGTCACCGTGAGAAAAGGAAGAGAAAAAGCAAGAAGACTCCTATATTCAGTAGAAAACTGGAGTCAGAAAGTCTTAGCAAACCACAAAACAAACCATCCTCAGGGAATTTCTACCCTTGCTTTTAATTATGTGAGTCTTAATTATGTGAGATTGGGGTAACACTCTAAATTGTAATGCTATTGGCCCTGTTTAAAGTTCTGTTTTTGACATAGCTGTTGCAAGAGCAAAGTAATACACTGGTCCTATGAGACTCCTGCAAGTCCCAGAAGTTGGTGGCTGTCTGAAAGACACGGAAAGACTTCTGGTTGTTTTATTTTTTTCTAAAGTTTTGGCCTATGATTAATTGGTTTAATTTTACTTAGCAGAGTTCAATTTATGCTCTACAGGCACCGTTAGTATTTGAGTGTCTTTTTCTGTGGTGATGGATGCCATGTAGAGTTGGGAAGGAAATGGTTTTCCTGTTTCCAGAAAACTCTTCAGGATTTTGAAAAGCATTCATACTGAAGTCAAACCAGACCCTCTCAAGAAGAGGGGGAAAAGAGGTCTATAGTCTTCACCAATTGCAACCATTTGACTTTCAGAAAAATCATGTTGAACATTAAAATACTCCTGAAGCTTCCTAAGGTGACTCTTTCACACATTATCTGATGCCTTAGCTCTTTATTTGAATAAATAAGTCTTTATTGGAGCAAGGACTTTACTGTATGTAGTTCTATCATACCAGATTCGTTCTTAACCAAGCAAATAAAGGGTTTGTCATTAATATTTCATTATTTATGCAGCTGCAAGAGGATCTCACTGTTCACCAAGCAGACAAGTCTTTTAGGGTGAGTGACTTTCTGCTTCATGGACACATAACTGCAATCAGAAAGTTATATTCTGGAAAAAAAACATAGACTGAAATTGGTATGTTTCAACAAATTAAGAATTTCATACAGAATTGCAGACCAGAAGTCTTGTTCCACAGAAAGTCCCGTGTAGATCTACAGTGGCCAAGTCTTTGGTTGTCAAAGCACTATAGTGTGGGTCTGGGAGCACAATAGGCACAAGAAGGGCTCCTGATAGCCAAAACTGAGTGGCCCTGAGGCATATGAGAATTGCTGTTCTAGAAAAAACTGAAGCGGATTGGATTCAACCTCAGCCAGCTCTGCTCTGTTAATCTCTTTTTACAGTGGACTAGAGCGCTCCTTTTTTAATTGAGGAAAGTAGTTAAGAGATTATCGTAGCTCATAAATGGCTAGAATCCTCAATGGCAAGGTGGTTGGGTGACAATATGCTTAATTTTATTTTTAGTACATTGTTGCTCTGTTCCAGTAATAAAATGTAAAATGCAGTAAGGCAGCAATTTCAATGGGATCTTTTAGAGAGGAGAACTGAGGGCTGCCATCACCCCATTGGGAAATTCACGTTCTCCCCCCAAACAACATGATCTGAAATTTGGTGGGCTTGCTCATTATTTATCTCTATCCTTACTTGCCAGGGGATCCTCAGAGTTTTTATTTTGCACAAAATGATTGACTTACACGGTACAGCTGACTGCAAAGTCTTGATTACAGAGTCTTTGCATTGCATTAACACCTAGAGACATCAGCTGAGATCAAGACCGTATGTGCATGCAGGGCTATAGTGACAAGCATAGCTTGTCTGTTGAGCTAAAGATTTAATTCCGCCAAAAATGCAAGAATATGTTTTGATACCTCTTTTCAAGATGAGGAAACACCTAGCGTAAAGTCACACAAAAGTCACAATGATAGGCAGAATCTGAATCCAGGTTCCCTCTATCATTATCTAGTAGATAACTTACGAGACTGATTTGTTGTTGTTGTTTTTTTTTTTCTCTGATTCACAGATAAGCAGCGTAGCAGTTTGAAAGAAAAACAGAGATGAAATAACTGTTTTGTTTTGCTTTGATTTGCCTTACTTTGCTTAGCTTTGTTTTGTTTTAGTGGGGCCCTCTTTAAAAACTATATCACAAGTTCTTTTTTCTTCCCCTCCAGTGGGCAAAACTCAGTCTGGAGAATGGAGAATGTTCATATTAGAATATTCAGAATATTTGTAGCTTATTAAAATCACATGAGGTGGTTGCAATGATATCTTTTCTCAGGACTTGATAACAAGAAAAGCCTAGAAACCACATAATTTGATTAAAAACAATTAAACTCAGAAGTGTAAACATGTTTCATGCAGTGAGGTGTAGGAAGACCTAAGCACTGTTGTTTAAGATGCCAATAGCTATTCAAATCACTGAAGCTTCCATGAGATTCTTTGGATCCTTAGTCATACAGACGCCCATTCCATATTCTGTCTGCAAAAACATACCTGAGTCTGAAGGACAGAATGTTACCTGGTAAACACCTTTAACCTCTCTTTATGAGGTGTATGAAGAGGTCACTGAACCAGATCATCAAATAGAGACTGGGAGAAGAGGATAATACCCAAGGAGTTTAAGGAATTCTAAGAGAGACCCAAGCAATAAACCCATGGAAATTCAGCTGAGGCTAAAGCTTTCAGATCAAGTGGTGCAACTCCAGGCAAAGAGAATCATGGGATTATGGGAAAAAGAGCTGAGGATTAACATTTCTGTTGTTGGGTTCACTGAGAGGTAGAATTTCACATTAGGGCTCCTGAAGTTAATTCACTTTTCATCAAAGTTACATGACTTGCATAACCTCATTGTGCCTCCTTTTTCCCACCCATGAAAGGAAATAAGATTCCTCTACAATGCAGAGGCACTGGGAAATAACATTAATGGCCACTTGATATCCTTGGTAGTAGGGTATCCTGTGACAGGGAGCTGTCATCTCCTTTAAGAAGAAGACATGGACAGCAGATATGGCTTGACCAAGAAGATGTGAATTTGAAAGTTAATTCATAGGCACTCAGTAGCAAACCTGGTGCTAGGAGAAGTCAGTGCAAGAGCAGATACATAGAAAGGATAAAGAAACAGCCATGGGACCATGGAAGGTTCTGAGGATGAGATGAGTCAAGGGCCTACATGATGGGTGTCCAGAATAGAAGAAATAACTTTCACAAATCTACTAAGTCTACAAGTGTCATCTGTGTCACTTATCCCATTCTCCTCATTCAAGTGAGGCTCAGGTAACAGCAACCACTACCTGTAAGTGGGATGAATCTTTGTACCTTGCAAGGTACCTTTTACCTTTATTTCTAGTCCTAGTGCGTGACAAAGTCACACCTATAACAAAAAACCAATTAAGGTCAGTGGATTTGAAGCTACAGTACAGGACAGCCAAAAAAGTATCCATGGTCCTTGCCATGGATTCAGTCTGTGACCCTTTATACCTCTGCTGAGCCAGAGGTATATGTGAATTAGTGACAATAATTTTTCTCTTGCTGATGAGGTGATGTCATGATGTAAAATTCAAAAATAGATATCAAGTCTACAGAGCTCCTTAGAGAACATGCATTATGACAATCTGATTTTTATTCTGTGTTCTTAAAGCCTCATGCAGTTTTCTGTCCATCCATTTGTTTATCAGTCTCTTTACTAACAACTGAAGTCACTGTTGAATTAATCATGTTGGACAAGGACTAGAAGTCTCCAAGAAAATAGAGCGAGGTACTGATAAGTTTCATGAACATTAATAAGAGAGTAGGAAGAAGAGGCTAAAATTAATACCCTATGAATCTGGGAAAAACCCTCATCTTAGAAAGGCTGTGCTATGACTTTTTTCTGCTTGTTCTGACATTGAACAATCAGTCTGTATGTAGTGAGTGGTCAGTTTTCACATGTGTATTTTGGAACCTGCCGCAATACGCAGTGCCTTTTGCCAGCTGGTAATTACTACACTTTGAAGAGAGCCTGGAGGCATGCAAAGTACCAAGGGGAAATGATTATCTATAGGCTATCTGCAGGCTTTGGCAGTGGGAGCTGAGATCATAGGGAAAACAGAAAGGGAGGAAAAAATGGGGGCTCTTGCAGTGAAGGGGGCTAAAGATAGGGAAAAACAGAAACTCAGTTCTGCAGGCTCTGTTAGTTCCCCTACTTGCAGAAATACTTGTTAATTATTATTAGAACATCTGTTTAATATTTTGAAAGGTCAATTTCAATAGAGTTTATAAAATGACAGGAAATGAAATAGAAATGCAAAACAATTTTTTTTTGTGACACCCAGCATTTATTTCTGAAAACATTCATTAGCAAGGAAAGCCTTAGAAAGACATTTCAAAAAAGTATATTTCACTCTGCAATAACATAACAGCCCAAAACATAGGCATAAAACCACCCTTATCTTTGATACTGACATTCAAGAGACAACTTTGAAACCCTGTTATAGAATAAATCTGAAAACACAATAGCTGCTAGCAGTTTTTCAAGGAATGAAGCCATTGCAGCCGTGGGATCAGATACTGCTCCTGCTTTGACAAGGGAAGATTGAGGATGTCAAACATTCTGCATGCTGCAATGCATATCACGTGCTCAAGTGATGTTCAGTCAGTAAGGAAGGGTAATTGCCAGCAGTTTTATAATTTTGTACTCCTCCCTGTACAGTGCCAAAAAAGATCAGCATTGATGCTGGCTTCAAATAATTCTATATGTTCACTACTTTGTGATAAAAGGATAAGAAGTGTTTGGCATGAAAGCTGAAGAGCAGAAGAGATGAAGCTAGATGGTGGTGGTGGGATGGGAAGGCTCAGTTTCCATTAACTTAAATGATGTTTTTTGTTCAAGAGCATAGTTGGAAGAAGAATGTGTGTGTGTATGTGTGGTCTCATTAAGTTATAAGAGTGTATAACTCTGATTTCTTGAAGTGTGTAATGGTCATATGCCTGATCTGACAGGGAGATGTCAGAAGATTTGTAACCTAACCGATTGAACTAATAGGAAGGTTACCCTGAGAGTCAAATGGGAATGAGTTTTAACAGTCTCAGCCTCTATGAAAACCTAAGTCTCCTGTACTTTGTCCAGATCCATCTCTGTTCCAAGTTGAGAAGCTAGAGAAAGTCCAGATTACTAAACACTTCCATGTAAAGGGAGAGGAAGGGGAGAACAAATAGTATCTGCCAATTCTCTGAGACTCTTTGACAACGAGAGGAAGCTGAGCTCCAAAATATGTGTTTATTAGCCTAAAGTCATGTCATTGGCCACTACCAAGCAGTGCATAAATATTTATCATGGGCAAAAGCCACTCCTAATATTAGGAACTGGGGTTTGGGCAAAGCATTCTTTCTTTCCTTCTTTCTTTCCTTCTTTTCTTCCTTTCTTTCCTTCTTTCTTTCCTTCTTTCTTTCCTTCTTTTCTTTCTTTCTTTCCTTCTTTCTTTCTTTCTTTCTCTTTCTCTCTTTCTCTTTTTTCTCTTTCTTTCTTTCTTTCTTTCTTTCTTTCTTTCTTTCTTTCTTTCTTTCTTTCTTTCTTTCTTTCTTTCTTTCCTTCTTTCTTTCTTTCTTTCTTTCTTTCTTTCTTTCTTTCTTTCTTTC